>JAUYWG010000061.1:7389192-7403234 GCA_034779775.1 Enteromius afrohamiltoni
GCACTTAGTTGAGGACCTTACCGCCCGCGCCCTCCCATCAAATGTTATCAAAAGTGCAGGTCTCTGCCCTGAATTCCCATTTCATTCAGAACCAAGCACAATCATTTGCAAGAAACAGTAGGCTAGGTACTTTATCATATTTCATACATAAATTTCAAAGGGGTTAGATTGTCAACATGATCAAAAATATTGTTTGTCGTTTACTTGTCGTTGTTTGTTGGTCTTTATTAACAAGTAAAAGCCCTTTTAGAATAATTGTAAAAATGCCCACCTTCAGGTTATGCAGATTTTTTTTTATTTAAAAAAAACTACAGATTTTTTTTAATTGTTAGTAATATTTAAAACTGAAAACGCTCATTTACAATTTAGGTGTACTTGAAAATCTCTCTATATATAGTTAAAAAATGATCATCAAATATGACAGTTCAATAGTTTAAAGAACATTTATTTGATCCCTCATTGTATTGTTATCATTGTATTGCATCATTGTATTGCATTGCGTTATGTTTCTCCCACAACACCAAAAAAACAGGTTAATACTGAATAATAACCAATTAAATGACTTAAATTTTGGATTGCCTGAAAATAACCCAAATCCTTACCTTTTTATTACTACTTTCTCCATCCAATTTATGAAGCATTTAAAATTTCTAAACAAGTTACCTTTAAAATTTTCCAGCAGCTGCTTTTTCTGTTCTGGACTTAAACTGGGATAAATTGTTGTTGCATTTTCCCATTCTCCAAGTTCTGTGTTCACTTTAAATGTAAATGCTCTACCGATCACAACAGCAAATAAAATTAATACTGAAAGAACAAGAACTAACAGCAGAATTTTTAAAAACGTCAAAACTCTCTTCTTAGTGATTTTGGTCCTCATCTTTTGGAAGTTTAGGAGGAGTGACAGTCATCTGCATGATCAGGGTTCACATTTTTATTGCCTTATTGACAACTGCTGATGCAACAAAAGGGGCCTGGACAGGGTTGGAGCCAATCACAAATGTAAAAAGCAGTTGAGATTTTTTTTTTTTAACCACCTGCTTGGGTTTGAATAATCTGCAACAGAGATATTCAACAGTATTATCAATCAGATATTAAATAAATAATATGAAGTAATCTCTAAAATGCTGATCAGCATTACACCACATATTTGTAAGGTCATATTTCATGAAGCAGCTATTATTCAAATTAAACTCAAATCAATTTTTGATATTGATTCTTTTTAGGTTCACATAGCTATTAATAAGCAAATGTAATACTTTTATTAAGACACAGAGAACAATGTTAGGTAAACAAATTTATTTATTTTGAAGTATACATTAAAAACGACAAGATATGCGACTCGTTAATTCATGCGACTCGAGTGAGACTGTAAGAGTGAATGTGATTGTTTCTCTGCAAGTTCAAAAACTGTATAAAATACACTTCTATGGTAAAAGATCAATCAGAGAAAACACACCAGGCAAAGAATTAGCCAACCACATATTTCATCAATTTAACATCCTATTTGGGGTTGAGGGAATGCGGATGTTCTGATGCAGCCCTCTTTGAGTTTCATTCAGTCTAATCACACAGTTTCCTCTAATACCAGTTTAAAAAAAAAACAAACAAAAAAAAAAAAACACTTGGCTGACTAGAGCCTGAGGTATATCTGAATGAACCATGCGTGTTGGACACCTAAGCTGTAGCGTCGGTGGTGGAGGAGTCCTCTGAGGTGTGTATGAGAGCAGCTTCTTGCAGACCTTCAAGCAGATCGGTGAAAGGATTGGAGAGCGGCTCCTCCATGGATGAGTAGATGAGGTAAAGCAAGCAGACGACCAGGAGGAAGACCATGATCTGAACCCAGAGAGGCACCAGGCGCTGCTGAATCTCCTGCCTCTCCAGTGTAGTGGGACTCAGCGGCATTTCAGGGTATTTAAACTGCACTGGGCGGCCCGCAGCTCCCTTTATAGGCCGTCTCTTTGTAGCACTGCAGGCAGAACAAAAAGACCTTAGAACCTATTTACAATGGTGAATTGAAATACAGGCATGCAAGCCCATCGTTTGGTTATGAAAAACAATATCAAAGATGGTACTCACTAGATTCCTGTGGGGGTTTTGGCAGTGTCAAGAAACATCTCTGAAAGAATATCCGTTGCAGGTTCCTAATGGCCAGAAGAAACCAAACAAAACAGACTGAACAAGAGAACATACTTTAAATATATGGTCTACAAATGAAAGAAGAGGAGAATTTAGAAACACAATATACAGGAGGATGGAGTGAAAAAGCAGAAAAATACCAGCGCAGACTCATGAAAAGCAGATTGAAAGTCATGTGGAAAACATTACACACAGTCCAACAGTGAATCTCAAGCTAAATTGTAAGTCTTGAGTGTCACAGATTCTCACAAATAAATGTAATAGCATTCAGCTATCACAACCATTGGTAGATTTCTTAAGTAACATTTTCCTACTGCTTCTGGATTGAAACACGGCACAAGAAGCGTGTAACAGTGCAGCTCAGCCGTACAGGGATTAGACATCATGTGATCTGCATTCATGTGCACAGCATTAACATCTAAAACACATGAGTCAGAAACAAGAAAGCCAGGCCTTTGATAGAAACCTTTTCTGTCTGACCTACCAAACATCAATGCAGGGATTAAACTTTACATTTTTAGCTAAAATAAGGAAGAGGGGAATAAAATTATACCAGAAAGATGCGTTTTTCCTTTGCACCATTTCACAGAGGTTAGAGCTCTCACATCTGGAAAGCAAGTGCAATAAATAGAGAAAAGGAAGAAAGTAAAGAGAACTCAGAAGTATTTCCCAAAGGACAGAGGGAGTGTGAAAGCCCATTAGATGTCTGGCAATGCAGCATGTCTGCTGAATTAAACATCTACCGAAAGAGTGAGGACAAACGAAGAGGCAGACCCCGAGGAGAGAAGAGAAGGGGGGGGGCAGTTACTGTGACAGTTTGTTTCTGATGGGATGATGGAGATGTTAAACAAAGAGATCTGCCAGTCATGGTATCTTTATCCAGTCTCATGAAGTCCTGATGAGAAAACCAGAGCTTCTGTTAGATGTGTTGAGTGATGCTGTTAAAGCAAACGTATCTGTAGTCACAAACCCGCAGGGCCCTGCTGTCCACCATCTGCTTGCTTTTCTGACCAGATCGCCTCTCAATCTCGGTTTGATTTGACTGAGGACTGAATCTGTTCTCAATCTGTTGACAAAAATACAATTCCACAGCAAAAATAAACCCCCAAGACTCACATAACGACAGACCATACCAAAACCACTGACAGTCATCCCAAAAATATTGAGATTCTCAGTTTATACACACACACACACTTCCCTTTTCCACCATCTGAGTAATACTGAAGGATCTGTATGGAGACCCGCTTTGAACCAAAGACCCATTCTGGGTGGTGTCTGAAAACTCTTCAATCTCTTGCTGCAAGAGAACTAAATTGCATTAGCAGAACTGAATAGAAATACGACATCTGAAACGGTCAATCAGTTACCGCACCAAAAACCCACAATCCTTCAGTGCAATGGAAACCCCTCCCACAAAAAAATATAAAGTGCAAATGCTTAATTGTTCATATCACAAAGAATCCGTGGAAGAGACAGGATTATAACGCTGTCAACCCCTTTATCCCCTGCAGAAAAGCATCCCTGTGCCATCTGTGCCAAAAGTAAATGTTCATATTTTACATTTATGAATCCAGCTGAGGGCATAAAGCAGCGTGGGTAAAAATCTCTGCTCTGACTGAACGTCCCAATCTGTGGATGTAAAAATTAACACGCATTCCAATTTAATGCCATACCACCTTTAACCACAGAGTGGTACCATTGTTCACACTACTGAAAACCACGAGATATTTAACTGCAACAATTTTTGTGTGTTAAATATTTTCTTCAGCCTAGTTTAATAAGCTGAAACAACTTCCAGTAGGTTGTAACAATGAGCATCTGCAGTGCTAAACACTGTTCTATGTGCCTCTCTTTGGTGTGTGGGTGCAATTAAGTTAGATGCAAGCTGCAGAAATTGAATAAAGCCCATACAAAACACCTGCAACAAGGAACAAGGCTCAAAATGAACATTTATTTAGATAAAGCTACTTAACGATAACAACAAAAAAAACCAATATATGCCTTTTCTACTTAGGCTATAGAAGCAGACAGACTGCTCAGCTTGATTAAAGGCTGTCTGCCGGGTGTGTCAAAATTAGGGCTGTTTAAGACCCTTTTGAGATCTGCACAAATAACAATAAATCTCTGTTCCAAACAAATTGATACAACCTCAAAACAAATCATAAAGAAACCCTCTCAAATGTAAGAATCCTTTGCTTAATTAAACAGGCTACAGCACACATTTAATGAGGCAAAACTGCAAAAGTAGAATTCTCAAGACATGTTTAATTTAATATGCATTGAAAATAGTTCGTGTTAAATACGCAGTCACCAAAATGTGCATCCATGAATTATTCAAAACTTGCATTTATGCAAGACAGATATTTATATTTTCAACTTTGTGCCATTTTAAAACATACAACCCTATATACAGATTAGTAATCCTTGATGTATCCCGAGCAGGCTCTTTAGGGCAGGGTTATAGTGTTTGTCATTATTTATCACAGCATTTTGTGATGCTAGAGGCACTGAAATTACACACTTCAGCTTCATGCCACCAAATCAGCTTGAGTTACCATCCAGTGCTTCTACGATCCATCAAAAGTGTCTGTCCCACATGCATTATTTATGACGTTACACAACAAAACTCACGTACAGCTGGTTGTTTGACCTCTTTACACAAAAAAGACTCAAGCAACAACCCTTGCCCGTGTTAATGATCAACATACACTCATAGCAGAACATGCACAGGCAGTGGAGATAATGGATGAATCATGTTTAAGTCTCTGGGGGAAACAAAGGATGGATTGAGGTGCATGTAAAGCCACTTACTCTGCTTGCTGTTTTGCTGGTCTCTGTCCGGGCCATGGTTTCAGACTGAAGCTGCTTTGACTCTAAATAAACAATTTAGAATGCATGTATAACCAGCAACAACAGTAACAGATACACAGCCTTTATATGAAATAAATAAAATGACTATAACTTGGTGAGGGGCCTCAAGCTACCCAGTCTTCAGACCTCAATCATTTTAGAGCAACTTCTTTAGTTGACATGCGAAACAGCATTTTGTGGACATCCTATATAAGCTGTTGTAAATATCTCTATTTGGGGTCAGGAGAACCCAAACAAGCCTAATCACTCATGGTTGTTCATTCATGGACTGAGTCATTCAGACAACCCAAAGACTATTCAAGAGTCAATGCTGCTGTTTACCGGAGTCCTTGTCCTCATCTTCCTCACTGTCCGAGTAGAGGCCTGCATCTCTTTTGCCATTGACCCTGTGCTGCGACGTCTGTGCTGAAGAATCTAGCAGCCTCTTCAGCTTCTTTTCATATAAAGCTCTAGTGGAAGCTGCTCAAAACATGCACACAGACACCATAAGAACGTGCTGAATTTATTGCATTTTCAGTTTTGAAAAGAGAGGACAGTGACTCAAACAAACTGACCAACAATGGGTCCAGCTTTGACTCCATACTGGAGCAGTTTGGCTTTTAGCTGATCATCCGTCAGTAAGCCCAGGTCTTCCATTTCTGCCGCCTCTTCTTTCTCGGCCTGTACAGTGAAATACACACACAACAAAGTATTTAATAAAAAAATCCTGTCGAGGCAGTGAAATTACAGCGATTCATCACGGTGGAGTGAGGAATCAGCACATTTTAGCATAATCTAATAAACATACGCTGACACTAGCTTGCCAAAGGGTGAACCTCGGCTCACGCAATCCTCAACGGACTCTTGTTTTGAGGCTTTCTCGCCTTTGCATCTTGCACTGACACGTTCTGAAAAGGGGTCACATCCAATATTAGCTGTTGTTGCAGTTTCCCCAACCCATACCAACCTCAGGCTGAAGAAACGTCTTCAATTTTTAGCCGAACTGAGCAAAAATGCTTTGCACAAAATAAAAAGACAGTTATTAAACGGGGTGCGACTCCAGACAGAAAATCAACACATTCGTGACAAATTGAGAAAATGTATAGAACAACAGAACAAAAATGAAAAAGAACGATGCTCAACACATATTTGAGGCTTGCACTGTGTAAAAAAAAAAAGCACAACAGTGCTAATGGCTCAGAACAGATGGCATTTATCCGAGCCATTTCATTGTAGCATTTAGTCAAAAATCCCTTTAGCACTTTGTTCCTCAAACTTACAGGCGGCAGACCACTCAAACTATAAAACAAATTGCAGACAACCTAACAGTCACATTTGCTAACAGACTTCACTGATCCTGCCTTGAGCCACCAATATTATCCATCATTTTTCTAGCTAAAAAACTAGACAGCAGTTTGGAATGAAATCGACAGCTGCTTTCATCTAATGAGCAGACCGTTAGCCAAGTTAATCCAAACATTTACATACACAGTCTCAAATCTGAAAACAAATTATGTGTGTATATTATATATGCTAAGTAAAGAATGTTATTTTAAAACGATGAGTAAATGTTCATTTTCCCCCAGTTTCACAGACAAGGCTTAAACTAGTCTCAGACCACATTGCATGTTTGAGCTGTCTCAGATAAAAATATCTTGCTGTCATTGTTCTGTGTTAAGATGCACACCTGTAATATTTTCTTTTTTCTCCCTAGGCATTTTTGTAAAAGTTGCTTAAATATCTTAATTTAACTAATCCCTATAGTCCTGGCTTAAACTAAGCCCCGTTTGTGAAACCGGCTCTTTATTTCAGTTTTTGCCAATGCATTTTTTAAATGTTCATTTAAGCTCACCTCACGGTTTTCATGTAATATTTATATTTAAATGAATGTAAACGGCTAGTTATCAATACTAGATATAGTCATAAACAGACATAAATAAACATAAATACACAAAGTGTTGTTTTTTCTACAATTTCTCGCCCCTTCAAAAAGTTCCTAACATTCACTTATAATAATCAATTAATTTGTGCAAGTTACAGACAGACTCAAAAGTACTAGCTAAATGCACAATATATTATAGAAATGGCCAACTCATGAATCTGGCAAAGACCTGCTGCTTTCTAAGGCAACAGCGCTTTGGTCACCACACATTAAACACATCTAATCATAAACTTAGAATTCGACACCCAAGTCTAAGATGGCTCTGACCCAGATTCCCCAGCCCCTGCTGAGGGCCCCCCAGACCCACACACACACACCTGCAGCGGCCAGAAGTGTGTGAGACAGCTGGAGCTCTAGTCTACAACTCTAAAGGAATCAAATTTCACTCCGAAGGAGAAAGAAAAAAATAATAATAATTCCCCACTTTGACAGAAGACTAGTGATGTTTTGAGAAGCATGCATGCTTCATCTGTATTTCACTGCAGTTGGGAGCTGACAGGCAATGACCTACAAACCTCTCAACAGCTTGAAAGCAATGAACATATGGGTATGAATATTCACAGCACAAATCAATTCTATTTCAATCACGCCACCTTGCGTCAAACTGTTGGACAGACATGTGCGACTATGAAAAGAGTTTTGGGGAACACTTCAAAAAGCGAGCAACCCTGTCAATAACAAGACGGTCTCCAAAAATGAAGTTTATAACGTGACCTCTACAGCTGCTGGATGGGCCTCTTTCTTTACTCACGCTGACACTGAGATGATCCTCCTCTTCATCGCTAGAGAAATCTGCGCTGTTCGTCCTCACATGTTTGACATAAAGCTCCACATAAGCGTGTTTCTTGCTCTCCGGTGGAGGTAGATCCACATTATGCGCTATGAGCTCCGACTTTAGCCTCTCTTTGGAGAAGAGAGCGGGGTCTTCCACAAACACCGGCATGTCAGATGTGGAAAGCTAATGCATTTGAAAACACGGGCCCTGCGGAAATGATTTCCGATGTTCGGTGAACGAAACGTCTGCTTCGTTTCCACAAAACGATCTAAACAGTTAACGTTAGCTCACTAGGGTTTGAGTATCCCACAGCCGTGTCACCAACAGCTGTTCACAGGGCTCTCCCAATATATGCCCACAGAACCGCCTTTGATTCATTCAAGTGGCCGTGAAAAATGCCAGACACGAATTTTAGTTTAAATCAACATTGAAGACAAGGTTAACTATATGCACGGATATCACCTCATATTTAAGGTAAATTAACGTTGCACAACATTAAGTAGGCTGCGCGTGGTAAATAGAAATCCAAGTTAGTGTGTATGGTCATGCAATGTTTTGTTGGAGGTGTGAATTAATTAATAAAGCCGCTTACTCACCTTATTAGAAACTGTTGTGCGACTTACATGGGACAAAGTGCAAAACAGTGCTTTAAACAAGCCTTAATGAGGCCGCTTTATATGAACATTATTTAAACGTTCGCACAGCGCGCGCTCATGCAACCTCCTCTGATGATTACTGACAACGTCACAGGCTGAATGTTTTGCCGCCATTTGTTTCAGTGAAATGGGAACTGCAAAGTATATTTTTATCGTCAGTGTTTCTGTATTTTAACCATGGCGTTGATTTTAATTTGACATGTTGAAATTTGATTTCATTATTTAGCATGAAATACAAAAATTATACCACTTTTTTAGGTTGTTATAAGATTAAGGATGGAGTCGTTGAAGTCATGTGACCTTAGTGTAGCTGCTTTAAAATCACAAAAGCATGATTAATTTGTTATTAATCCAATAGCCAAAGGGAAAATGCTGCTGCCAGTTTTTGTCACAGAAACCAAAATGACAATGAGCCCAAATGAAAATGATCCAATCATGAAAATTCAATCATCTGACTGACAAAATCAACTCCAGTCCAACATTTTTGTTCGTTCGAGTAGCTGTTTCATTGAAATATATGTCATAATAGGGAAAATAAATAATTATCACAAACCATTTCATGCCAATTTAAATTTGAAAAGAACCTCTGGTATGTTGCCATGGTGAAATGTTCCCAGTTTATCAGTCATACAAAATGATTTAACCATTCATTGCTGTGATTAGAATTCCAGAAATCTACATAACAATAAAGTTCAAAAAGCAATATACATGTAACAGCATCTTAGATTTTCTCCTAATGGCAAGACAAAATTTTGAATAACGGAATATGTATTTTACAGAAAAAGCATTCAGCAAACTGCAAACATTTTTCTTATTCTTCACACTGTCGGTTTTCAATTCCATGCTGGCTATAGACTGCATTTTGGTCATTCACCAGACTTATATCTGCCTGATACATTACTCCGTGGGGCTTCTAGCAAAAGGATTATCGTGTACTACAAGCCACTTTAATAAGCTTCAAGAGTCCAGAAGGATCTGCCAACAGTAAACGTGCCGTGCATCACAACTGCACTCAGTCTCCCTCATGTCACTGGCAGGCGCAGGCACAGATGCTGTGTGTTTCACCACTAAGGTGCATCCCTAGTGGATGAACTCCGATTCACTCCGCTTCTCTATTCTGCAAATGCAATGCTTTGCCTGTTGCCCAGATTAGTCGCATTCATTCTCTCATCAACATGCATAAACCTCGTCCCTCCCCCCACCCCTTCTCGCTGTGTTTCCCGTTCTCATCTTTTTGGCTAATTTTTTTCCCTTTCATTCTCAAATGAATGCATCTCTTCTCCCAGGAAACCATGATGCAAAGGAGGGCAAATGTGAATATACCATCACCCCAAATGCTTACCCAGACAGCCTGAGACTGGAGAAGCAAATTGCATGTTTAACATTCAAATCTGACACTCTGTGTTATAACAATGCTATCTATTTAGGCATTATTATGTTGCTGTGTATTTCCTGTAAACGAAACATCTCAGCTCTCCTGTCCTGTTTTATAGCCTATGTTAGTTCATTAGACAATTGTGCCTGAAATGTGTAATGCTCTGGGTATATACTGGATTGATTATATTCACTGCTGATAAGCCACTCTGTACCTAATGGCTTTGAACCCTACATGAGACACTATATCAAAATCACATAGGAATAGAAAGCCATAAAGCACAGTAGTGTTTGGAGTTGAACCAGGCTGTACTCCTGGTTAGTTCTGAGGTGAAACCACCATGAGAATTGCTGTTTCCGTACCTTTATTATGTGAGTTTACAGCTAAACAGATTCTATTTAAACCACTTGAGCCAAGTTGCAGTCTGCAGAGAGGATTAACGAGAAAAAAAACTCACATCATCATGAATAATTAAACAAAAGAAAGACTATTATTCAGTTTTTTTCTGGCCTGGGAGGATTAAAGTGTTTGTATCTCATTGTTCTTTTTAAAGTTTCTCCTTGGGGGAAATTCTGGGATTTCTCTTGATTTATGTATGGGTTTAACTTTTTATTTCTTGCGCTAAGCCTTGTATGAGCTCCTCATCACACTTCAGTAGAGTGATGTGTTTTTGTCCATCAGTCTCCAATAACATTCCAAACAGCCTTTGACGAGACATTGTAACGATGCCAAGAAATAAAAAGGTACAGCGCTAATCAAAAGGCTTTTGTGATTTCCACAGCGGCCCTGGTGAATACTGAGGGGATTATGTAAACATTCAATTTACAATTAAACTCCAGAAGTCTAGCTGACTTTCTGCCTCTGACAAAAGACTTTTTTTTTTACATCATAGCTCAAGGGAGTTAGAAGATCTGATTAATGAACACAATCTACACATAAACAGTTAAGCAAACTTGCAGTTCCAACACTAATGAAATTGCTGATGAAAATGCCACATTATAATCAGATTTTTGTTTAGAGCTCTGTGCTTGGTGCTGTGATTTAATTCACACAACTAAATGGGTGTTTTAAGAATCCCAAAAGAAACACTAAAAATGATTGCTAATGGTAATGTCTCGTCATATTAGATTTTTTTGCTTTAAATTATTATGATAAAAAAACTGAATTATAATTATTGGCTAAGTGTTTCAGATAGGCTGTGTATTTTACAGTGGCTCTTTCTGTCTACAAGTCTACAAGTGACTCAATAAAAGTGAGTCATTGATTCATTCAGGAACGAAGCAAGCGACTCTTTACTGTGAGTCATTGAATTATTCACTCAACCGATTCTTCCGATTCATTCAGCAATCAGCGCTATTGTGTGATTATGTTAAATGTTGCCCACATAAAGCTTTTTTGGAGCTATTTTAATGGAGCAAAAGACAGACAAACTAACCACGTAGTGTTTAAAACGTAAGGTGTTTAATACTTTCCAATGCAAGACTCTCATTCGGGCTGAGAGGTCTGAAATTCAGCACGGTTGTCAATATCGGCGACAATTAAGTTAGTTCTGGAAAAGAATATGCAGCGCTATATGAATGCTAGCATCACATTTTCACATTTATTAGTTCCAAATAATGCCGTTGCTTATTTTCCGAGAGGCTCATATGCTGTGTTGCAGACTGTCAGTTTTGATGGTTGCATTACTTTCTGCCTCTCTCTCTCTGGCAATAATTATACATTGGTCGTCTCTGCCCATTCATCCTCATAAATATCTGGCAAAGAGCTGATTATAGCGAGGGAGTCTACACATGTCATCAATCCCCCCGTGTATCAGAGCTGATTAATATTTGATTAACATTTATATTCATAGCCTGACAACACAGTGCGGTCAGAATGGGGAAAAGACACCTGTGTGTTTCATGACAACACATCACAAACAATATTCACATATTGCCATTGCCCATCTTCCCACCTCATTTTCTGAGTGTTACACTTCGAATAGAAATCCCTCTCCGGATGGGATGAACATGTCTCTCGGAATAGACTGGAACAGATGGATAACTGGAGGAACATAAGCTAGCAATTGCGAATTTTAGCTTTAGAAATCCTCTAATTTTCTTTGTATTATGAACAGCGCATTATATGGAGCATATGAGCTATAAATTGCTTTTGCTGAAACAATATGGTTTAATAACATTGGGTAAAGAAGCTATGTGTAAACGAATAAGAAAAATGGGAATTTGCATAGAATTTGCATTCCAGCAGTTTTAGGTGACATTTATTTATTGTATATATGCTGATGGTAAAATATTATGTGACAATACCTGTTAATAATTTTGAATGTTATTTTTAACTACAACTATTAAAATAATTGTCATTAATGGCTGTATGCTGAAATAAAGAAACCTAAATTTTAGATGAAACACAAAAATCGTACCCAAATAGTAGAAATGTGGCCCTGATGACTAACTGAAATAAAATAAGTTTAAGTAAGGTACTAAAATATCAATAAATCAATAAAAGTATATCTATCTATCTATATATCTGTTATAATAATAAAGAACAAGACCAGAAACAAACTAAATGAGAACCTAAAAATTTGTGGTTCTTAGTCATTAGGGTGGTGGATTTACATCTTTAATAACAAGCGCATACTCTATACCTAGACTGATATGAGCAACAATGTGCATGTGTGATCTCATTAAGTCTCTGGCAGTCAAGGTTGTCGCCCGCTTTCTGATACTTATTCAGGGACACTTAATCAAATAGAATAGCTAATGGCAACAGTAAAAACTGCAGTAACAGTATCGCGGCTCTGTTTTTATATCTTGTATGTGACAGCTTTAATCAAGCAGCAAACCTAGCCAATTAAAATGTTGTCAAGTAAAACCTGTGTGACAGAAATATAAATACAAATGTAATCTGACAGGCTTGTTTCACACGCATTATAATTCAGCCTCAGGAAAGGGATAAGGAAAGATTTGTGTCTTACATAGGCCAGCGAGACAACGCAGAGTTAAATGAAGTGTTTCAGGTTTATGCATTAGACGTAACTCTAATTACTCACATTATAACAGACGCATTCACTAATGATCATTATGCCAAGCCAGTGCAACACAGCAAAACAGTTCGTTTAGAGGCTCTTACGATCTCTCTGATTGGCTGTTAACTCTGACTTGCTGCCAAATCACTATCGAAGTCACATCCCATGAAAGCTAATTAGACAAAACATTACAGTGCTTGGTCAAATGGAATTGTTAATGAGATATAAAGCACACTCATTGTTAGTGTATGTATTAAAAAGACATAATGAAGGACGGTTAAGACATTAAACATATTAAACCAATGAGTGAATGGCAACCGACTGCTTAAAGAAGCAAAAAACAAGAGAGTCTGAAAAATCGCATTGGTTTAAATCTGGTCACAATGTTTCTGTGACATGAAAGGATACAAGAGATAAATTTTAACAGTTTTAAATGGCACAATAAAATATGAAACAAGGGTGAGAATAGGTTCCATCCATTTAACAAAAGCTTATTTCTTACTTTCTTCAATGAGTCCTTGTGCTTCAGTTTTGGCATTGTGCCCTTGCCTCTTAGATGGAGAGCACACAGAGGGAGGGGGAGAGCTATTGTATGTGTCCCCCTGTTCTCAACACTACAACTGCTGTTTGAGTTACACAGACACCGGATGCTGTGCTCTTCATACTCCACCGGTTTGATCTGCTCCGGAAAGGAGCACCAGAAACCCTATTTAGGCAAATTCTCTCTTTGAACACATGCGTTTATCAGCATTCAGACAGAGGGTTCCCAGCGGAGCCATTCGGGGTTAAGTGCCCTGTTCAAGGGCACAACATCTATGTCTAGGGGTGGGACATAAAAGCAAGAGTGATCGGGTGGCATTTCATGAGGGGGAGGGGGGGTTAGATTCTCCATCGTTCTCCCAACTGTTGAGAACAAGGCATAGCCAACTCCGCATTTTAATAACATAAGCATGTTAATTTTCAAATGCATTTGGAAAACTGTAATACAATACAAAAGTCATACGAACCACTTTTTTGCTTTTTTTTCATTGGCTTTCATTGCAGGTTTATTAAAAAGAATAAATTATTACATAAATAAATATATTCAATAAATTTAATAAATAATACATACTACTTCATTTAAATTTTAAAAAAGTTCTACCGAATGTTGTGAAAAAGGCCTTGCAATCTTTCCATATATTTTAATGACAATGGTGTTAATTAACTGTATATATAAATAGATTATAATATATATATATATATATATATATATATAATAGCATTATAATAGTATAATATACAGT
>JAUYWG010000061.1:7403483-7431491 GCA_034779775.1 Enteromius afrohamiltoni
TACATGTAAATTAAAGAATTTCTCAAATTTAACTCTTACCAAATTTGATGTTTTCTTCCATAGTCTTTTCTTTTCTGGTGCCTCTTTAGGTTGGTAGAGGAACACAGAGCAGTGAGAGTCTCAGTGAAGGTGCTCTGCCTCCCTGGAGTGAATTCGTTCTGTTTTTTCTCTCGTTCTTCAAACTAGAATCTCTGAAATGCCTCTTTTTACAGAAATCCGGCATATCTTCGTGAAAGAAACAGGTGGAAAAGTGGGCGAAAAAAAGATCAAAAATCTTCACAACTCTTCTCTTCTTAGTGCCCCTTTTCACAGAAACCTGGCAGACCCCTGTCAAGAAACTGAAGGGAAAGAGCACAAAAAATGAGATTACATAAGAATTCAGTAGAACATCTTCAGAACTCCTTTCCCTCTGTCAGGGCAGAGCAGAAGTGAGAGGGGAGGAGTGGAGGAATGGGAAGGCTGTCTCCATTCTCCTCTGCATCCCTCTGCCTTATTCTCACAGCTCCCCCTGCAACATAAAACACACATACTCTGCACAGCCCCCAACTCTCCCCCTTCTTCTGCTCTGTCAAATAGACACACAAGCTTAGTTCATTACTATTCACCGGGTCTTCCTAAGATGCACAGCACTATCCTACTAAGAGAGGAAGCCAGCGAGGAAAAAACAGGCTTGTTGCATCTACTGTGAAATGGATTGTCTCATGCTGCGTCCATTCTGAAATATCAAAAGCCTTCCACCTCCCCTCATCCAAAAACTGTGACGCAATAAGCAGCAATGTAATATATTCCTTTGTCTGTCCTTTTTGTTGCTCTTGATACACGATACAGGTGTATGTGCTGAATTTCTAATCTCTAAGTTCCTCTCCCACCATCTTAAAACACCGTCTTATCCCATTCATTGAATCCCTCTTGTGTTACCCCCGATCTTTGTTTTTCTCCTATTTTCCCTCTACCAGCGTTTGCTGGGAGTGATCTGTCTCGCTTGGCTAGAGAGCTGGCAGCAGGGCTGAGGTGAGGAGAGAGAGCAAGCACACTGAGGTTAGCCATGTGAGTCCCCCAGCACTCTCAACTTCACCAGTCGCTTCCCCCAAGGAGCCACGTGCCTCTGGGCTCTGGACTCGGTTCGATCACGTTCAACAACTTTTTTTGATGCAAAGGTTTTTTGATGCCATTTGAAAGGTTGAGTGTAATGCATGAGAACAAACTACCTGACAAATGTGGCAGAGTGTCATTGAATGCCTGTTCTGTCAGCTTCTGTGCATCAATGCAGAAAAAAAGTGGACGTTTTGTTCACAAATTCCTGGCAAGGACGATCTTGCGAGTTACCTTTCCTGCATTTTTTCCTCCTCCCTCGCCGCTCTGCCTCACGTTGTTGACTGAGGAGTGAAATGAGAAAGGAAATCCTTTTACACATGATCTGGTCCGTTTGGCTTGGTTGGTGGTGCCTTTCTGCTTTAGTTTTGTACTTAGTTACTTGTCCTTTTTGGGCAAAATCTCTAAACAGAAATGACTTGCGTGCTTGGGCTTGACCGACTTTTCAAACTCGCATGTGTTGGAATGAGCATCCTAATTTAAGTTACCACTAAAATGTCTCCTTGAAATGTTTTTGGTAGCACTTAAGTTTAGTGACCAATTCTCACAATTAGTTTCTTAACATGCCTATTATTAACATATTGGGTGTTTATTAGTGCTTATAAAGCATATATTCTGTGTGACCATATTCTACATCCCTAATTTTACCCAATATCTAAACCTAACCTTGCTAAGTATAAACATGTTTTAAAAAACATTTGATATCAAGGAAAAAGTCATAGTTAATGGTTTGTTAATAGTGAGAATTGGACCTTAAAATAAACAGTCTTTTTATTTATTTACATAAAATAACTTTTATTTTATTTATTGATTTTGTTTTAAATGTTATGGCCTCTCATTTTAAATATATCTGTAATAGAACTAACATGACTAAAATGATTGTGTGAAGAAAAGATGGAAATTGAAGTCATTATTCATGGAAAATATTGACATCTGCCTTGGCTCTGCATCACGAGTTCAAGTTTTTGAAAGCTGTAGTGATTTAAGAATGAATCATTCTTGTGAGTCAGATTTCTTGCCTCAAAAGAATTAAGAAAGTTTGAAACAAATGAGTGTGAGTAAATGATGACATTTATTACAAGGACTTTTTGGTGGCAATTTAAGAAACATAAATGACTTCATTGCTTTATAACCTCTCTTTAACGTCAATGCAGTAATTAAATCATTAAATAATGTAACAATTAAACCTAAAAATGAAATAATGTGTAAACAACAACAACATTTTAATGGAATATTTCACCCAAAATTGGAAACTTTGTCTTCATTTACTTAACCTCCACATCCTCTAAATCTTACTTTCACATGACTTGCATTTTTTTAAAGAATAGTTCACACCACAACTATAATGAAAAATAGCCTAATATTGTTGGAATTACTTTAAAACAAATTTTTTCCAGCTGATTTTCTCCAATTTTAAAGAGCTCAAGCAATTAAAGCGACAGATGATAATAGCTAATATGGAGGCTAATATAGTCATCGTTATAGCTATCTTATTGTTCTTATCTTATTGTAGCATATAGGTGACCTCAAATCCACGTGACTTAAGTATGTGTGATGTTTTGTGCTCTTATCTAGTGAGAGTTCATTTATCTCCTTGCTCCCTCTCTTCTCTTGCTCTCCTTCTTTCTCAGCTGTCAGTCTGGTCAGGTCCAGTCTGTTTGTAGCTCTATTTTAAGCGAGGACACAGCCGGGGGGAGGGGATGAGGAGCAGGGGAGGATGAAGGCTCCAGGGGCGAGAGGGTGTCGTAATGAAAGACTTATCAGCAGGCCAGAACACCCGTCCAGACAGTCTAAGAGATCAAGCAGCATGTAGATTTTCATATCCATCCATTGACACTCACCTCACATATCAAAACCGTCAATAATTAACCAGGCCTGGAGCTATAATTATTCATTATCCATCAGAGGTGCTGGTAATCTGGTCATGGCTTTATGATAGACCCGCTGTTCAAGGTTATTTGGAAATGACGATCATTAAAGTGACCCTGTTTGCATATAAAAAGCATTGTGAAGCATTTCTGGATGCTTTAGATCTGTTACAAAAAGTCTTGCTAGATGCATGAGCAAGTATGGTTTTGGCAAAAAGTGTTCAGTGAGACTGGGTTTTTCATGCGGTCCTAAAAGGCAAGGCTCAGAACAAATTGTGGCTGTTGTGGACGCCAAAAACGAGAGGCTTCTCATCAGAATTATGACCATCTTATCTTCTCTCGACCAGACGGCTGTGTGCAAGCACAATCTAAACCTCTCAGAAACCTTCAGAGCATCTTCCTCTTAATCTGCATATTCAGATGGTATTCAGCGTTGTGATCATCACACAGGCCTGCTCTTGTGTGCAAGGAAGCCTGCTTTTGTCTCAGACCTCCACAGATGGTTTCCATAAGCCTGAACAGCTGGCTGAACAGCAAAGATGATTTACCTTTATTTTTCCCCCTTGAATGCCTTTCATGGTTTTTTATGTATGAAATACAAACATAAAACTGACACACTTTTAAAAAACTGT
Organism: Enteromius afrohamiltoni; assembly: GCA_034779775.1. Taxonomy (NCBI): domain Eukaryota; kingdom Metazoa; phylum Chordata; class Actinopteri; order Cypriniformes; family Cyprinidae; genus Enteromius; species Enteromius afrohamiltoni. Next base: position 7,407,076 of record JAUYWG010000061.1, read on the forward strand.
CCCAAAGCATAGAATGAATACTAAATCCTGATTCAAAGTAAAAAATGTATATACTAAAGCATGTGAATAATACAGTAATGCAGTATTAATGTTTTACTGTCATGAGAACTTCCAGACAGTTCCAGTAAAGCTACTGCCACAGACATGCTGCTGTGAGCATGTAAGAAGTATTGCTGCTGCACATACTGTATGACATATGAAATAACCCCCAAATATAACACAACATCTTACGTAATCCGCCGGGACTGCTTCCAGTTTCCAGTCAGCAGAAGTGAAAGAAAAATGTTTATTGGATTTGAAATATGGATATTTATAGTATAGATTCACTACTGGCATTTATTCACCCCCCTGAGCCATGTGAAAGATGTCTTATTAAGAATGCACACACGTTATTTCTCTCCTGACATGTAAAAGGCTACTTATTTAAGCCTATTCAAAGGCTTGGAGGGGTCTGGACAATTTTTTATATATCTCTGAATGGATTTGTCTGAAAGAGAAAAGTCACATACACCTGAGATGCTTCAAAGGTGAATAAAAGACAGGATCCTTCTCATTTCTGGGTGAACCATCCCTTTAAATCACCCCATAGCAGATCAACACAGGTGGAGCTGGGGAAGGTGAGGGGTTTCTGAAGCATGCTCAAGCTGCAAGATATGTAGCTAGCTCATTGGCTGGTGATATTAAAAGTAACCAATCAGCTGTGCAATTTACTAATGATATCATGCTAGAGTTAGAACTTGGATTTTATAAACGGTTTTTAAACTAAAACATGTTACAAAGCTAATAGGCTTAATATGAAAGGATTATATAGTGCTAATAAACTGCATACTAAAACATGATAATGGATGCAGTATTATTTAGTGCTAAATGTTTATATACTAAAGCATGATATATCATGCATACTAAAGCATGATATAGTGTTATACTGAAATATTACAGTGCTTATATCAGAGCATGAGGATGCATACTAAAGTATGATTAAATAGCAATAGTTTGTACAATAAAGCAGTATACAGTGCTAATAGTTTATATACTCAATATTGCATAGTGAAGTATTATCCAGTCACAGTGCAAATAGTTTAGACTATTAAAACATGATACTGAGGCAAAAGGGAGCATACTAAACCATGATAGAGCAATACTAGGGTGCAAAGTGAAAGATGCATTCCTGTTCCACAACTCCATTCAATCTCAGTCAGATGCGGAGAGCAGCAGCACAGTGAAGCCTATAGAGTTCTAATTATGACAGAACAGTCACCAACCTTCAAACAGCCCCACCAAAGCCCCATCTCATGCCTCTCATTTATCTTGTTTGGAGGAGGGGAATTGGGTTTCAGATAAAGCACAGGATATGGTCCTGCTCCTGGCTCAAGGCGGTGGGATAGATAGTCTACCTTGGTGTGTCAAGTTGGAATAGATTGATTTGTTGTGGTTGAGGTCTGTACGGTGGATGTTGGAAAATCTTGTTTCGATTTTATTGCCTTTAAAGCCTTGGGAAGGCTTTTTTATGCCTTGTATACCGTAGAGCATTTGGTGAAGATCGCTTCGGTTCAGAGTAACATTTCACCAATAGGCATTAATTCTGGTTTGCTTGATTGTTTTTTTTTCTTTCATTATCTAAGGAAATTATTCTGAAACAGCACTGTTGCTCAATGCAATATTGCTCTTCAAATTTTAGACGTTTCATTCTACATGTTGGTTTTTGGTCGCACGGTTGAGCACAGATAATATCAAGGCCATGCCAACAAGCCTGAGATACCCTTTGAGTGTTTAGTAACGTCAGCTTGTCCTGTGGGAAATCCCCCAGACTGGGATAATGTCAGGCCCATGCTACCCCTGCTGTAACTGTACAGCTTTAATTACGGTATTTCTGTCTGTGTGTGTGTGTGTGTGTGTGTGAGTGAGAGATGGAAAGATTCACTGTGTGAAATAATTAAAAATTCACAGTGGTTCACAGAGTCTAACAATTATTCTGTATACAGATTTTTAATTATCCTTAGTTTGCAGTGTGTGTACACATTAGAGTTATGATTCTAGTCAGTGTTCCCCTGTCTAGTAATTAGTGGACTTCCATGTTGTATGTGTCTGTGTTTCCCTGTTGCAATCTTAGACTCTTATTTTTAAAATGTTTGTTCGCTTGTGTCTCCGTCCCCTTGTTTGTCACTATGGTTTTTGATAAGCTCCTCCTCCCTTATCATCTCATCCTTGCATTTATCATGTGCATTTAAAGCGTTGCTTGTGTTCCAGTCTCCACTGAGCATTGAGTTTATCTCATGTCAAGTGTTTTCTTGTTTTGGATTTTTACTCTGTCTTTGCCCCTTTGGATATTGTTCACCAATCGACTGACCCTTCAAGATTCAAGAGTTTTGACCCTTGCTGTACCGGATTATTCTTGTGTTTTCCTCCACCATTCCTGTAGTCTAGACCCTGCATGTATGACCATGATTTTCAATAAAGCTCCACAAATGGATCCGCACGTTCCCATGTCCTTCGTTACAGAATGCTCAGCCCAACGAGGATCCAGCTGCTTTCCCTATGGACATCAGTCAGGTATGGACACAGCCTGGTTACTGTTACCCATCGAGCCGAGATGTCGATCATTAGAGGAGTACGTACAGGAGTATTTGAACATAACGTATTACTCAGACTTGTCCGAATGCATGCTTATTGACTTTTTCTGTGAGGGGGGCTGATCACATAATGGTGGACATCACGGCACACTGTCTAGTCACAGCTTCCAGCGACAGGCCCAGTCAAGTCATAGTTGATCCTCACCAGCCAAGTCAAGCTACTGCTGATCTCCACAAGCCAGGTCAAGTCCCTGCTGATGTAGGAGCCACACCCATCCACTACAGAGTTACTGCACAAGGTGGCCGCCAAATCCAGATTCGCAGCCTCTGCACAAGATGGCTCCTGCCACTGGGCCGCCGCGACATGGATGCCACACCAGTGTATCCCGGCATCGTGGGTGTCACACATGAAGACACCAGGGCGTATAAGGCCGATGTCCAGTTTAGCGGACCCTTGCCTTGCCCATTAGGGCCACCATAGAACCCCCGCCTTGCCCTGTCACGTCTATGGAAGCCGTTTCTGAGTCCCTGTCCTGTCCTGACATGGCCACAGAGGCCATTGAACTTCGTTCTGCCCCATCATGGCCAGAAGGGCCACTGAACTTTGTTCTGCCCTATAACGGCCACCATAGAACCCTCTTCCAGCCCTGCCTTGGCTATGAAAGCTGTCTCTGAGCCCTTGTCATGCCTAGTGGCCATGGCTCTCTGCTCTGCCTGCACCGCTGTGGTCCCGTGTGCCACAGTTTCACTCTCTGCCATTGCTCCACGGTCCAGGCCCGCCATTGCTCCATGCTTCAGGTCCTCACTTCCTCAAGGACTTGGGTCCAGTCAGTGTTCCCCTGTCTAGTCATTTGTGGACTCCCATGTTGTATGTGTCTGTGTTTCACTGTTGTGATCTTAGACTCTTATTTTGAAAATGTCTGTTCCCTTGTGTCTCTGCCCCCTTGTTTGTTACTGTGGTTTTTTATTTAAAGTGTCACTTGTGTTCCAGTCTCGGCCAAGCATAGAGTTTATCTTGTCAAGTGTTTTCTTGTCTTGCCTAGTCTTGTGTTTTGTTTGCTCGTATACCGACTTCTGCGTTGTTTTTGATTTTTGCTCTGTCTTTGCCCCTTTGGATATTGTTGACCGATCCTTGCTACTGCACTGGACTATTCTTGTGTTTGCATCCACCATTCCTGTTCGCTGTTGTCTAGACCCCGCCTATATGACCATGTATTTTAATAAAGCCCCGCAAATGGATCCGCACATCTCCTTCTTTACAATTAGTGCATTTGCTGAGTGTGAAAGTGTTGCTAAATGTCAAGCAGAAAAGGGGGGTCATGCCAGCTGCAACACTGACGTGGCACCCATACCAAATATCAGATTCAGCAGACATGTCGGGATGAACTAAATACAAGAGACTGGGTGTTGAGTTGTGTGTGTGTATTATAGATAGTTCTGACTGAGGAATTAGTAAATTATTGTTTATGGTTTGACTTGCTGTGTTTTGTCAGCTTTTGCATCATCAGGAAAAAATGATTGAAATTCAAAAAAGCCTAGAGTTATTTTTTGTACCTTTTTTCCTATTTTTTTTCATTAGGCTTTTTTCAGATATATTTCTAAATGTTGAAAATCTAAAATATATTACATTATAAAAAGATTTTATACATTAGAAAGGAAAAGAGCTATTTTAAAAAATATTTCAATACTTTATTCAATATTTTATAGTAACTAGTTTAACTAGTTTAAATTTTTTTTATTAAATGTAATTCACAAATGTTATATGTGATACACAAACATGTGTAGGAACTAAATATTCGCAATCCACATAATTGCAATTATTAGCATTTAAAAAATGAAATGAAGGTAAATGGTTGTTTAACGAAGAGGCAGAGGTATCCATGTGCAGTGTTTTATTAAAGGAAACGAGGTCAAACAGGCAATGGTCAGAGCAGCAAAATAGGAATATCAGAGGCACGTCAAAGTTGGGACAGGCAGCAAACAATCAGAATATCAGTCAGCACAGTCACAAGGGCAGGCGGCAGAGGTTCAGGCAGAGTCAGGAAATCCGGGGTCATACACAGAATGGCAAGGTAGTTCGGGAAAAAACACTCAGAATTGTCAGCCGGGGCAAGAACAAGACTTTGCATCTTGCTGAAGTCAGAGCATGGTTTATAAAGGGGCTGTAACAAGCAACTGCTGGATGCATGATCAGACCCAGTATGGGGTGTTGGAGTCCGGTAAAACCAGTACTTGGGTGTGGGTTCCCTCTGGTGTTGATCGGAGAGAGTCACAGAGGTCTCATTCATGACAGGTTGCAATCCATTTATTTTAGCGGCATTTAAATAAATGTAGTTTTCTAACTTTAAAATAAAAATACACTGATCACAACCATACTTACATTTGCATTTAGTCATTTTGCAGATGCCTTTATCCAAAGCGACTGATACGCAGTGTCAGAAAAGAGCAGTGATACGCACATTTGAGTATAACGTTTTTTCAGTGACTGCATATGTTTAACATTACAATTGCATTTATTAATTTGGCTACTGTAATATGAAAATATATGAATGAAGTATGTGCAATATACGTAATGAAATATGTGCAATGGTTGCGAGTAATTTCAAAAACAGGGCTCCTCAAATTTAATTTACTGTATGAAATTGATTAGATGTCACTACATTATGACATCTAGTGGAGACCAGGAGAAATAACAAATATTCCCATCATCAATTATTGGTGATTCAGGGTCCCATACAACAAAGAAAGCACACGTTTGTGTGTCACATGTAAAAGGTTTCCCTTTTTACTTTCAGTATGCAACATTTTTTCTCATGATCTGTTACATTTCATCATCCTGTCATTAAAATGCAACAATGGTTAACCGGTGCTCATAGCCAACACTCTTGCATATTCACATCATGTTCGAGTCTAAATAGTGACGGCCATATGTGGTACTGAAAGAATGCCTGAAAATGATTAACCTGAATGTTGCATGTTAAAGAATAACTAGAATATTTTGCTCAAAGAATATTGGAACATTAGTTACTCCGTTAGCTGTAGATAAATGTGAAATAAAAGCATCTCTGAGAATTGTTTTATACTATTTTTCACCACCAAACGTGGATAAATGAATTAGCTGTTGTGTTTTAGTACAGCGGTTGATGCCAAAACTGCAAGGACAATGAAATATGCGGTATCTGATTACAACAGGGCGACGCATTAATAATAATTATGGATTTGACAAATTGCAGCCTCTGTTAGACAATCATTTTGCAATCAGTTCCATTTGGTTTCTGATGCTTCAGAGCTGCGTCACGCTGATGAGACAATGAGGGCTCCTACTTCTAATGCTGCCATGTGACTGAGGCCGAATACTGAGATATAAATATAACTACTTATCCTCAGATCTCTATAATCAGAAAGTACATCCTCCAATACACAGAATGAGCGATGTTGAAAATTAACATGTCCTCATTCAGAATGTCAGACGTATTTGAAGTCTTAGTCTGCAATTACCTTCCAATAAGTCACTTTGAGTTAGCTTTGGGAAGTGAGGAAATGTTTAAATGTGTTAATCAATGTCATCAGCTTCCTCTCCTCTAAGATCTGAGACTGCCATTTTATACATCCCCTAAATCAGATCGCTCTTTGTTTGGTTTCATAGCATTACAGGCTATTGTTCTCTAATCAGACTTGATAAAGAAGAAATCAGCATGTGTGTGTGTGAGCCCAGTGTAAATGTTTGAAAATAGCTGCATCAGTGGATCATGGTTTGGCTGTTTGACAGCCGCTGAAAGGTTTTTGTTGCTAGGAGAATTATCTAGTCGGGTTCCTGCAAACTCCTGAATGGGTCCCCAAAAGACAATCAGGATATGCAGATTTGAGAACACTTAGTATTGTAGTGCTGTTGCTTGATTTGGTGCAGGGTGTATTCTGGTTCTGAAGTCACAGCAATGTAAATGTCGCTATACAATATGTGCTTTACAGAGTTCAGTGCAATTCAACAATACCAAAAGTACAAGAAGTTAAAGTTTTGGACTGTAGGTTCACAGAACCTTGGGAGTCCTTAAATGTGTGAATTGCATAAATATAGTTGCAATTCTTATGTATATATGAATTGCAACTACATATTCCTACATATATATGTATATATATATATATATATATATACACACATGTCAAATGTATGTATAAATACACATGCATGTATATATTTAAGAAAAAAGTGCTATGTTTATATAATAAAAACATTTATATATAAATTATATAAATACATACAAATACATGGGAAAAAAATTCTAAATATATAGCCTACTGCAGGGCTTCTCAATCCTGGTCCTGGAGGTCCACTGTCCTGCAAAGTTTTGCTCCTACCTTGATTAATCTCACCTGCCTGTAGTTTACAAGTAATCCTGAACATCTTAATTAGCTGGTTCAGATTAGGGTTGGAGCTAAAATTTGCAGGACAGCGGACCTCCAGGATTGATTGATTGTAAATTTGCCATGGACTGTACAAGTGGATCTTGGCTTTCAATAATGAAGAGAATATAGATCAACTAATTACAAACTGCATCTAGTGAATCTTTCAGATTATCAGTCATGGCCTTACAATGGCTAGAGGGTGCAGCTAAATATTGTGAAATCAACCATATCCTCAATAACTGTTTTGAGAAATACTTCTTCAACTAATATGTAAGTATGAGTTATAAAATATAGTTATAGTTATTTAATAATAAAAATACATATATTTAATTATCTTTGATTAAAATATGTTGTTTTATATTCTGCAGAATAAAGAAAGTCAATGGAGAATTTTTATCATTTATTTCTGTAACCATGCAGGTCTTCGGTCTTGAATGATTAAGCATGTGGGTTTTGACATTTCAGACACACCTAAGGATGTGTTCAGGCCATTGTTTAACAAGTACTGTATATAAGTAACACTCTGTAATGTTACAAAGCTAATGATTGTCCCATCGCCTGTCTGTAATATTTTGTAGACTAGAGGCGTAAGCCTTCTATTGAACAATCTACTCATACTGAGCTGAAGAGCCAGCGATATAGTATTTATAACAGACCTTTACAAAGGAGTTAGAAATGTTCTTTTAGGAGTTCTTTGATCATGAGATCATGCAGGCATTATGTCCCATGAAACATGCTGATGTTATATACGTGGTCCAGTTGTGTTCAGACTGTCACATTCTGATCCGCGACCCTCATGAAGAATCAAAATCATTGACAGTTGGACTGAAAATCATTGACAGTTTCGAAAAGCTCTGTTGAGAGGTGATTTTTAGGCATTAACTTCAGAAGCATTGCACAAAGGTTCATGAAATGGGAGGAGTGAATGAATATAAAAGCAGGAAATGATCATCTGTGATCTGTCATCTAAGCAAATAATCAGAATCCCATCCAAACGCTAGGACTCCAAGAACTACAGCTGTGAGTGGAATAGGTTGGAGATTTTTTACGCTATGTTAATTGAAGAGCGTATATTAACACTGTTCAGAAGGAACTGTCAACATACACTGACATACTGGAGTGTGTTCTTCAGCTTTGGGCTGAGCATAGCCTTTCTGGGGCCTACGATCCTAGATCTGAAATGCCAGACTGGCTCCACGTTACAGGAAATCACCTGGGTGTTCTTCTCCCAGCAGTTCTGTCTGCTCATTGGCAGCTCGATCGGAGGAGTTTTCACAAACACGTGAGTACGGCTGCGAGAAACTGTATGAGGAGACCACTGGAGAGGGACATCTTCATGAAGATGAACTCTCCTTTACTCCACTGTTTGGGAAACATGCTGTCGTTTAGTTTCTCTTCAGATGTTCAGTTCATGTCAGACACAGTTGTGTTAGAATTTTGAAACTATGTCTACTGCATTTTATCTTGCAGTCCTGGGTGGAAAATTAGTAAGTAAAGTAATTTTAATAAAAATGGTATAATTGTAAATTATTTTTTATTATTACTAATAAATAAAAAATGGCTAAATAAAAACACTTTTGCAAAAAATACTAGAAAATTTATTTTTAGAAAAATAAACAAATGCAAAATTTAAATACTTGTGTTGCACAAGTAGCTATTAGACAAATGAAAGCACATAAACACAATACAGTTTAAGACTACCCATGAAGTGCAGATGAATATCAAACTGCATTAACAGTATTTTGAAGCAAGATAAATAACAATTAATTAAGCTTTAAAGCTGTTCCTTGTGTTCTCAGGTTGCTCTGGGCCCTCACTGCTCTCTTCCTCTCCTCTCTCATCATCTCTGTGGTTTTTGCTATCCTTCCACTTTGCTATAATGTGCTGTTGCTGGCGGTTGCTATGGCAGTGTCAGGCCTGGCGATGGGCATCATCGACACTATTGCAAATTTCCAACTGGTGTCCATTTATAAGAAAGACTCTGCTATCTTTCTGCAGGTGAGGAAAGACATTTATCTTCATATATCTCACTGGAGAGATGGTAAGAAAAGCAGTAAAAAAATATCATTACTGTAATTATAATGTTTTAACATTTTAAACAACAATAAAATTAACATTTCATTAAAATCATTTCAAGCAGTATTTTACTATGGTACTGCATAAAAATAACATTATTACAGTAATGGAAATTAATTAAAAAAAAAAAAAAACTAACTAACTAAACACTTAGGCCTAATGAAAACTGGGGTAATGTGGTTATATTTCTTGATGGTAATGTCACAATGCAAAAAAAAAGGTCTCTTGTGTGGAATTTGGTTTGTATAGTGGCATAATTAAATGTATCATTTATTTATTTAATAATGTATTTTATTGAATGAACACCTTAGATTGACAGTTCTAACTTGAATCTCCTGTCTGTGTCTTCACTCTCTTTCCAGGCACTGCACTTCTTCATTGGGCTCGGTGCTCTGGTGAGCCCCCTGATTGCAGACCCTTTCATATCAGAGCACTGCCTGGGCAGTAATAGCACAGAAAATGCCACAGAGATAATTCACCACTTCAGATCCAGCTTTAGGTCACCAGTAATCCTCGCTGAGAATTCCCTGCACTCAGAGCCGGTTGGGGAGAAGGCCAACGTGGCGTACGCCTTCTGGATCATGGCTCTCATTAACGTAAGCTGAAGCATAGCCCTGTGTGTGGTGTGCAGAAGGTCTTGGGTCTCTGCGAGATCTCAGTGTTGTTCTCTTCTAGTTGCCGGTGCCGATTGCGGTTTTTGTGCTGATGTACCAAGAGAAGCTGCTCCCCTTCTGCCCAAATAACACACCACGACTGCTGGACAAAGATGAGCTGGCCATGGAGACTAATGCAACAGAAGGCACAGAAATATCTGAACCAGACGATGCAGGTAAAAGAGAACAGCATGTCTTAAAAGGTTAATTCATTTGAAATTGAAAATTCTGTCATTAAAGGCTTAGTCCACCCAAAAATTACAACTCAATCATTAATTACTCACCCTCGTGCCGTTCTAAACCCAGAAGACCTTCATTCATCTTGGGGACACAAATTAAGATATTTTTTTATGAAATCAGAGCCATCTGACCCTCCATAGACAGCAATACAACTGATATCATCCCAGATACAGAAACGTAGTAAAAACATCAGTAAAACAGTCCATGTGACATCAGTAGCTGAATTCAGTTTTGCAACGCTACGAGAATACTTCTTTTGCGGAAAGAAAACAAAAAAGGAATATCATCAGCATACCATTCTTCTCCTGTGACTTATAGACAAATAGACAGTATCACTACACAATGCATACGCATGCTTTAACACATTTTTGATGTAACCAGCCTTGTTTACATCCAGCGCAAAGCACGCGTGTGTAATATGTGGTTGTTTACACCTAGAGCAGCCACGTTCCCAAACACGTTCCTGGAGACCCCCAACACTGCATGTTTTCCATGTCTATTTAATCAAACACAGCTGATTCAGCTAATCAGCTCATTAGTAGAGGTGAAAAGAGCTGAAACAGGTGTTTCAGACAAAGGAGAGGTACAAAATGTGCCATGTTGGGGGTCCTCCAGGAACGTGGTTGGGAACTACTAGCCTTGAGGAAGGTGTATGCTTATGTAGTGATACTGTCTAAAATGGCGGAAGACGTAAGTCAAGGGAGAAGAAAGTTATGCTGATGATATGCTATTTTTATTTTCTTTTATTTCCTAGTGTCACAAAACTGAAGCCACAGTTTTACTGAGGCTTTTACTATGTTTCTGGACCTGGTTCGTTGCCAGTTGTGTTGCTGTCTATGGATGGTCAGATGGCTCTCTGATTTCATCAAAATATCTTAATTTGTGTTCCGAAGATGAACGAAGGACTTCTGGGTTTGGAACGACAGTAAATAATGAGTAATTAATTACAGATTTTTTATTTGTGGGTGAACTCACCCTTTAATTACTTTAATTACCCCCTGTCGTTCCAAACCCACACCCGCGAAAAAGCGTGTTCATCTTCGGATCACAAGTTAAGATATTTTTGGTCAAATCCAAGAACCTTTTGAACCTGCATTGACAGCAACGCAGCTGAAATGTTTCCAGACCCAGAAAGGTAACAGAATTTTCAATTTTGGGTGAAATATCCATTTAATTTAAGTTCAGTGAAGGCTTACTAAGGCTACATTTATTTGAGCAAAAATACAGTAAAAACAGCAATATTGCAAAAAGATTTTTACTTTTGAAAAAACATTGTAAAAGATTTTACATTTAAAAAGAAAATCCTATTTTTGTTCATTATTCCTGTGATGCAAAGCTAAATTTTCAGCATCATTACTGAACTTTTCTTATTATAATCAATGAAAACAGTTTTTTTTGACAAATAGAAAGTTCAGAAGCAAAATTTATTTTAAATAAAAATGTTTTATAATCATAAAAATTGTATTTACTTTGATCAGTTTAATGCATTCCTGATTAATAAAAATGATACATTTATTTATTTAAAACAGTAGTGTAGTTGACTGAAACTAACATTTAAAAGTATTTATACAACTGTATTTCTGATTCAAAACATTAAGCTATGGCTTTCTTGACCACTTGTTTTAATTTTTTTTTTTTATTATGGCCCCCACAGGTTTTCATCATGGAGGACATGGAAACATCTTCAGCTGCTGTATGAATGGTAGCCTGCGTGGGTTACCGATCACATTTTTTGGTATCCACATCTTAGGCGGTTTTGTGTTATTCATGACGGAAGGTATTATGGTGAGTGAGCTCAATAAAAACCAATTACTTTTAAGAATACTTTTGATAACTGCAAGTTAATATTGACCCTCGAATCTCACTTTTAGGGGGTCTATGCCGGCTTTGTTTACACATACGCTGTTTCAGCTCCCATGTCTCTGCACGCTAAAATGGCAGCGTACCTGAACTGTATCTTCTGGGCCGCCGTCACTGCTGGACGACTGGTGTCCATCCCACTGTCATTCAGATTTAGATCTGTGCATCTGCTCGTTGTCAACCTGGTAATAATCTATCATCAAACTCTGTAATACAGTATAGCTCATTAGCGCTGTTTATAGAGTAGGCATCCACTCTTAAATTACATACTGCTCCCCTGTTGCTATCAGCTATTCGAAATACAGCATGGGGTTTTGAGTGTGTGGTGAATGGATGATCTAGGATTGTTAAATGTGAGTCCTCTCTCTTCAGGCTGGTGTGATTGTAACATTGCTGCTGTTACTGATCCTCTACACAAATCGAGTGTTTCTGTTTGTTGGGACGACCATGCTTGGGCTTTTCATCAGTAGCATTTTCCCCTGCATAGTGGCCTACACCGAAGATATCCTAGAGTACCGTGGTAAATTACACACAAACATACTTCACGTTTTATATCATGGGGGCGACCTTTAACTTTCTATAGCAGTTATAATATAATAGTATGATAACAGTTGTTATTATTCTTAAAGTTCAAAACAATTCTATAGTATAAATTAATATTAGACTTACAGACTTGTTGTTTTATATTATGAATGTATGAATTTCTTAGTTTTTAGTATTGTAGAAATTCAAATTTAACCCAAAAAGTGAGTGAGAAAATATGGCAAAACCTCCTGTTGGGGGAAATCTGATGATGTCACACACATTTTTAAAACTTCGCCTTTTTTATTAAAATTTTGCTCACAAATCCAAGGTCTGCACACACAAACTGTGAAATGCCACACATCTCTTGCAAAAATGAAACACTGCTTTCAAAATATCACTCATCTCTCAATCGCAAAAGCAAACATTTGTGTTACATTGCCATAATATTGTATTTTAATGATATATCACAAACGCATTATTCAAAATCTAAAACTGTTCTTTCATGAGATTTTGAAACCAAACTTCCTTTTTTTTACTGTAAGCATTTGTGGTTGTGAATACACAGTATGAAAGAAAAGAAATACATCATGCATGTGTAGTTGTGTATTATTGGCCTATTCTAAAGCCATGACTGGTTGGTGGAAAAGGCCAAGAATTAGTATGTTTTGCAGATTTGGTGGAGTGTCAGGTTTCTGAAATTGTGTGACAAGTAAAGATTTTGTGTGCATGCAGTTGAAAAAACTAATAGAAATAAATATATTTATTACACTAGATTCCTAGAAATGGTCCTCACAATTTCAATCAAATAAAGCCAAACAGACTCTTTTTTTGTTTTCAGGATGCGCAACGACAGTCCTAGTTACACTTGCTGGAATGGGTGAGATGACGTTGCAGGTGCTGGTTGGAACAGTAAGTTCTTCTTCTGTTTTAACATTTGAGAAAGATTTTCTAAGGAATTAAATAACCCTGTGCATATTTCTTCTAGCTAATTCAGAAAAAAGGCACTTACAGTTTTTTGGTGTGTGGTTTGGTCATCGGATGCCTCAGTTTCGTCTTCTTCCTCAGCGTGATCATGTGCAACCACATCCACAGAAATCTCACAGGTAACAACATCAAACCTATATATATATATGGTGATCATTTATGTATTGGTAAATTGATGATATCTGAGTAAACTGGACAACATTATATGACTCTGGCTCAATGTGTTCATCATCCAGGAGCATCTAAAAAAGCCGCCATGGTGGAAGCCCCAGCAGCTCCTGCTCCACCTGCTTCAGAGAAAGCAGCACTAGAACAGAAAGTTGCTGTAATACAAACAGAATCAATTAAATGTGACTCTGGATGAGACTATTTATGGGTCATAACCTTTTGGAAATACAACTGTAAACAGTCAGTGTGCTTTCATTACAATATTTGGGGGGAAAAACAACAACAACAGAAACGTTACATAGTGATGCAATATGTTTTTTACTCCTGTTAAGTTTGGTATTGATATATGTATTTCTTTGTTTATTTCATGTTCAGTTTCATGCAGATAATCTTTATTTTTTAAAATATGATTATTATTACGTGAACAGAAGACAGAAACATACATTTTTAATTATATGAGGTGAAATAAGTTATTCGTGGCATAAAATGTATAAAGTTTTTTACTTTACCCAAGGCTGAAAATAATTTACACTACATTAAATACCAGATTAAACTCTGATTTAATAAATCACCAACCTGAAGCAGAAATTGCTAGAACTTCCCTAGTCATTTTATTTCTTGGTTAAACTGGTCTTGGGCTGGAGTTGATGGAGTAATGTACTGTACTTACATGAAAATAAATAAACTCACGGTGACTAAGGCAAACAGTTATTTGCAATAAATGATCCCAATGTCACCACTATGCTGTGTAAACGTCATGTGTTCTGCCAAAATAAATACAGCGCCCGGCCTAGACAAATTATGATTGACGTCAGATGCTGAATAACCCACTCTCACTTTGAAGTTATCCAAACCTGTATTGCTTTTTTATTCTTTACAACCCAAAACCCAATAAATAGATAATTAAAATTAAAAAAGTGATTTTTCCCTCATACAATGAAGACCGATGTAATATTGTTGTAGTTTAAACATTTAAAATAAACTTTAAAATGCCTTTAGTTTATTTCTGCTGAAATACAGAGCCCCGCCTATGACATGCAAATAAAAATATATCACGACCAGAAATTATGAATTATTTTTTGGTCAGTTAGGGGCACATAAACTTCTTTCATTTGTGGATGCGTATTTAACTGAAACAATGCATCAAGTCATTGGAATCAGTTCTATTTTCCCTCTCTGTTTGTCTTGTTTGGGACTCCATACAGAAAGAAATTATCAGTGTTGGGCACGTTACTTTAAAAAAGTAATTAGTTATAGTTACTAGTTACTTATCACAAATAGTAACTGAGTTACAGCCTTATAAAAGTAACTAATTACCTGGGAAAGTAACTATTGCATTACTAAAAAATAAATAAAATGGCAATGTTTCTATAAAAAACGGGGCAAAGAATTATAAGATAACAAAACTACTTCTAATAACAATATAAAACGCACTACGTATTAATGAGCTGCGGGGTTCATGAATATTAATCACGTAGTATGCGTTCGCTCGAATTGATTTGCTGAAATCAAAACAGGGACAATAATAGGTGAGCGCCAGCCAATAAGATTGTCATTAGCGCATTAGCCCCGCCCACTACCAGAGAAACCGGCCGTTCTTAAAGTTGAGGAATTCCAAATGAAACCCGATATTTTGACAGGAAAACACAACAAAGAATATCGTTTACATGGAGCGCGTCAGGTCTGCATGTTACGAAAGACTCTCTTGCTCTTCATCTTTCTTTGTGTGAAAGACCCTGTGCGCCTTCACAGAGTTTATGGTATGGTATGGTTTATGGTATTCCCGTTGTAACGGGGGAAACAGTAATTCGTTTGATTACACTTTAGTGAAAATCGTGAATCTGCATGACTGACTTTAATAGCACAATCTGCATTAATCTTGAGCTCTCGTGCAAAATTACAGATCACGAGTTCCCACTGAAAGCTGTTTTATCCACAAAGATTCCGAAAAATAGTAAATGTTACAACCATAAATTGTTTTATTGTGCACTCCTGAGAAATCCCCTCAAAAATGCTGGAGGTCATTGCCACACTGTTCTCTATTGGCATAAAAGCAAAAGTTGCTCAGCTGAACTCCTTCAGAAAGATCTTTGCATCTTACATGCATGAAAACAGATAAAAGAGCAGTACAAGTAGTGTTCTCCCAAGCTCCCTTTGATTTCATGTGTGATACTATATTCAGCCATCCTGGGATATACAGTATTGGTCATAAAAGAAAGTATATGGCATAGCTTAAAGAACCGTACAAACATAAAACACATCAGAGATCAATCTTCTCTGATGTTCTTCACACCTGGAAGGAGCCGAGCTTCAAATTCTCCCAGCACTTTTTTTAAATCTGAAAGACACTAATAAAATATCATGTCATTTCCATTACAGTCTTACAAAGTTTTATGCTCTAAAAAAGTAAAGAATGGGTCACCATTCTAGATTTCTTTAAAGATACATTTTATTTTTTCCTTGTAAAACAAATTTTACAAAAATCAGAATAGCGTAATTAAAACAAACATTTATTTTGGATAAATTATGGTATAGACTGAAAGGCTACAGATTAGGATGGAGATACAAGCAATAAAAATAGTCATACGCAGCTGAGAAAGCTATGGATGGTGTGCACTGAATTCAGCTCGTTTTCACCATTATAATGGCTCAACGGACCGCTCATTTTAAAAGGCATCTATAAGCGTCAAATATTCTTTAAAAAAAATGCACACTTGAAGCATCACAGAGGTCAATAATAAGGTTTTCACTAGCTCACTTCTGACATCACTCATCCTGAAGGTTTACATCTGAGCCCGAGGCTCCGCCCACCGATGTACTGTGCACCACGTACATGAAAGCATGCCAACCATGAAAGAGGTTCAATACAACCATAGAAAAAGTCATCTTAGTTCAAATGCTCAGACGGAAAAAAGCTGATTTACTAGACTGAATCAAGAATTAACTGCACGGAAAGTGGGAGAAAGTAGCATACTAGAGCTATGTAACGTACAGTTGATGTAGCAAGGAAATCACGTGACTGAACTGCAGCCACAACAATCCAGTGCAGTTCATGACGACAAGCGTATATGTTTATTATAAGCCTGTGTTTTTTCACCGGTCAACGCAGCTGGGATGAGATCGTGTACATTAAATGTCACAAAAATGGTTGGTTCGGGAATTAACGAGCAGTTGCGTTCTTTTGGAAAAAAAATGTCAGGTGCCTGAAAGTATACTACAGAGCCTACGGTATAATCTGTATTTATTTTTTGGGCAAATTATCTACGTTGATGGTCAACTGTAACAAAACTGTTTCAGCAAAGCCTGTAATTGAAACATTGATAAATATTAATACGAAAGACCGCATTTCGGGATTAGGCCAAACCGTACGGATTTAGGATAGGTCTGATGATACTTTACAGATTGGTTTTTTGAGATATGGTATTTACAAGCTGAGAGACATAACAAACATCCAAAACACTCTTTGAGTATTGTGGGAAATAAATCCTACTGCTCCTCGTTAAGAAAAACAGATAACTGACACGTTCACCAACAAGGGCGAAAGAGCTCAGTCTTCGCCTGATGGGGCTTCCTCCTCGGAAACATCGTCCTTTTCCTCTTTCTCGTTCTCATTCTCCTTCTCCTCCTCCTTTTCCCCGTTGTCATTGTTTTCCTCTCCTTCTGCGCCACTTTCGTCATCCTGCATCTTCTTGGGGGCAGGCGACTCCTTTCTGTCTTCCTCTTGTGCCTCGTCCTCTTCCTCCTCCTTGTTGCTCTCGTTATCTTCATCTTCGGCTTTAGGCGAGGCCTTCTTCACAACTCTCTTCACCTTTGTCTGACGTTTTCCTCTCCTCTTCTTGGGCCCTCGGGTAGCTGGGAGAAGATAAGCCACTTGATTACTGTCACTGTGACGGTTAAAGGCATCTAGTTCTTAATTAATTTGAGCAGGAAGTGATTAATTAGAAAGGTATTACAGTAGACCTTCCTGATGAAGGGATTATGGGTGGCTTTACCTGAAGCCTTTATCTTGGGTTTAGGGGATTTCTTGTCTTTGCTTCGCCTGCTCACTTTTGAGTTCCTCCGCTTGGGTCGGCCGTAGTCGCTGTCATCATCGTCATCCTCAACCATGAAGTCTTCATCACTGCCTGAATCCTCTATGAACCGAAGAGAGAAGCATGAATCAAATCAACAAGAAACTCACTGTCAGAGATTTTTACTTTAGCAAAGGACTCGACATACCACCAGTGTAAACGTCACTGTCATCTTCCTCCTCCTCTTCTTCCTCTCCCTCCTCGTCCTCACTTCCTCCATCCCCAAGAAGAATCTCCCTCTGTTTGGATGCAGCTTTAGTGGCAGCCTGACGCACCTGCCGGCCCTTCTTCCTCACAACCTTACCATCATCATCACTGTCATCTGTGCGCCAAAAGAACAGATGCGCGGTTAATTAACACAAGCTGAAAGTTTGCTAACTCTGCATTAATATGCAAAATGCATAAACAAAATCACAAACACTGGCATAAACATTTTACTGCGGTTTTGCCTAAGTGAATAAAAGCAAGTTAATTACATTACAGAAGAGAGCAGGTCGACATTGTAAACAGTTATAATAGAATAAATGAACAAAAATTTGAACAGCACAAAGAGCGAAAGAAGAAAAGCATGACATTTAAACTATTATTTATTACAGATATTACAGTGTTTAAGATATTAATCGCTGACAGAGTAAAGTTTGTAATGTTTTATTGAACATAAAAAAGTACTAGTTAAGCGGATCTATTTGGAATGCTTACATTTTTACTGTTTACTCTTTGAATAATTCGTTAACAAAACATTTACACTGTATTTACTAATTTAATTGTTGTAATATAGTTAAAAAAATAAAAATTATAAAGTTATAATAAGGTGTTACTTGAAAGCTCCTAACTGAAATACAATATGAAAAACCTATTTATAACAAACCGTTCTTAATTTAATTTAGTTAAGCTGAAATAAAAGCTACAAACTAGAGATATTTAAAAAACAAAATAAAAAATAATAATAATAAAAGTAAAGCAAAATTAACTTAAACTCAAAATGTTATTAAAATAAAAAACACAAACATAAAATAATAATAATATATATATTTATATTTTCTTTTCTTGAAGAATAAAAGCCATTATTTTGATTTGACTTATACTTTATGTTTTATATCATTTTAATTAAGAACCTAAAATATAGGAACATTTAGAAGGCTGAATGTCAAACGTTCACAGAAAGCAGCCGTTCAGTGTTTATGTTGGTAATACCTGCAGGCCTTTTCCGTTTAGCTGTCGCCTGTCTCCCCCTGCTGGCCTCTTTAGCATCAAAATCACTGTCACCACCATCATCATCCTCTTCCTCATCCTCCCCGTAGTCATTGTCGTCATCACTGAAATCTTCTACAATACGGCAATGAAGAAGCATTTTGTCAGAATACTTAACTTAATAAAAACGTGATTTCTAAAAATATTTAAAAGTTAAATCCTAATATAAAGTAATCTAAGAACTGACTTACTCTTGTGGTCCTTGATTCGAGAATCATCACTACATAAGAAGAAATACAGCATTTATTTTTTAAGGGTGTTTAAAATGATTCGGAGAAAACGTATACATTTAAATAAAACAGTGAAATGAATATGCATGCATTTCAACTTGAGAAGTGTGAAAATAAATCACGCAAATGAGACCGGTGTGCTTAAACTGAAACATCACACTTTTACAACATTAGTTTTTGCTTTCATATGATAGTAATCATACATTACTATCTAAAAAAAGGGTGCTACATATTATTTAACAATCTTATAATTATTCAAACAGACTGACCTGCGTTTTACAGAGGTTTTCTCAGGCCGTTCCAATTCTTTTACATATTCCTCATCTGTATCAAGTCATTCAGGTTTGAAAACAGCACAAGTTTAAAACACATTCAACACCATTAATGTAGCACAGTATCATTATTTAACACTAATTACACTTTTTTGCACAATTGTGCAACACTAAATTGCACAATTTAACACTTTTCCCCAGCACTAAGAATTTTCATGATTTTTCCAAACCTGGAGGAATTTTTTTGTTATTTCCTTAAAAATTTCCTGATTGTGGGAAAGTGGGACACAACAGTGATGTATGCAACAGGACAAATATTTGCATCGTCATAGCTTACCTGCATCGTCAGACTCCTGGAATTGTGCATAGTCTACAACCCTTTTATTCCTGTGCACAAAGAACATAAAAGGAAAAGTAAATAACCCACGAGATAACAAACACACACGCAGTAAAATATGTTTATAAATCATTTATTACCTATGACCTAAAAAATTAGTTCACGACAGGGGTGTTACACAAATATCCTCATGTCACATTTAGACGCTTTAGTGCTTAAATTCCTATGTCAATAATCATAAGATATAATGAATGATGTAGAGACCTATTTTACTGTATTTTTTTCTGAACTTTTTGGTAATTGTAAAGTTGGAAAAAAACCTTATCTAAATGCAACAACTTCTCTCCATTTTCTCATCCTCCATGTAGCAACAGGGCTGTCACTCTTATTTAAAGCCGTGTGGCTTGACTGGAGGGGCAGAGGAGACAGGGGTGCCATGTTGGAGTAAGTTAATTGCCATGCCAACAGCAGCAGTGTGGGGAGGGACTGTGTGCTCGGATAAGGGCATTGAACTACAGGCCCTGCGGGTCAGATAATATCCACTGACCACGGGACCTCCTCAATCCATAAATTATAGAGACCAACATTTCTCCCAAGCTCGCATATTAAATAAAAAACACAGTCTGACAGATGAGAAACAACATGTTGCCAGTGCAACGTCACTTGAGCTGGTTAGCTCTTATCAAACGCTAACGTTACGAAAACAACACGGGCGCGTTTAAACGTATATATGGCGAAACGTAAACACGTTTATTGATTACCTACTGAGGGCTCTTAATTTTTGGCTGAAATCAGACCCGTTACCCAAAGTGCGTTAATTAAAAACACAAGTTTGCCGTAGAATCGGCTCGAGCCGCGTGTGTGTGTGTGTGTTTGAGTGTGAAGTAATGGCGCGCATTGCGCTGGTGGAGTTTGACGCTGCGACCCAAACACACGCCGCCGCTAAACTAACAGCAATGCTCACGGGGCTAACTGTGGAAGAAAACACGAGAAACTCCCACCGCAATACGTTTTTAGCACACCACATTTTCGCTAAATTACGAGACAACCGCAAAGCGAGTGTTTATGTATTTACCTAGCTGGTTATTTTTGTATAACGTTAATTAGCCGCCAGCGAACTGCTATCCCGCTTTTTTATTTGATGCTGGCTGCTCGCGGTTAGCATACGCACGTCTGGGGATGCACAAACCGATGTTAGCCACGTTTGTGGTGAAAATGAACCTGCGCGTGTATAAAGAGATAGAAACCCAGGTGTTTACGTGTGTTTTTTTGCTGTTTTGGTTCGCAGTGCAGACACGCGTTGAAAATGCTGGTTAGCCACTTAGCATTTAGCAAACATGGAGAGACTCGCGCATCATGTGCGAACCTGCGTTTGCTGTAAAGCGGGAGACAAACAAAACGCGCTTACCTTGAAGGTCTCGCCATTCTGCAAACAGATTGAGAGACTTGTGCGACCCCGAACTGCAAGCGTGTTTAAAAAGCAAGGTGCTGGCTTTTTTGCAGCTGAAATCCAGGTGTCTCCTGCTGCTGGGGAAAGCGCTTTCTGTAGCACCGAGCTGTGCGAAACTATCCGAATGCGATGCAAACTGCACTAAAGACGCGCAAATGTGCGTGTTTGCACACAGCGCTGGTCTGTGTGAGTAGAAAATGGAGAAATGTTGAAGTATCCACAGGCCGGATTGACCTGGTTAAGCCTGCTGTCGAATAGTAGCTAACTAATTAGCCACTGCCTGGCCTGCCAGCCAGGATTCTTTTATGAGTAAAAGTGGGATGGGAGTCTGAAGAACGCAAGATGCCCGCAAAACAGGATTGGATGACCGCACTCGGCAACAGTCCTTTACTACCCACTCATTCACAACCAGAAAGATGGTTAATCGATTGATTAGATTTTTTTTTCTCAACTATTTCCAAATCCAGCTTAGTTAGATAATGTTATTACCGTGAGATAGCTAGTGAGGCTATCTATTCAATCAGTGTAATAAACACGCTTAAGTTGTAGGTGTGTTTTCAATATCACCAGAGTAAAACACACTTAGGCACATTAATTCTGATTTAAAGGGGGTCAACATTATGTAAAACTAAGCAGTGTTTTGTGTTGTCGGAGGCAACAGGTGTGTGTAGGAGTTACTTGCATGTGTTAACATGGCTTAATCTTATTTCTCTCAGGTTTTCTTGTTTATTAGCACAGTTCTGTGCGTATTCTGTGTATACTATTCAGCCTTGTTGCACACTCCGTTTGTATATTGCTGGAAATAGGTTAGGGATGAGATGTTGCTTGTCAGAGGGTCAGGGTACAAAAAGCATTTGCACAGAGATAAAGCTTTGAGGCTTCGTGAAAATCCTTCTAATCACTGCTGCATGCATAATTTGAACCAATGAAGGTTTGGCTCTGGTATTTAAAAACCTTTGCAAAGGAAAGCATGGACATTTTGCATAGAATTAAAATGAGATATGTTGATTAAACAATGCTATTATAAGATGTGTCCTATTGTTGTGTAATTAAGTATAATAAAGTTCTGGAGGGTGTTGAACTTAAAAAAAAAGAAGCTCCAGTTACTTTGCTGGTTATGATTTGTAATAGTTTGAATAGGGTTGTTTTCTCTGATTAATTTAGCTTTAACATTTTGTGTGAAATAAAATAAATTAAATTTGAGGAATAAATAATAATAAGATATTATTATTATAATAAATAAAAGTAAGATAAGATAAGAGGAACTTTATTTATCCTGAGAGAAATTCTTTTGTCACAAACATGCTCAATGCAGCCAAGGAACAAGAAAAAAATATATACAATAAGTACAGTAAATAATAATAAAACAGTATACAATAAGTACAGTAAATAATAATAAAACAGTATACAATAAGTACAGTAAATAATAATAAAACAGTATATAGTAATAACAACAGTATCAAGTAAAATACAATAACATAACTCTTAGTGCAAGTGGTTCTGAAAAGTGACAGTGCACAATGAATAAAAGAGAGTAGAAGCATGAAGGATAGTTTAATAAATCTGCATTATGATATGATCTCAGATGAATAGAAGCATGTGTAATGTAAACTGGCTTATTGTGTATGAATTTATAACATTACGAAAGAATGTTCCTGGGTTTTGAAGCTCTTGTAAACAGTAATGTAACTTAAAATTAAAATGAAACATAATCTTTCATCTAACGCATGTAATACAGTAATTATAAGCCTTAATACACCAGAGTTCAATGTTTGGCTATACTTAGCCTATATTTGTTTCCATACGAGTGCGTTATATATTCATCATATTTTTCCCTTTGGCCTTTGCATGAAACAATAATTGCTTTATTAATCATAAGAAAATCAAATATAAAAAACAGGCCACATTAATAGCTAATAACAATAAATCTGACAGAATTATAAAAAAGAAACATAAAAAAGGTATATTATGTACATATAAAGGTACATGTTTTATTTAATTTTAGTATTGGATAAATATAAATGGTTAATATTTTCCCATATTAAGATAATCGTAGTTTTTCAGGTTAAACAGTTGTATTAACTAAAAACATATATATTTCTGTCAAATTAAATTGCGTCTGACCTCCAAGTGGCGATAGTTAGTTAGATAGTTTCGACTTGGACGATGACAGATTCGCAGCCGCAAAGCAGGATGGGTAGGAATGGGACGCTGAAAGTATGGCGGATGGAGAAGAGCCGTAAGTGCTGCAGGATGAACAACGAGCAATGATCAACACATTACAACATTATTTGATGGATATGTGGTCGTGTGCAAGCTTGTTTGAACCTCCTCTCATTTCTTCTATTAGGGAGAAGAAAAGAAGGAGAATAGCGGCGCTGACTGAGAAGTTAGTGATGAAATGCTAAGAGCTGGCTGCAGGTTTGAGGATTGCTCAGCATAGGGGCTGTGGAAATTGTAACTTATTTGACTTGTAAACAGCTGAGAAAGTAACACGAATCTAATGATTAATCGGATTTTAATTTGTGAAAGGCGAGCTAGCGGCACATATAACATAGGAGTGTTATGCTGCTGGCTTGTGGATAACATTCAAGGAAGCTAATGAAATTTGACATCATTGTATCTTGTGCAGTAGGCTATAATTATGTATTGGGGTCTTCATTAGATCTGGTTTGTTTTCAGACAGAACTGTCATTATCACTTAATGAAATCTTTAGCTTTAACTGTGATTTTCTTAGACATTGTTGGTTGCATCACCATGTCAAGTTTTATTCCAGTAAGCTGTAGTGTTTTTTATTGATGAATAAACAGCACTCAATAGCTCATTGACAGATATTCAGAAAACTGCATTTTTAAACATCTGCTTTACAATTAAAACAACAGGTTGTTTTAGGAGATATTATTGTTTTAAATTCTGGTGGTTGTCACAATATACCTTAAGTATATTTTGGTATTTTTTCATTTTGGTCTTTGCTAGCATGGCAGAAGAAGGTTGCAGTACTGTTGACTGGGATGGCCGCTGGAGTCATGTGCAGAAGTTCCTGGAGAGAACTGGCCCCTTCACACACCCAGACTTTGAACCTAGTGAGGAGGTGAGGCAAAATCGGACAATTTTGCTTACTTTGAAGTACTTTATGTTATTTAGTTAGTAACATTAATATTTTTTTTTTTTTTATTTGAACATGTTTCCTCAAAGACGTTACAGTTTCTGTTGGAAACATGCAAAATCCTGGTCATTGGAGCTGGGGGTCTTGGATGTGAACTACTGAAAAACCTGGTAAGGTCTCTCTCTATATATATTTTTTTAATCCAGTTTCTGATTTTGC
>JAUYWG010000061.1:7436716-7458103 GCA_034779775.1 Enteromius afrohamiltoni
GATTACAAGAAAAATACAGGTTGGTCAATAATATGTTCTAAGTAGCTGAAAAAAGCACAAATATCAGAGCATGTCCATCTCAACTGCCCCACAATCACCTCAGACCTCAGGGGGTTAAACTAAAATGACATGACAATGGCTGGGAGAAAAAGAAGAGAAGATCTATGGAATAATTTCACGTTTGATGTCAAGACAAACAACACCTTGTGCAAACGGTGTGGAGCAGAAATCGCTGGTAAAAATACAACTAATCTAAAAGACATCTGCAAGGGAATCATCCTGACAGGAGTTAGCTGTTGCTGATGTCACCACACCTCAGACTGTGCTCTTCAAGCTCAATTTCACATCAGGAAACATGCAGCATTAAACAAGTACAAAACTAACTTAACAGAAGAGGTTCTTCAAATTCAGTTTATTTGCAGCTTTTTGTCTAGAGCCTGTATTTGCTTTGTACTTCAAATTGAAACATAATGTATTGTTTCTTTATTAATTTGAAACGCTTAATTTATTAGAGATGTTGTCATTTTATCAATAAGCAATCTAGACATTTTTAGGATTATTATGCAAGGATGATGGGACCTGTACTACAAAATATGTTAGACTGGTTAGAATTAAGTAGTGCAAAGGTGGATTAATGTACATCGGAATAGTAGCATACACTGCACAACTAACTTACTCCAGGACAAATGAGTCCTAATCACAGGTATCAAACATATATTTGATCAATTAGCATGATTCGGACATGCCGTGAAGTCCCTCATCTTATATCTCTAACTCTATGTCCATAATGATCTCTTATGCTGTATTAGTGTTTTAAACTCTGTGTGTGTTTTTTTAAAGTATAACAAACAATAAAGAAGCCAATCGTGTATTGAATTTCTTGAAATAGGTTTGTAGTACAGGTCTCTGGTAATCCTGTGTCAGTTACATTTACATTTATTCATTTAGCAGACGCTTTTATCCAAAGCGACTTACATGTGGGTTACAGTGGCAGTTTGGTTTGTGTATGTAGCACTTTACAGTAAGGTCTCATTAGTTAACATCAGCTAATGCGTTTACTTACATTTTAATATTAGCAGGCAGCTTGATCTTAATAATGCTGAAATTAAACTTTTAAACTTTTTCACAGACCAGGCTTAAGCTAGTCCCAGACTAAATTGCATGTTTGAGCTGCCTCAGATGAAAATGTCTCATGACATGTCAGTGTCATTGTTCTGCGTTAAGATGCACACCAGTAATATTTTCTTATATGGCATTTTTGTAAAAGTTGCTTAAATTTTTTAATTTAACTAATGCCTAGTCCTGGCTTAAGCTAAGCCCTGTTTGTGGAACCCAGCCTTATTGTTGCTAGTCAGTGAACGGTTTCTGAATAGTTTGTATAGATTGTTTACGCGGATGATTGTGTATGAATTTGAGCTGTAATAAACTATTTGCTCATGTTATTTAACATTTATTGGCAAATGTAATGTAAATGTAAAATAATTTAATTTACAAATATGAGGAAATGTCAATATGTAGCTGCATTCACTCTGACGACACACTTTAATTATTTGCATATTATAAAATGTGCTTTGATTTTATTTTTATCTCCGTGTTTTAAATATGAATGTATGCACATTTAGTGATGTAACTTTTCAAACTCAGCTGGACTGTATTAAGAATATTCTATATCATTATTACGTGTGTAGTAGCCTTTATACGAACATTCTTTCGTAGAATTCTTTGTTGGGTGTTTTGGCAATTTGTGCAGTTGGTGTTTTGTGAGATTCTAGCAGGGGTTTTTTCGTGGTGATTTTTGCCGTTTTTGACTTGTTTTCGGACTTTGACTATCAGCTTTGGATTCGCGTTTTTTGACTCCCTTCTGGTTTTGACCCTTGATTTTCACTTGGTATTGACTCCTGGTTTTGACCCATTTCTGTCAACTAACGCCTTCTGACTCTCCTCGGATTGGTTGATAGCTCTACCGCTGAAAACCCTGATCCTTTCATGGAAATGGGAGCGATGGGTGATTTATCAGTGTGGGTGTAAGTATGCGATATGCACACAGCAGTTTACTAACATTGACTGTCCAAAAAAGAGCTTCATGATGGTTAAGAACATTTCAAAATATATCAGCATATTTGCTTTAATGTTCGCTATATTTGCAAATAGCGAATTTGTATTAGTGTACATGTAACACTATAATAACTGTTTCCTGGCTATGAATATTAAGATATTGAAATGTACACCTGTTAGAGATAAAAATGGTGCATGGTGTGCTGTGCAGTATTACAAGCAAATGGATTTTTTTGTAACTGAACCTTTGGACCTCCTGCATGTGCAGGTGGAAACACCAAGAGCTGTGTTTGGAGTGCCTCAGCTTGAGGAAGAGCGGACGGATGAGTCAGGGTCTTCCTCTGGTGCTCACACACATAGTGGAGGTTGTGGAGAAGCACGGTGGGTGTTTGACAGTGTTTCTCAGTTGGATGTAGAGGTTGTGTGTATTTTGTAAAATGTGTGTTTGTGTTTAGGTCTCACTGAGACTGGCTTGTTCAGAGTCTGCGGATCAGTGAAAGCTGCAAAGAGCTGAAGAAAACGTTTGATTTCCAGAGTTTAACAACTGGGACGTTTTAACTTCAGCCTCCTTATTAAAAGTTTTCCTCAGGGAGTTGCCTGGTGGACTTATTCCTGAACAACACAGGACACAACTGCTGAAGGTGTTCAGGGCTAAGAGAAGACGTGAATGTAACAGCTAAACAGATTTATCAGATCTGACTCAATTTTACTGACTCCCTGTATCTTGCAGATTCAAAAAAGGAAGAACTGAACCAAGCTGTGAAGACTGTGCTAAACAGCCTTCCAGAGGAACATTTCAATGTCCACTGCTACGTAATGTTCTTCCTGTCCCGTGTTGCTGCAGAGAGTCAACTTAATCTCATGACATCTTCAAACTTGTCAATAGTTTTTGGACCCAACATTTTTCAGTAAGTGTTTGTATATATATGTTTTCAGCTAATATAGTCTGTTCTTCAGAAAACATTACAAAATAACTTAAGGACTGAAGTGTCTAGAATTACATGCACATGTTTTCAGGATATTATAAGACACAGAGACTTGTCTGATCAAGCTGTCTGTCATGAAATGAAGATGGGGTATGGGGTGCATTTATTAAGGCAACGTGTATTTGTTATTTGTATGCGCAGGGGTAGTGTAATGCTCTGACTGAGCACCTGCTGGCTTACATGTACCCCCGTGAATCCACCAGAAACACAAAAGTGAGTTTATTCTACATTATAAGTTGAAGTGTCACATGATGGCCCACCGAGCAAAGACACGTCCCAAAAGACGTAAATTTAACGTCTTTGTCGCACATTCAGAAGACGTCCACTGAGTAGCCAGAATGAAAGTTTTTGCGACGTCTGTTTTAGATGTCTTTTAAGCGTTCACTATTGACGTCCAAGGTACGTAAACAGTGAACGTTCAGAAGACGTCCACTGAGAAGCCAGAAGGAAAGTTTGTGTGACGTCTGTTTTAGACGTCTTTTAAGTGTTCACTAATGAAGTCCAAGGTACAAATAGTGAACATTCAGAAGACAGTGTTCTAAATGAAAGTTAATTTGGCCTTTATCTTTTCAACATCCCATCGACTTCAATAGAAAATGCGTTTCTTTGTAGGATGGGAGCATGGTATTTAATAACACTCTACTATTGTGATAGTAAAGCCAGGGGCAGTGTAATGGTCTGACTGAGCACCTGCTGGCTAACATGTACCCCCGTGAATCCACCAGAAACACAACAGTGAGTTTATTCTACATTATAAGTTGAAGTGTCAGATAGCACTCTAGCCAGTCTCAAGTGGCGAAGGTCATGGTATTTATCTTACCAAGTCCAATAAAGTAAATATTCAGAAAGGAAACCCATGTTGCAGCAACAACAAGAAGCACTGGTGTCTTAATAATTTTATCCAAGTAGAAATATATAAAATATATAAAAAATATATATATTTTAATGAATCTATGTTTCTGCAGCCGTTCATCATCGATGGGTTCAAGTTTGACCTGCGCATTTATGTATTAGGGACCAGCTGTGACCCCCCCCCGTATCTTCTTGTACAATGAGGGACTAGTTTGTTTCTGCACCACTCAATATACTGAGCCCACTGGCAGCAATTTGGTAAGGGGCTCTAAAAACAGTGCATTTATAAATTTGCGATAGTTGAATGTGTAAAAAAAACACCAATGATTGCTTGTAATGAAATAGGTTAAAATTAATGAATGAACCAGTGGTTAATTTGATGCTTTAATTACTTTATGCAAACTCTACAGGAGGATGTTTACATGCACTTAACAAACTATGCCATCAACAAGCATAGTTAAAACTTTGTACGTGACGAAGACACCGGCAGCAAACGGTAATCTATATGTTTTGGTGCTGATTAACTTGGGGGCCTGTGACCGCTGGAAGGAGGAGAAGCGCCAGGTAAAGGAGAGACTCTAGCAGAATCGTTCTAGAGAGGCCAGGTACCACAAAAAAAAAGTTGATGAAAGCACTTTTCCACCACTAAAAAAATTAATTAGTAATTACTTTTTAAAACTTAAAATCTTGTAATCCAACCTCTAGTGGAAGGTCATGAATAACTAATAAATGCCATGTGGTGGAATCTGTTTCTTTAGCTGCCAGCTATGCTAGATCAGACCACCTTGTGGTGAGAGACACCTGTTGCTCTTAACCTAATAAAGGAAGAGGAGGGGGGCGCAGAACTGTACACGTCTGGCGGCTTGTGATGAGGCGCACCGTAGTTGAATGGTGCCTCATCACCTCCGCCGTTAAGAGGACTAATTGAGGACGCCGTTAAGAGAACCGCCCCTTCCTGGAACCCTTACCCTTCTACACTGCCTGACCCTCACCGAACCCAAGCAGCACGAGGACACCAGTTCCCCTTTTTATTTGGACACTTTTTCCCCCGTTTTGGACACTCAATTATGTATTATTTTGAAATAAACAGCCTCTCTGAGCCATGACGTCATTCCCACTGTGTCTGTGTTGGCTCGCTCGCGAACATCTGGTGGAGAATGTGGGCAGTGCGGAGCCAACCAGCGCAGTGGTGCGCCATCTGATGACGTCACTCCCCTCTAGCTCAGAATATAGGAAGAAACAGCGCCGGGACAGAGACGCTGGGGGAGGCCTCCCAGCCACCGAAGGGGTAAGTGACTGCTTTGTGTAAATAAGAATCATTTCCTGTGGCTGGTGAGAGCCGACACTAACCCCCCATTTCCTCTGTCCCCGGCATCGATGTTGAGCGGGAGGGTGAGCAGCCCGGAGGGGATCCCCTTTTCCCGCCCCTCCGACCACATGGAGCTTGGATGAGGGAGGTAGCACCTCTGCATGGGCGGCGCGAGAGGCGCCAGAGCTGCCTCAGGTAGACGCTGAGAGAGAGGCGAGCCGCCAAAAGACGCGAGCAGCCGGGGCTGCATCTACTCCGCCCTTTCCTGGAACCCTTACCCTTCTACACTGCCTGACCCTCACTGAACCCAAGCAGCACAACGAGGACACCAGTTCACCTTTTTATTTGGACATTTTTCCCCCTTTTTGGACACATTATTATGTATTATTTTGAAATAAACAGCCTCTCTGAGGCATGACGTCATTCCTGCTGTGTCTGTGTTGGCTCGCTCACGACATTACGCATATAGATATTTGAGAAATCAAACACTATGTCGCCGGAAATAACGCTTTTTTCATACACAGCTACCGGCAGGAGAAGAGGCAGGCAAAACTACAGCCACTACCAAACGCTGGAGCTGGAGAAGGAGTTCCTGTTCAACCCTTACCTGACCCGCAAGCGGCCCATCGAGGTTTCTCGCATGCTTGCCCTCACCGAGAGGCAGGTGAAGATCTGTTTTCAAAACAGACGCATGAAGAAGAAATAAGAAGAAAATTTTCCAGCAGCAAAGCAGAGCAAGAGCAAATAGAGAGAGAGAGGGAAGCCAGGTCTCAGAAAAACAGTTTTTGTCTGTGGACACGCAAAGGCTATCAAACACAAAGCATCTCCATTACTCCATTTCTGCAAACCTTTAAAGCCTCTCTGTTTCTAAATGATTTGATTATGAATTGATTATTTTGGCTTATTATGTTTTGCTGTGTCAGTTTTGTAAGGTTTTACAGGAGTGTTTGTCCTCGAGTAGATTACTCTTAAGGGTACTGATGCAGTGAGGGCATATGAGGCAAAGGCTTTATCGTCTACATGGCATCAGCTTCCTATCCGAATTAGTGGGAGTCACAATCCAAGATATGTTCTCTTCAGTAAATGCTATATAAAAGGGGAAGAGGAATCAGCATTAGTGAGTGCATTACTGTATCTCTTACTGTAAGAAAATGCACTTTTGTGATTGTTAATTACTGTTCTGAAAAGATTATCCAGGTTTATAGATCTTCAACAGAACTAATATGGGTCATAGCGTCAATCATTTTGTCAGTGTATCCATGCGTTCTGGTTTCCTGAGAGGGATGGTTCAAACACACAATGGTATTCTTAAAAAAATGCTGTGTAAATATTTGATATTGCAGTTCCGTGAAGCACTGTTTTATTGTATTTTCTATTGTATTTAACTGGAAGTGGTTCCTTAAAGAAGCCACAATAAAATTTAAGGAAAGAATCCCTTCGCCCTTTGTTCTTTTTCCTTTCACTGGATCGTCTCTTGTTTTCAGAACACAAACACCCAAATTATTGTCACACTTTACAAACAAACTGAACCAAAATAAAGTCCTGGATTGCACATATAGTCTTTGTGTTTCATTTGGAGACAGTTGGTTACATATAATCCTCAAATAAGAATTACATTGCAAACTAAATCATAAATCAATCATATAAAAAGCTGATTTAAATGAATCATTAGAAATAAAATTAAGTATATTATATAAATTTAGTAATATAAATATACAGTCAGGTCCATAAATATTGGAACATCGACACAATTCTAACATTTTTGCCTCTATACACCACCACAATGGATTTGAAATGAAACGAACAAGATGTGCTTTAACTGCAGACTGTCAGCTTTAGTTTGAGGGTATTTACAGAATAGTATAGACAGAATAATAATCATAAATCAAACTTTCACTTTTTAAATACTTGGTTGCAAATCCTTTGCAGTCAATTACAGCCTGAAGTCTGAAACACATAGACATCACCAGACGCTGGGTGTCATCCGTGGTGATGCTCTGCCAGTCCTCTACTGCAACTGTTTGCAGTTCCTGCTTGTTCTTGGGGTATTTTTCCTTTCAGTTTTGTCTTTGTCAGTTTTGGCGTTTTGGAGCAGAGCGCGTCAGTTCATGACGGTAAAAGTTAAACAAGGGGACTTCAACCATCTAACCAATTGCCCAAAAACAGCCCTGCGAATCCACAACCGTCCGAAGTCTCCGCTCCTCAGAATGCAGACATCTCTGTGGAGTCACATCTGCCTCCAAGATCACCACGGTCCACCGAACCGTGTGCATCGGTTTCGTTTTCATTTTCACGGCCCGGAACGCCATGCGAAAATCCCCACGGTTCAGTCTGTGATCCAGATCCTCAGCTACTGAACTCACTCGAGCTCCATGAAGACTGTGAGGCCCCATGGCCCGATCCGCCAGAATCCGTGTGTGACTCAGAGACTCCATCGGGTCCGCCAGTGGCTGCAGGACCTCTGGAGATGTCGGCTTTAGCCGTAGAATCTCCAGAGTCCCTATTGGTGGCTGCAGTGCCCATGGAGGTCCCTGAGTTACGGCCCAGTCGGTCTAGAGGGGTGCCATCACAGTCTATTCAGTCACAGAGGGCAATGTCAGTGTCAGTCTGATCTAAAATGGCATTGGCTAAGATTGGTTGGTTCTAGAGGGCACAAAGTCAGTCTGGTGGCCCCAAGAGGGCTCTGTCACTTTCTGGCCGAACCAGTGGGGTTTTGCTGCCTGCTTCGCCATGGAGAGCAGGATCATCGCCTGGTCGGTCCCGGAGGACACTACAATCATCTGCACCACCCTGTAAGTTACATGAACTGTTTGATCGGCTCTGGAGAGCATTTCTAATGCCTGGTGGACCCAGATGTTCTTCGCTGCCGTCTCCACCACCCTGGAGGGCGTCTCCGTCGTCTGCTCTGCCCAAGTGGACTTTTCCGCCATCTGCCCTGCCCTGATGGGCGTCTCTACCGCCTGCATCACTTAATTGGGCTTCTCCGCTGCCTGTCCCGCCCTGGAAGTCGTTCCTGCCAGCTCCTAAGCCTGGGGTGTCTGGAAGCCGCCCTTTGGGGGGGGGGCTATGTCATGATCAGTTGGAGCTGCCAGCTAAAGACTGTGTTTGGCACTGTGTTTTTTTGTCTGTTTTCATTCGTGGACTCTATTCCCCAGAATGCACCTTCCTCACAGCTGTTGCTAGTTAGGTTCAATCGTTCAATCAGTTCACTTGTATAAATACCAGTCTGTGTGTCTGTCTCTTCACGGTCCATTTGGACTGTCGATCTGGTTTGTGTTTTCTTTTCTTGTTGCTCTGTTTGGATTTATTGTTGCCGACCTCTGCTCTAGTTTGGATTATCGCCTTTTGCTTCTCCCCTTGGACTCTGTTTGCTGTTTATTTCGACCCACGCACAGACTCTGACTATTCTCTTCTGCCTATGCCTATACCCTGATTACCCTGTTATGCTGATGATAGACCCTGCCTGTATCACTCCGTCTTGTAAATAAACAATCTGCTCATGAATCCGAACGACTCCTCGTCTCCCAATCGTTACAGCGGACTGAAACGACAGCAATTTCCCCTCAGTGCTCAAAGCGTTCTGATTGGCTTCTTCATTTCTCACTCCTGGACGGAGACAGAAACTCTGGAGTGAGAGATGACTCTTTCAAAATACCCCACACAACTGCTGCAGCAACACTGATTAATCATTACATTAGCTGTCCAGTGTTGGGCCATTTTTAAATTATCAACATTGTTTGACAGTCATGTCCACTTGGTTGATTAACAGACATGCTTATGCTCCTTGTTGATTTCAAATTCTACTGACATTTTGGTCAGTGGAAATACAATTATATAGTTTCGTTCTGAGTAAAAATCCAGTGTAAAATATGTAGTGCACGATGTACTCAAAACAAAATTTGTGGTAAAAAATAGTATAGAAATAAACTGTATAGATGTGACATGGTTATATTAAAAGGAACGCTATATGCAAACACACTAGATTTAATTTATGGACACTCATGTTTTACCAGATTGTTGAATCTGTAAGTTATTGAGTCAAGAACTGCTGCAATCGGATCAGTTTGATTTGTGAAAGTATTGTTCAGTGTGATATGATAAACAGATATTATTCAATATAGTGAGGCAAATCACCTTCAGCACAAAGTTGTCATCGGCCTGCTAGAGATCCAGGCTTACTTTGTGTAAAAAGGATTTAGGCTGCGCTCCTGGCGGGTTATGATTGGTTGAAATGGCGAGGTTACATCTGATTGGTTAAAGAGCATGACTGACGCAGACTGACTTGCGTGGGAAAAGAAAAGTATCTTACAATAAATTTTTTATTTTTTTATTGCTTAATTCAAAAACATACAGCACAAAAAACTAATTATCCACAAAACTGAAATTTGAACAAACAATAGCAAAAAGTTTAATTGCGGAGCAAATAGTTTTCTTATTAACAGATAGCTTTCTTATAGCTTTCTTATTAACAGATTCAGAAATCTGATTCAAGTAATTCAATTCAAGTGATAATTGAATTATAAAGGTAATTCAAGTAAAATACAGTTGTTTTTCCAGTGGTCAGTTTGTGCTTTAGTTGGGCTCTTGACCCTTATATTAATAGAATTACATTTTGTTTGGTATGCTGTATTTGCGTTATATCAGCCAGACAATCCAAGAGCAAAACTCATGAGGAGATGATGATTGTGTTTATTTTATTTATTTATTTATAGTTTCCAGAGCCTCTGAACTGAACTTGGGGTCTATTATCTGACAATAACAGCCTTGTGATTACAGCTAAACACCCTGTATTTTCCACACATTTTGAAATGTTTAGGCTATTCTGAACAAAAAGTTTTCTTTGAGGCAGTTGATCTGTTTTTCTGAATACATGGTTTGTCGATGTTGAGATTCATACACTGATTATGAAAAGATTTCTTTCTGGGATCAGAACAGCTGAAAAGAAAATGTGAAAAAGAAACACATGGTGTTTAGCTGTAATCACAAGGCTTTCATTGTCTATAATGAAGATACAACACAGGTAATTGACTCAGGTTCAGGTAAAAAAAAAAAAAAAAAAAAGATGAGCCTGATGAGTTTTGCTCTTGGTTTTTCTGGCTGATATAACTCAAGTACAGCAACCAAAACAACATTTAATTCTACTAATATAAGGGTCAAGAGCCCAACTAAAGCACAAACTGACCATTGGAACGGTGACACACAAATTATGATTTTCTCCTTACACACAAAAATGAATTCTTCTCTAAACATAACTGGCTTAAAGTGCCCCTATTTTGCCATTTTAAAGGTTTTAATGGGTAATTAATTGTGTAATGTATTAAAAAAATATCAGGCAGACTTTACCTTTTTTGTTTTAGTTTGTCATAGCTGTTAAATGTAGGTATTCTTTACCCAAACATACAGGATATAATCTACTCACACAAACTGAGTGCAAACTGTTACCTCAATTTTACTGAGTAGATTCTATAGGTTGTTTTTTATAGTGTATATTGTAAAACTTCCTTGTTAAAAACTTCACTTATCTATAAGAATTTCTTTGAATTTGAAAAGAATTGCAATTCTGCTTCCTTTAAATTCCGAACTGTAATTCTAGATCCTGTTTTGACATCAATTCAAATTCAATTCAAATTCAAGAAATGAAATGGAATTTAGGAGTCATTCTCAATTCAATTCTGAATTGTGCACAAGCCTGGTGCGAACAGAAAAAAACAATAGCCTAAATACGCCCTTATGCGAAAAATATATTTATAAACAAATAATAAATTAACAAAACTAAAGAAAAAATTTATTTGATTCGCTCCTTAGAATGCGGCATCCAATAGTTTCCTTTGTTTACAAATATACAGCTGTTGATATTGTGAATATACACAAATAAAATAAAAATGTAAAATAGTTAATAATGTCTTATTCTTGAGCGAGTATTGTAAGCTGTTTCCACTTTTATAAGAGAAAAATCAGGTGATCTCTCGGTACCGCGTGCAAAATTAAAACATTATACATTTTAACGTAATAAAGCAGCATCAAATGAAGCATCAGAACACAAGGATTCACATCATGCCCAGTACTTGTGCCAACAGAGAAAAACCAGAGAAAAACGTAGCTACATATATCCTAAAACAAATACATAGGCCCATATTCCAAATATATTTCTCACACAGAACAGCTTGTTGGATGCTAACCAATCAGGGTTCAGGAGTGGCCACTCAACTGAAACTGCATTATTGTCAGACACTGAAGCTGACTTTTGGTCAGGTCATCAGTTCTCGTTTTGCTAGATCTTTCTGCTGCTTTTGACACTGTGAATCATCAGATCCTCCTGTCCACACTCTCATCACTGGGTAACACAGGGATTCCACTTCGCTGGTTTGGACCCCTCCTCTTCTCTATATACACTACATCTCTTGGGCCCATCATACAGGCACATGGCTTCTCTTACCACTGCTATGCCGATGACCCTCAGCTCTATCTTTCATTTCAACCAGATGACCCAACAGTTGCCACACGGATCTCAGGCTGCTTGGCGGTCATCTTGGAGTGGAAGAATGATCATCATCTACAGCTCAACCTGGCAAAGACTGAATTCTCCAACTCTACAGCATGATTTCACCATCCATCTGGATACATTAACTATTACCCCGTCAACTTCTGCAAGAAATCTTGGAGTTATCTTCGATGACTGTCTCTCCTTCAAAGACCATATTGCTAAAACTGCCCGATCTTGCAGGTTTGCCCTACACATTAGAAAGATCAGGCCCTTTCTTACAGAGACGGCCACACAACATCTTACCCAGGCCATGGTCATGTCCAAGCTGGACCACTGCAATGCTCTTCTAGCCGGTCTTCCCTCGTGTACAATCAAACCTTTACAAATGACCCAGAACGCAGCAGCACGACTGGTCTTCAACGAGCCCAAGAGGGCCCATGTCATACCTCTCTTCATCTCCCTGCACTGGCTCCCTGTTGCAGCTCAAAGTCAAGAAACTGATGCTTGCGTATGGAACAATCTCTGGCTCGGCTCCCGCTTACCTCCACTCACTGCTACCACTCTACACCCCCTCCAGAACTCTAAGATCCTCCAGTGAGCGACGTCTCATTGTACCATCACAAAGTGGCACAAAATCTCTTTCCAGAACATTCTCTTACACCGTTCCTAGCTGGTGGAATGATCCTCCCATCACTATCCGAAATGCCAACTCCCTTACAACTTTCAAATGACTGCTGAAAACCCATCTCTTTCAACACAATTTGACATCATAAAAAAAAAAAAAAAACATTCTTTCCTTCTAGCTTGTACTTATTTGAACATTGCCTGTTATACGGTATTATGAGCACTTACTAAGTTATTTTTTCCTCTTTAGGACTAACTGCTTGATGTTTCCCCCACCTGTATTTAAATATTTTTCTAACGAAATGATATAAAAAGAAACAGCACCAAACCGCAGCTATAACTATATAGATTTGAGTAATGTCTTATTCTTTAAGGAGCATTGTTCTTGTAAGGAGTATCGTTCCACTTTTATAAGGGAAAAAAAGAGCTGATGCTGCCGGGGCTGCGCACAGTTATAGACACATTGGACAACTTTAGTCTCCAGAACAAAATTATACATTAATACATTTAAACTTTCAACACATTATATCAACATCAAATTAAGACATGCATGTCTGAGAGGTAACACGTCTTTTTCCTACCATGTATAATAATTTTAGACTCAATATAAATATGATGCAATGAATTTGTCTAGACAAATGATGCTTTGGCGTAAGCAGCACCAGGAACACAGACTAAAAGCTAATGTTTTTCAAAATGTATTTATTCATTATGGCTCATGGATAAGACTAATACTTCATTTGGAAATATAATGGACTACCCTTATTTTTGTGTGCACTCACAATACCAAAATAATATTATTAATGTTACTGAGAAGGGAGATAGATGAAGAATGCGTCTGTCTTGCGTTACACTGAGAATTTGACCACTTTACACTCAGCAACTCTGTTTTGGGGGGATGTTTGTGCGGTGTTGATAAAGGTGTGAATCTCTCATCATTCACACGGAGAGCGCAGCTAAAAGTTGTAAAAATATTTTGCAGCAATCATTTTTGGCCGATTCCAGAGTCACTGATGTGTAGAAGGTGTTTAACAGTGCAGCTATATTTTCATTTAAGTCATATTATGCAACTAACCAAAATCATATGAATGATTCTTAATATACTCCATGCTCAAGCACTCGTAATAAGTTTGCCAAAATGCACAGGCAGAAGTGCCCTAATAGTAATAATAGAAAAAAATAAATAAAATAAATGAAAAATAAATAAATATATATATTAATAAACTAATGTTTTCTTGGACACACCTTTATAGAGAAATGGAATCTTCACAGATTACATCAGGAGTATTCGCTTTCGTTTTGAATTGGTTCATTTAAAAATAGAAATTTCAAGCTTTCTGTATCTTCCGGCGTCATTGAGCTTGGGAAAGGCACTATATAAATTATTATTATGCTAGGCACCTTAATGTTAAATTATTTCATAATCAGGAAATAATTCAAGTGTTTGCGTGAGTGTCTCCCTGTCATGCACATTTTCCGAAAAAAAACTTGAATATGAATTATAATAGAGCACATTTCTAGGTTCTTTGCTGATTATAATGAGAGAACTTGAGCTTAAACAGCTGTTTTATTAATTCAATATATAATTTCAATATTTCAGCAAAAGCGTGGCAGGTTTAATTTATTTGTTTCTTATTTTAGTTAGGTCTTCATAATAGGAGTGAAATACAGTGTCTCACGTTTTACTAAAATAAAGGAAAGAATTCATAAAACACGCAGTACTTTCTTCAGGAGTGTAGATCTTTTCCAGTACAGGTAACGAATAAAAAAGTCTGCGTGACACAAAAATATACGCTGTTGCGGTTTTAATCAAATTAATTTTTAAATATTAATAAAACATTTATCTGTAACGAATGTTAATAAGAATATTTTTATTTCACACATTCATGTATGTTTCCTAGACTACTAAAATAGGCTACCACTTTCAATGTTCCAATGCAAAGTAGCCTAAACTACATTTCATTCTAAGAAACACAAATAACTTCATGAGTAGACTACTAAATTGTTGTGAATATTTAATAATAAAATATACATTTTTTTCTTTTCTTTCATTTTCCACTGACTGCTGTCGTCAAATATAACACATCAGCGAGGCAAAGCTGACAGCTATTTGCTAAAACGTGCTTTGAAGCGTTTGCTCTATATCTTATGGTTAAAGTGCCACTCAACGATCAACAGCTGCAATCAGTATTAATAAACACACAGAAGCACATTTAGATGTATTGTTTAGTTTAGAATCTGTGAATGAATACAATGCAGAACTAAGTTTTTTTTTCTGATCATGAAAAATTTATCATTTAACCACAAAAAAGGGCTAAAGGGCTGTAGCAATGTTGTTAAGCAAAATTCAGCAACTGTGAGACGTTCCGACCACATTTTTTATGCAAGATTATTGTAACAAACCCTTAAAAGCTTTCTGATCCATGTGCAGGCTTTATTCAGAAACATAAACAGGGAGAGTTCCAAAATCCACAGCAGACAAAAATATCAGAGGAGAGACAATAATTGTGGTTGGTAAACAGGCATGATATATCAGGGCAGACAGCAGGGTTTGATAATGGGTAAACAGTCAGAGATAATACACAATAAGACAAACAAGACTTCGCAATAAACAACTAAAAACCTGGCCTTTTAAAGGGGAGAAAATATGCTACACCTGTGATGGAAATCAGTTTAGATTAGCAGGGGAGGGACATCGGTGGCCGCAACCTTGTCCTGATTCTTCTTTCCTCCCGGAGCATCAGCGGGCTTATGCAGGGAGACATGAAAAGTGGGTGAGATACAATATCCTGCTGGTAAAGACAAATGGTAAGATACTGGGGTTATTTGTTTAATGATTTTGAAGGGACCCACATACCTTGGACTAAGTTTTTTGCAGGGAAGGTGGAGGCGTAAATCTCGGGAAGGCAGCCAGACCCACTGTCCCAGTTCGTAGTTGGTGGTTGGTTGTCTGAGGCGGTCTGCTTGCTCGGTCATCCGGCGAACAGCTCTCTGCAGGTGGATGTGAGCGGAGTCCCAAGTTTGCTCACTACAGTGTAACCAGTGATCCACAGTGGGTAAGTTGGAGGGTTCACCTGACCAAGGGAACAGTGGTGGCTGATAGCCCAGCACGCACTAGAATAGAGTCAGAGTATTAGCAGGTTTCCGTAAGAAATTTTGGTTGTACTCGGCCCACAGAAGATATTGGTTCCAATCATGCTGATTCTTACGACAATATGCCCTGAGAAAAGATGTCAGCTCTTGATTGAGTCTCTCTACCTGTCCATTGGATTGCAGGTGATACCCGGAGGTCAAACTAACATTGATATTTAATTTGGAACAGAAAGCCCTCCACTCTCTTGAGGTGAACTGGGGTCCCCGGTCAGACACAATATCTTCGGGTAGGCCATAGAACCGGAAGACATGCTCCATCAGAGTTTGGGCAGTCTCCTAGGCCGTGGACAGCTTGGGTAAGGGGATGAGACCACGGGCATTTGAAAAGTGGTGAGAATGATAGTGTGAGAATTGTAAGAGGGTAAGTCTGTGATAAAATCTACAGCTATATGGGACCACGGTCTCTGGGGGATTGAAGCATTGGTGAGAGGGTTTCATGATATTACAGATGGAATTTTTTTTGACGAACTGAGATCTTGAGTAAAGGTAGACCACCAGAAGCGGTTGGTTACAAGTTCGATGGTGGCCACAATGCCAGGATGGTCTGCGTTGGGACTATCATGGATGAGATGCAAGAGACGGGTACGAAGGGGTTCTGGCACATAGGTCTTTTCAAGAGGACAGGCAGGAGGCACGGGATCTGTGTCCTGTGCCTATGCAATGACATCCCATCTAACGGGAGCGATGATGAGAGGTGCGGAATGATGAGTTCAGGATGAGTCTCTTGAGCTGGTGGTTCAAATTGATGTGAAAGAGCAAGAGTGATTTTGAACTCAAATCTTGAGAAGAACAATGATGAACAGGTACTCAAGATTGCGGTTAAAACCAGGAAAGGTTTTTTAGAACCCTCTAACCAATGTCTCCACTCCTCAAGGGCTGCCTTCAAGGCCAGGAGTTCTCTGTCACCCACCTCATAATTACGTTCCGCTAGATTGAGTTTACGAGAGTGAAAGGCACAGGAATACAGTTTTGGAGGACTTCTATGACGTTGTGACAAGATTTCCCCTATTCCTGTGTTGGAAGCATTTCTCCACAATAAATTCAAGATCTGGGTCAGGGTAAAAAGAAGAATGGGAGCTGTCCGAAGGGCATGACCAAATGCCCTTAGTGGCCAGTGGTGGTAGACAATGCGGTCTTCTACTCGTCACCCTCCCTGATCCTGATTAATTTGTACGCACTCTTTAAATTCAATTTGGTAAAATATTTTACAGTCTGAAGTGGTAGGGGATATAAGTATTTGATTATCTCGTTGAGGGCTCTTTAGTCTGTGCAAGGTCTGAGGCCTCCGTCTTTCTTTTTTATGAAGAAAAACCCGGCTGAAGCAGGAGAAGTAGATGGGCAGATGAACCCCATAGCCAGCTCCTCTTCAATGTATTCCCTCATGCATTTGGTCTCAGGTTGAGATGGGGGGAAACACTCTCCCATGGGGTGGTGTCAGGAAACGAGGCAGGATTCAAGTGCAGGAACACAAAGCCTTTATTTTCTTGTTTGACAACAAAAGGTATCTTCAAACAGTCCAAATATAAACTGAATTATACAGATTCGATCACACGGCTGCGGGAGCTTCAAGACCCGGAATCCGCTCCTTCAACAGGAAACCCGTGTCCGGGAAGATAACAGAAAAATACACTCTCTAGAGCTCTCGGAACAAGGCAGAGAGACCACACACAGTCACAAGCTGCAGGGCTGGCGAGACGAAGCAAACTTCAATAATACAGGAAAGTTCACAGACACAACAGAGTTACCAACTTTAACAGTCCGACACATACTTACAAAATGGGGAAAGTAATAACAGGAGAAAATACGAGGATGATGGGATGATCTGGGGATTAAATGACGTAAAAGTGTATGGTTTCGAAGTGAAGTGGGCTGATTTTAAAGAGTGAGCTTCTTGGTCTTAGAATGAATTCTACCGGATTCCAGGGCCCGACTATCTAGGGCTTTTAGCAAAGTTATAAATAAATCTATAAAATTAGATACAGATACAGTCAATGAAAGCCATGGTCTGAACTTAAGGATCCTCAAACATGATTTAGACGTCAATATCAAATGAAGACTTATGAGAAGATGCAGTCACCCATGTAGATCTAGTACGTGAGGGTCGAAAAGTTTACGTGCAGGTGTCCTGGCTGTCCACAGTATAAACACAAGTTGTTCTGCATACGTCTGTCTCTTTCCTCCTGAATCAATTGAGTGAACCCGATCTGCATCTGCTCCTTTCTGAGTCTGCGACAGTACATAACCTTTAAAGGCTCCGAGTCCCAGCCATATTGAGCTGCTAAGGTTCTGAAAGCCAGAGTGTAATCAGCTGCTGTGGTGGTGCCCTGTTTAAGCATGAGCAGTTCCTCACTGTGTTCTTTACCGTCTGCTGAGTGGTCAAATACTTATTTGAACTGGCAGAGGAAATGGCAGTAAGATGGAGAAGTCCCTCCCAAATTGCTGTAGCCCAATCCAAAGCCTTTCCAGTCAATGGTGAACATACTAGTGAATCTTTGCTGTCTTCAGTGATAAAACCGGCTGTTGGTTAATTGTAGTAGGTTGGCTCGATTTTACGTTGACAAAGCACATGTTAATATACTCACAAAATGAATATAGTACAAGTTGACAAAATTATCAGCCAGTACTTTTGCAAGGTGAAGTAAATATTTTGTTTAAATATTCATGGAGACAGTGACTATTGTGTGTAGAATCAGAATATTGTGGCAAAATTTATAGCATTCATAGGTTTTAAGTAAGTAATTAATATGTTTACATTTCATTGTTTATATTTATCTGGAAAAGCAAAATAAATTTTTGTATCCTAAATCTTTGTCTCTGATTATTTACCTGTAAATGGAGAATGTTTTAACTTTAAAACATCCAATTCATCATAACTAATAAATAGAAAATACAACATATTATGTTAAAATAAGTACACATGGTATTGCATATAAAACAGTAGTTTGTTTTGATTTTATTACTCATTTTGTGTTTCCAGAAAAACATACTTAAGTGCTACAGTAAAATTATTTTAGCCCACCTGGTAAATGAAAATTACTGGACACTTCTTGTGAGTAGGCCAAATCATAACATACTAGACTAAATGTTATGAAATATGCAATAAAACAAGCTTTTGCTTGCAACTGACAATTAATCACATACATGGATCCATTTGGTGAAGAAGATGGAAAAAAATGACATAAAACATAATGTTTTTA
The DNA here is from genome assembly GCA_034779775.1 of Enteromius afrohamiltoni. Lineage (NCBI taxonomy): Eukaryota > Metazoa > Chordata > Actinopteri > Cypriniformes > Cyprinidae > Enteromius > Enteromius afrohamiltoni. The sequence goes on from JAUYWG010000061.1 coordinate 7,455,377, forward strand.
GAGATCTGCTAGGAATATGTTTACAATCTCTGTGATAAAATGGTTACTTTAAGATTATTTATATGTATGTTTTTTTATTACTATTTTTTCTTTTTTTATTGATCTTTTGTTCTTCTTAAGGGCAGCAAGACAAACTAGTCCTCACCCATTTGGTGAAGAAGATGAAAAGAAAAATTACATTCTGAAAAACTGGAGGCAGTAAATTTACAATTGTCAATTACAATTGGGGTGTTCTAATGTGATTATTTTGTGATTATTTCAACTACTTATAACATACTATTGACCAACACATAATTGTTTTTGTATACAGCAGAAACTGTGCTACAATAATATGTGACCAGGATGGTTGTACATGTTTGCATTTTTTTGAAAAAAATATGCATGGTTATTAAGTTTTGGGAAAATAAAACTTTCTAAAATAAGGCCATCCAAGCCATAGTGAGTGATCCTGAATAAAAATGTATAATAACCAGCCGTTTAGGTTAGAATATTTACTTCAGAATGATGTGAAAATCATTTCAATTACTTATTCACAGATAAGTTTTAAATTTTAAAAGACATGTTTTGAGGCTGAAAGCTTGTATGCAGTGATTATCACCTGAAGAGACAAAGACCCCTCCCCTAATGGCCCATTAGTGAAACTGACAGGTAAGGCAGGTAGAAAGAATGGGAGGAGATTAAAAAAACAGGTTTTTTTAATTATTTGGGTTTTTTTATGTACAACACAGTATAATTAAAATATACACAATAAACACATGATTGAGCAGAGCTACAGAGATGTGAACAGACTTTGAGTCAATCCTGAAAACAAGTGATCTCTGTAAATGCCTGTTATATGAATGTTTGCTGCTGCTTTCCATGAATTCAAGAAAAAATAACCACCATCAGTATTCAGGGAGCTTGTTTTACCAGAGAATATCAGTGCAAATGATCATCTGATGTTGGTACAGCACTCCTAGAGGAGATCAGCTTGAAGAGACTGGAGTATATGTCATCCAGGTTTATCATGCAGCAGGTTTCTAATCACTAAAAACAAAACAAACACACAAAAACATCTGTGAGCATGTTGATATAAGTATATGTATCATTTTGTTTCATCGTCTATTATATCAAAAATGTTACTCACCGCTAGTCTGCTGTTCTTCCTGTATTCCTTGATTGACAGATGTCTCGTCCAGTCAGCGGTGAGTGGCGCTGTCTCAAACTATACCTATCTCTTCTGGTTTATCCAATTTGCCGTTTTGTCCCAGACTTGTTATAACGTTTACAGAATTGTTCTTTTGTTTTGTTTCCTGCTTTTAGGTGTTGTATTTTAACAAACTTTTTAAAACAAAGATTTAATCGGATCAACACCAAATGAGGTCAGACTAATCTAATCCCTATCAGTAATGCAGGTGAGCGTGCAAAAATGAAAGTGAAACTGATGCCAATATATATAATGTTTCTGGTGCAGTTGTGACACAAGACAACTGTGTTCCAGGATAGAGCTGACATCAATAAGGGGAGAAAAACAAAATGGGAGGATTAGTCTCAGCACCACCACCACCAGCACCAGCACCAGCACCACCACCACCAAATCCTGGTATGAGGATGCTTTGTTAAAAACATTATATATATATATATATATATATATATATATATATACAGTACATTTAGTTTTTTTTTCTTTTTTTATGCGCATGCTGTATCTGTTAATACAACATAAAATGATCTGTTTTCTCAGTAAGGACAGCAGTCATGTGCGTGACAAAGCAAAGTCTGTTCTTATCTCTTATCTTATCCCTTGATTCAGACGGGTTTATTACAGTGGAGCTTAGTGTTTTGTAGATGTTCTACAGTTCTTGCAGTGCTTTGATGTCATACATCGATCTGTCTAATGCCCCGTCCACACTAGCAGAGACTTTTGTCAAAAAATTTGGCTGCTTTGTGATCAGCTTGGTGGTTTTCAACCATTTCAATTGTAAAGGGGTAATTGTTCAGGTTTTTTAACAAACAAAACCCAAATGTGCATGATGATTTTGATTGGAAAGCCGTTTTGACATTGATATTCACAGGATGTGATTTCTTGATATCAGCATTTCAGTATTCACCACTCATTTAAAACTGTTGGGTTAAAAATGACCCAACTATTGGTTGCTATACCCGATTTGTGGGTCATTTTAACTAAATGAGCTAGGTTAAAATGCAGTTTGGTTAAATGTTTTCCAACAGTTGAGTTAATAATTAAATCATAATTAAATCATACCTGGCCCTGAAGTGAAGTGGAGTGTGCGTCTGAAACACCTCCAGTTTGATGTGGTTGTAAAGCCGTTGTGCGACTGAATAAATACACTTTATGTCAAGAGAAAAGGTGACAGGAGCAACAGTTGTGAGTGGGGTGGCAAACCCTAGACCAGTGTTAGCTCAAAACAAAGAATCAAATCAGAATCATTTAAGATTCTACAGGGAATTTGAACAGAATCACTGTTTTACGGCGGATCACTAAGTCAACGAACCGTATAACATCAACTCAAAACTGGATATTAAAATCCAGATAATAGTGTAAACACTATTAAAAGTACAGTAGCAAGATCGGCAGTTTAAGACATTAACTTGTAAGCACAAAACACAGATACTTCAGACACTCTCAGCAGCTCTCTATCTGCTTCGTTGGCCAGCAGAAAGGGAATGCGGTCACCAAACAGAGGTTGGCTCACTGGGTGGTAGAAGCCATCTCCCTGGCCTATT
>JAUYWG010000061.1:7466511-7480630 GCA_034779775.1 Enteromius afrohamiltoni
TTGTTGGTTTGCATGGGTTCTTCACCACATAAGGGCGGTGGTGTGGACGTGACAGGTGATTCGCAGGCTGCGAGATTTTGTGCAATCGTGACTGCTCGTTTTAAAAAGGCATCGAGTCCAACATTATCCTCATATGTCGCCATTTGATGACGAATGTTGACATTGAGTCCACGATGAAATACGGCCAGTAAGGCTGAATCGTTCCATCAGTTGGTAAGTGATAGTGTACGGAAACAGAGAACAAAGTCATGAATGGACAGGTCCTTTTGTTGCAGTTGGAGCAGTTCCTCTTGAGCTGTACGATGGGAAGCAGGTTGTCCGAATACTAAACTAAACTGTTGCAGAAACAGGTTTAATGATGCAAGGTGAGGACTTTCCGCAGTCCACATGGCTTCTACCCATTGAAGAGCACGACCGGCAAGTAGGGTGATGATCAAAGCGATCTTGCTGCGATCAGTGGGGAAACGATCAGGTTGTGCTTCAAAAAATAAGGAACATTGTAACAGAAATCATTCACATGAAGTTTGGTCCCCGGAGTAAATCTGAGGTTTTGATACTGGGCTTGATGTGATCACAGGAGTCATGCTTCGTATCTCGTGTAGGATTTGGAGGAAAGTTGAATACGATCCAGCCTGTGTAGACATTCCTTCCTGCTTAATTCGGTTATGGGCTGAGCTTCTGTCACGCTCAGAGACCACAGACCACAGAGATGTGAGTTTATTTGTGCACAAATATAGGTTTCCTCTTTCCAACAGGTGAACAGTCGTGCAGTGATAAACATAAACAACAGTCAAACAGGTTCTCAGAAGTTGGTATCCAAGTCAGAAGCATAGGCAAGTAATAGAGGTAATGGCAGAAACCAACAGGTAAGTAAATGGTAAAAGATACTCAGAGTTCGTTTGATCCACAATCACAGTCCAACAAAAGTCTCTTTAGATCCAGCGATCCTTTGGAAGCGTGAACTCAGGTAGAGGAGAAGATCAGATAAAGTCAGCGTTCAACCTTGAGCTCAGCCAACGATTGTTTGGCTGAGCATGCTTTTAAGCAGGATCGCTAATGACCAACAGGTGTTAGAACTCAGGTGATTGAGATCTGGTGATTGGTGCTTGCGTGCTCGTTGTGAGTTCTGATCCTGGATCAGGTGAATGTGACTGCGTGACAGCATGACATGATGTGTGTGTGTGTGTGTATTTATTATGTATATATAATGTATATTTATTTATAAATACATAATGTTATGTTTATATTTTAAAAAGTATGTATATATTATATCATTGTATATGCGATACATCCGTATTAATTGTTTGACAGCACATATTTATATGTGTGTGTGTATATAATTCTTTGATGGTACTGTGTTGTTCCTGTCTTTCACTTTTCTTTTTCATTTCGTCTCAGCATCTATCGTTCAGATGAAGTGGTGGTGTCAAATGGAGCCATGCTTGAATGGTGAAGAGTGTAAAGTGTTGCCTGACCTCACCGGCTGGTCCTGCAGCTCTGGGAACAAAATCAAAACTACCAAGGTGAGTTGTAAGCAGTAGTAATGTAGTTAGCAGTCTGACAGAGACCACACATATGTCTGAGCTTCATCGCCAGATGTTTTGGGCTGATTGTCCCAGCAGTGATGCTTGTTTAGACTGTAAACGCATCAGTTTTCATCTATTTATTCATTGCTAACTCTATGTGTCATACCGAATATCATCTAAAGTGTATCTTCGCTCTTCTTCCCTGCTTAGGTCACACGCTAAAGCAACACTTCTATGGACATGTGATGACAACCCATAATTTTACACGATATTTTAAAATCAGGCAAATGTCAACAAAAGTGCACGCTAGAGCAGAAACATGCGAACTGTGAACTAAGACTGTGAAAAGAGATAAAACGATGCTAGGCATTGGCTTCACAATATATTTTTAGTTCAAATAAATGCTTTTTTTTAACGTTATTTGTCCAGAATTCTAAAAAAAGTATCACAATTTCCTAATACGAAATGTTTGTTAAGCAGAAATAATTGTAAATTGTAGAAACCAGTTATTATAAATTGTTTTTACAGTTGTATTTTTTTCAAAAACAATGCTACTTATCCCAAACTTTAGTAAATTTTACAAAATATTATCTTTTGTTCTTCACAGAGCAAAAAAAAACCATACAGGTGTTGAAGGGCACAAGATTTTTAAGAGAACTATAAATATCTTGGAAATCACAGGGTATGTTTTGTTCCATGTTGCATCGTAGTACGAAAATCTGTTGTTCCCTAAATTGTAACCAAGTTAACTCTGATGTTGTTTTTGCACAGCAAAACTTCTTCTGGGGTTCTGATTTAGACAAATATTAAGATAAAGCTTCTACCAACACACACACAAACTCACTGCCTGTCTCTTTATTTTCAACTGACTGACTTGACACACCACCTGCAAGTGGAGGCAAGTAAACATGGAAGTTTGGAGCAAAACAAGCCCTGTTTGATATGGAAATAGAAGAGAGGAGTGTGAGAGTGTGTGTGTTTATCTGGATGTGTGAGAAAGACAGATGGAGAACCAGACTATGCTGGAGCCTATGTGTTCCTGAGTTGTAGGTCATTATCATATTAGAGTTTATTAATATTTCGATTCCTTTTTTTCCCCGGGTTTGGGGAAGTAGGGGGCTCAGCTTCAAATTATGACTATAAAAACAGTGAAATTATGTATTCGTTTGCTTACACAAACACATGTTGGGGATCACTGCAGGTTCCAGTCTGTTATTAATTCACACCACCGCTGACTGTTTCGAATGATTTGTCATGAGGCTCATTAAGACACATGACAATTCGCAGAATTAATTTGGTGGTTCCGAATGTAAAAATCCGAGATTTTTTCAAGTGTTAATGAATAAACATTCATTATTGAGGTACCTCACTCTATCGTTATTTAACCATGAGGAATGTGGGTATTTTTTTCACCTTTTCGCTCTGCAGTGCCCATAAAATTATAACTGACAGTTTAAGTGGCAAGAGGGAAGATGAATTTGAATGTATTTCAAAAATAAACACATTTCAATTTTAATGACACAGAACTCTCCTGGAGAGAGTAATTGTTCTGTGTGGAGATTCAGAAAACAGGGCATTACTTATGCATGCCGTGCCTGGCATCATTCCCCTGGGGAGGGCCAGCTTTCTCCTGTAGTGTTTTAGAAGAACCGAGGACAGTTGATGTAAGTATACCTGCTTGAATTTAAACGATGTGGATGTCCATAATGAACTTAATGGTGGGGTGCTTGAGTTTTACATTCGCCCTCTTCTGTTTGCGTGGCATTGTTAATAATAAGAGTGCAGCTGAATAACTCGATGTGCCATTGTTTGCATACTTTAAAATAAGGAAATGAGGAGCTCATGCCAACACGCTATGCCAGCATCTTATTACATCCAGCAGTGAGCGGAGGAAGACAGAGAAAATTGTTTGGCTCTGTGGGAAATAAAAAATTCAAATTAGGAACTATTTTAGACCCGCAATCTACCATCACCAGGCTTAGGTGAATCCGTCTCTTTGGAGGAGAAAATTAGCGGGAATGGATGTTGGAGTAAAACATGTCTAAAATGTGTGTTCATCGGTCAGATAATAACCAAAAATTCGGTCATGCATCATACTCGCTGTGGGACAGAGGAAAGGAGGGAAAGAAACATGTCATGTCACATCTGTGTGCTATTTTAAAGAGATATAAACCTATGAATTAAGATTCTGTCACTGTTTATTCCTCCTCATTCCCTGCTTGTATGGCTTTCTTTCTAACATCAAACACAAAAGGAGATCCAAGTTGCTCTTTTCCATACATTCAAATGCATTCATTTTGCTGAATGGCAAAAATATTTAGGAGGAACAAACTGAGTGAACAGAATTTTGTATTTTTCCTTTCCATTGAGAAAAAAAACATCACTTAACATACTTTTAAAAAGAGAAGTCACAGAAAGAATACACTTTAAAATTATATATATATATATATATATATATATACTCTCAGAAATAAAGGTACAAAAGCTGTCACTGAGGCGTGACGTTTTCAAAAGTGAAAAGTAAATGTTTGTACCTGAAGGGTCCATTTTGGTACCTAAAAGGTACATACAAGTAATTAAAGTGTAATAAAAACCTAATATAGGTAAAAAAGGGTACCTTTTCAAAAGGTGTATAGTGGAAATACTAATGATATATATATGTATGTATATATATGTTTACTAAGATTCTATTTTATAAAAAAAATTCTGTATTTGTCAGAAAATATCAGCTTACATTTCTAAACATTACTTTTGCCAACAACTTCAATACATTTGAAGAAACATACCTACAAAGGTAAAGCAAGTGGACCGAGGGCAAACGCTGTTTTAAACGCAGTTTTGTTGTTGTTTTTGGCTACATTTTTCCAAATTTCAAGTGAAAACACAAATTCATATGGATTTTGTATAACGTATGAGTAAATCTTCTTTTAATTACAAACTCGACTGCTGTTCTTTTCAATGCAAACTGAATGTACTTCACACTTAACGGTAAATACAATACTGAATACATGTTTTGCGTGCACATTAATCGTAAAACTCACTCTTATTGCTCTTTAGGGACAAAACTGATTAGTGCATCATCTGTATTAAACTGTCTTGTAGTGAGGGAATGTGCTTTTGCATGTGGCTTTGAGTTGGCGTGTGCTTATTATTGTAAAGATTTTGTGATCATTTTTGCTGATTTAGATTTTATTGAATGCTTACAGCATAGCTGGGGAATTACAACACTAAACTGAGCCCAATGCACAAGAAATTATACATTTTGGGGTGTTCTAACCTCAGTGAGGCTATGGTTTTTTATATATTTTTTTATTTATGTGTTTATTGCGCTATTACCTTAAAATGCATGCTTTAACTAGTTTTGTGTTTTGTAAAGAACTTCTCAGACTCTATAATGAGCTGCCTGGGATGCTTTGGGGTGATTTCCTTTTTTGGCTGCTCCTTCTGATCAAGTGTTTTTGGTGTGTGTATGTTTGCAGTTGAGAGATACCTGTCTTGTTTGTGTAACTGGGTGTGAGAGGAGGCTGTGAATTAAGTGATGCGCGAAGGTGAAAATGAAAGGTGAGAGCGAGTCTTGGGATCGCATCATCACCAAAGCCTGTGCTGTTCGGATCATCAGGAACTATGATTAAAAGAATAATGATGGCTGGCATTTTAAAAACCAACTCAGAAAACTGTGAGATTTAAACAGGTTGGTTAGCTTTTGTGCATGCCTTAAACATGTTTCAGATTTGTGAATCTCTGCTTTTTGTTGAGTTATTCAGCTACCCATTACTTGATTTGGAAAGACCCAGAGGTAGTGATTCTGGGGAAGTTTTAATACTGTAATGCATGCACATTTCCAAACGGCACACACGTTGGCAGCTCCCGACTCTCTGCTGGTCATTAATAATTGTGATTGAGAGCGGAGTTGTGTAAGAAGCTCCCGATGTCAGGATAAATTAGAATCAAAAAGGCTTTACCAACAAAAAAAGGGAGCTTGTGTTGTGATCGGTGCTCATGCTGCAGTTAGACACAACAAAGAAACAGATATTGTAACATTTTTTTTTTTAAATAGTTCATCCAAAAATGAAAATAGGTCAATTTACTTACCCTCAAGACATCCAAGACATTTTTTCTTAAAGGGTTAGTTCACCTAAAAATGGAAATGATGTCATTAATCACTCACCCTCATGTCGTTCCAAATCCATAAGACCTTTGTTCATCTTTGGAACACAAATGAAGATATTTTTAATGATATCAGAGAGCCATCTGACCCTCCACAGACAGCAATACAACTAAAATGATCCAAGAAACGGTAAAACAGTCCATGTGATATCAGTGGCTCAACTTCAGTTTTGCTGTACTAGAAGAATAGCCTACTTTTTTTTTGGCTACAGAGAACAAAAATAACTATTCTAACTTCTGCCATTTTAGAGCATATCACTTTGGATGTAAACAAAGCTGACTATGTCAAATACGTCAAAGCTTGCGTATACGTTGCGTTTTGATCTTCTCTAAAATGGTGGAAGACGTAAGTCGCATGTAAAGTATTCTTCGCAAAACTAAAGTTGAGCCACTGATGTCATATGGACTTATGTTTTTACACATACACTTGTTGATCTGGGTTCATTTCAGTTGTTTTGCTGTCTATGGGGGGTCAGATGGTTCTCTGAGATCATCAAAAATATCTTAATTTGTGCTCCCAAGATGCTAATGGGTTTGGAACGACATGAGAGTACATGAGAATAATTAATGACTGGATTTTGATTTTGGGGTGAACTAACCCTTTAATATGAACAGATTTGGAAAAATATAGCATTACATCATCAATAGACGCTCTGCAGTAATTGGGTGCCGTCAGAACAAGAGCTGATAAAAACATCACAATAAGAAGTGAAATGGACATGTTTGTAAAAAAAAACAAATCTATCATTAGGATGTTTCCAATCTACAGTATCCAGCAAATATACAAGCCCTCTAATCATAATATTGTTTTCTCTACTGACAAACTATCCTTTCTAAGATCAATTATTTCATTTCATACATGAGAATTTCAGTTAGTGTTTACTGTATTTCCACCAGCTAGTTTATTTTCAAAAGGATCCAATTTGCAATCTCATTTGCCGTCCTTTTAAAGTGTTATATAAATGACTTTTTGTAATGACATTGAGACTTGCAGAGCAGACAGAGAGCCTCGCAGGAGCGTTTCAGACTTTCCAGACCTAGAATTGTCTCTTTGAGCAAATATCAGTGCGGTTAACTTCGTGGCAGTGAGGAGGACATGCTGCTTTTATCCTTCAAAGCTCCAGTGGCTTCATTGTATCAGAAACTGCTTTGAATTCTTAATAGCCTCATTTGCTGGACCTCAAAGAGCTCAACAAGCAACCAATCAGCATGTGTGATATGTTTTTTCTGAAAAACTCACAGTGCATATGAACACCTTTCCAAAGAAAGTTGTGGAGGTTGGAAGTGGTAAAAGGAAATGGTAGAAAATATGTGAATGGGTAATTGACATGAAACAGCAAAGTTAATGTCCTGTGCTGTGACATGTTACACTTTCCCAACTGTGTTTAACAGCTTTCCTGTTATAATTATTATGCATGCTCATATTACTGACAGACTGTTTCAACTGTATTTAACCATTTGACATTAACTTAGACATGAAAATGTGATTAAACTGTAAAGAAATTGTGAGCTAGATATACACTATTCCCTAAAATTAAGTCTTATCCAAAAGATCTTGGGACATGTTGTCAGCTACCTAATGTGTACACATGCTTAAATTACAAAAGGAATTGCTTGTTTGTGGGTTTGATGATTTTAATGGCTACCCGATGTGGCAAAATGTCCAGTTTCAGACAAAAATCTGAAAAATTGGTAGGTGTTTTATAACAAAGCAATATGACACAGGCAGAAGGGCTGTGATTCATCCATATGCACGAGGCTGCAGTGGGAGATATTGCTTTTATACAGTTCAGTAAACAAGAAACATGAATATTAGACACAGTATTGTCAGTTACTTGCTCTTCCAATGAATATATTGAAATCAGTCAAAGCAGAATCATTTCCTAGCAATGGTGTCCCTGAATGAGTGCTACTGAGTAAATGATACAGCGACCCACTCATTACTGCAAGCACATGTTTAGCTCCTAAATTAATCATTATTTTAGGCTGGTTAAATGATTCGCACGCAATGGCTATATAAATATATATATACATATATGCGCGGACGCATATATATATATATATATATATAAATATACACACATTCCTAGAATGTAGCAGGCATTAAAACAGCATTAAAAAAGATCAGTATCTTTATTTCTCAAACAAAACAAAAAAATAATAATTCAGCATATTTCTGTAGTTTGAATCTGGTGAACACTTTACTATCCCATAAGGCCATGAGAGCAGTTGTGAATGGCAGTGAAACAATGCAACTGATGCTATAAGTGTCATGTTAATGAGAGTCCTTATTCTGAAGAAACACCTGCTCATTAGGTTATGCAAATTCAGACAAACATTTCCTGAAAGAATCAGCTCTTTTGATCAAACCTGATTTAATGAGTCACTTGTTTTTAATGAATTTAGTTGAAATAATGATTTAGTGATTCACTTATAGATACTTAGACAGTCACTTGTTACGTTCTGAATGAATCCGTTTTTTGGGTTGAAAGGATCATACAGTGACTCCCTCCTCTCTCAAACGCAATGTAAACTGCGAAAGTAAACACTATGACATCCTTATTATTAATGCAGAGACAGTTTTGAACAAGCAGACAGAGACAAGTGGAGTGATACAAACAGTGAAAAGTCCCAGAGCTGCTGAGCTGTATCAGCACTCTTGGAAAACTGCTCCAACAATCAAATCTGAGCACTGTTGTATAACGATGCAGAAGCGCGGAATTGGATCGGTTTATTCCTTCCATTTATGTTCCTTAAAAATAATACTTCTTCATCTTTTCCAAAACGCAAAAGAATGTTTCCATTTCAATTCAAAGCTCAGCTGATAATGCTGATATTTGCTTAAGATTTCCTTGTATTCATTTTCCCACTCTGATATTCTGCAGTCAACTGTTTGAAATTCCACTAAAGCTCCGCTGAAGGTGAGGGCTAAAGTTCATCCTCTGCTGTCCCATGCGGAGGACTGTAAATGTAGTCATCTGTATTCATTCAGCCTGTAGTTAGAGCCTTATTTCTGCATGCCGACAGCAACACAGGCTCTTATGTTCACGGCTCCCTGCTTAAAATGCTGGAGCTACATATTCAGAGTGAGTGCGTGCACTGGCCCTCAGCTGCTTCGAGCAGAGAGGACTATTTCTGAATGTAAACGACAGGTATATGTCCCAGTGGGCGTCAGATTTCCACCACGTCCTTCAGTGTGGACACTTACACATTCAAAGACCCTCAACCCGCTTTCCCAGGGCCCAGTCAGATCCACCAACATACAGAATGATCTTAATAGGTCTTGTACCATTTAATGAAGGTATATTTTAACAACGGAAAATGAATTTGATTCAGAATATTTAAATGTCACGGTATTTTATATGTGCATGCACCAGCATATTTCAATCAGGCTTCATTAACCTCAGTAATAAATCCACAACTTTCAAATATTGCTGCAGCCAAAGTGACAGCCTATTAGTTTTTCATTAAACATGTAAATTCTCAGAACACTTCAGTTAAGCCTTGATGACTCAATTTGTCAAAATATTACTGAAGCCCGAAAATAATAATAAAAACAGCATCCAATCAACAGAACAGCGGACAGTAAGTAAACAAGACTGCTACTTTGAACCTTCCCACCCATCACGTTCACAATAAATTACTGTTTATTGAAAGTCAAATACATTTGTAACATCATTCTCACCTGTTTTGAATTCGTTTATTTATGTAAAACATTTCCTTCCACTTATTATTTACAGCTTTACAGAAATCATGCTGAAGACTTATTTGGTTGTAGTATCAACACCAGAATAAATTTTGTATCTGATATAACGTTCCAGGAAACGGAGGAACATTTCCGGACTGGATCGGTCATTCCTTGTACATGTGCTCCTGGCATTTTACTCAGTCGATGCAAAAGTGTCTCATAATTAAACTTGCTTGATGAGGATCAGTCCCCTTCTGAAAATCCACATGAACCCAGTTTCACTACATACAGTAGGAGATTTAATATGTTCGTCCGGAGACATAGGAACATCCAAGAATATTACAGTTGAAGATTATTTCAGGCAAGGTATAGCTGATTTGAGTGCACTCCACACAAAGGGATATGAGTGTAATTATCCAGGACTCAATGAGAGGAAACAAATATTTGACAAATGTCAAAAAACAAAAAAACAAATGAAAGAAAGAACCAGCTGTGTTCAACGGCCACAAAGATAGGAAGTCTGCTGTTCGTGTTAGAGACAGATGGATTTATGAGCAGAGGACTCCATTTCAAGTCATTAAACACATGTCTGTTGGTTTAGAGTTGAGAAAACTTAATTCAGCTTGTCGTCTTGGATGTTTCCCTGAAAAAGTACAGTAAATAAAAGCTGGATGAGTAATATGAAAGCAATCAGAGAACGAGTTTCATGGTAAAATATTTGCAGCAACATATCAAACATTAACAGAATTTATTCTAAGTTTACAAATGTATCAGTGTCTACACCTTTGTTCTCTATCGGTCATTTTGTGCCTTGACTGAATCACAATTGTGACAGAAAAAAACAAGGAATATTATCAAAAACCTTCATAAAGTTCCTCCGTTATGAGCTTGCAGTAACATTACATCTGCTACAAGGATGTGTAAGGGTGGGTATTCTGTAAAAAAAAAAAAATAATAAAGAGTGTAAGAAAAAAAAATCCCATCTGCTTTTATAGAAATGATCTTATTGGTTACCTGAAGAAACACTCTGATTGGCTACGTTTATTTGAAATGATTATTTGGGTGTCATTTTCTGCTTGAGGGAAGTTACATGACCGAACCGCTGCTATTTTAATAAATATTGGATTTCTAGAGAGATCCAGCATTGAGCAGCTCTTTTATTTTTATAATACTTCCAGCATCCAACGCACCTGCCTGCAGCCATTCAGGTGTAGGAGGGTTGGTTATTTATTGTTCTGTATTCTGTTTTTTGTTAATAAAATATTTCAGTGAACCCCCCCCCCAAAAAAAAAAAAAAAAAACAGATGGGGCATACACTCATTAACCTCATGCAATCACACGCTGCCCTACCAAGAGTCTTGTATTGTTAAACAAACGGAAGAAATGGTTGCTTGAAATCTCACCCTGGTGGTTTTGATTTTGTTTCCGGAGTAGCACATCCAGCCGGAGTTGTCTGGTAGAGTCTTGCATTCCTCTCCCTCCAGACACGGCTCCATCTCACACCACCATTTCCCAATCACTATGGAGGCTGTGAGCAGATCATAATTGGGTTAGACTCTCTCTGGCATTAACAGAGTAATGTTCCTTTCTCCATAATCGACTGCTCCTTGAACATCTGGCATACAATTTTTTACCTGTCTGACGATGCTTCATTAACTGACAGCATTGTTTAAGCATTTATACTCTAAACTGTCTAAATCCAATGAATACAGTTCTTCTGTGGAGCATGAAAAAAGATATTTTGCTGAATGTCTTGTTTTTTCTATATAGTGGGAGTAGATTTACTCGATGAACCCATAACATCATATACAAAACAAACAGTATTAAATTTAACATGTAACTATATTTTTAATGCGCATTTATTGTAAGATGTGCTTTGTCAGAGGAGGATGGCTTTTTCCAGCGGGGTCTGGTTCCTCTCAAGGAAGTGCTTCTCTTAAACATTTTATGGATTTTCATTCTTGCCACAGTCGCCTTTGGCTTGTTCATTGGGGCTTTAAGGTACAATTTTCTATAAAGCTGCTTTGAAACAATATGTTGTGAACAGCGCTATACAAATAAAATTGACTTGAATCTAATGTGCTTGAATAGCCTCAGTGGATGTCTGCGGTCAGTAGGAGCACAGCCATTTCACCGAGTGGCACTTTATGAAATGTATTATGCTGAAATGAAATCCCATGCCGATTCATTCACTTCAATTGCTTCCCCTTGTAGTCTGAGAAAATCTTATGAAGAATTACAAGGTCTGTATTTTATATTTATATAAGATGAAGGTCAATTTACTGCCATTACAACAGAAGGTTTTACGTCATTCCTGTTGCTTGAAACAGAAACAGATCTCTTTCCCCACTTTGTGAAATTTATGATCATTACCAGATTGAGAAAGAGTAGAGACCATTAAGGAAGCAGGTGCTCGGGGGTTTGAGAGCATCTTATCGTTGCATCAGTATGAATATGTTAGAATATGATACATTAATGCATCACGTGATGCGTTAACACCAACACCTAACATCCAACACCAAACGTTTAAGGAGTGAGTGTGACATGAAAATATAATACAATGCACTTTTATGCTATTAATATTCTGATAAGTACATTGCAAGTTTGTGACTTACTCCTTGTCCGTGATAATGGGTGAATTTAAGTCATACATTAATATTGTAAAACAAACAGTAGTTGTGTCTTCGCAAACAGGGCATTAAAATTTGATTCGCCTGTGCTCAACACTTTCTCCATGGATAACAAACATAAGTGCTTTATAAACTTAGCACACATGTACAATAATCAGAGCACTGGCTGAAGAGAATCTAACACTGTTCTTCCCGTTTTTGCCAGTTCAGCATGGCCAAGGACACAGAGCAATGAAAAAATCCATGGAAAACATAACCTCAGGCTAGAACTGTTTTTTGATAAATATTCACTTTACTGTGGTCTCTTATCCTCCAAAAAGTCAACAAAGCGTCTCAAATGTAACATGTAGCCTTCGATGTCATGTACTCTTTTGACAGTAAGAGGGAGAGTTAGCCTTCAGCCTCATATCCTAGAATATCAATGTGATGAGAGGAGAACGAAAACATGCACCAGTTTTAATGGCCATCATCTCAGTGGCACCTCAGTAAATGTGTCGTCTCAGTTGAACCGGAGATCATAAAATCTAACAATATTTATCATTTCAAATCCTAGTTACTGTTAAAATGTTATAGCTACTTCACTAAAGGTAACTGTTGCAAGACCACAATAAATGAAACATAATGAAGAAATCAATGCAAATAGCCACTTAAGTTATTGGTACTGTTGCAAAACCTATACAAATATTATACAAGTTTAATATAACATACTAACACCAACTAGTAAATACTTTAACTGATTATTAACAGATTATGATTACTTTTTATTTAAAAAAATTGTTAAAAAATTTGGTTTTATCTTCAAGATACTTTAGTCTATTGTTCAGAACATGTTACTGCTGGAAGACCAAAATAAATTTTAAAAATTATAGATTGAATATATTACTTAATAACTAAAAAAAAAACATGATATTAAATTCCTTCACAAACGTGGATGAAGCTTCCAGAATTTTTTCTGTCATTGTTTTTTAATTACTTTCTTGGCAGAAATGGTCTTTTTTTACCGGCAAACCAACAACAACATGAGGTTCCAAGTAACTTAAGGCATCTTTGGACCAAATGTCTGTGTATTTCCTCCTGTTGCTTTAAATAAATAAAGAGCACAGACCATTGTCTTTCTTTCTGGAGACAATATCAACCACAGAAACCTATGCCTCTGGACTTTATTAGACCTGGTTAAACAAACACAATGCAGTCTGTAAAGATGGAAACAGTGACTGCCTGTATATTTCTGTCTTGCATTTCTTTTTATTAAACCGTGATGCTAACCCTTGCCGAAGGGTTGATGAAATACAGCCTAAGTTCACTTTTAATCCATATTTTTTACATATAGTGACAGCGAATGGTGACCAAAGCTGTCATTCTGCTTAACATCTCCTTTCCACAGAATAAATAAATTCATACATGTTTGGAATAACATAAATATAAGTATATGATGCTAGAATCCCTTCAAGCTGATCATTAAGGTGTTTTAATACCTGAAAAACGACACGCTTCACCTTTAGCAATAGAATATGCTAACGAGCTTGACATGGGGAAGAGGTTGGATGCTTCTCGGCGAGATTCAGTCAAAGTTAATGTTCTTTGATTATCTCTAGGTGCGTTGCGAGTGAGATGCTCTCCCAGAAGTGTTAGTTTACTGCAGCTCGTTTGTCATAAGGACAGAGCATTAATAATGAAAAGCCCTGAGGATCTGAGCTTTTCTAGGGCAGGGACACTGCTAGAGCGACCCTGAACAGAGTTTCTTCAAACATACCACACCTTGAAAAAGCTGCACAGTCTTTTGGAGCACCTTGCAGCTTTGCGCAGCTGCACAGAGTGTGTTTAAGCCCATTCACACGCTGCAAAGCTGCACTGAGATTCAACACAGCATCCAGCATCTGTTACATTTATAACAACACAAAGATGCAGAAGAGTTTGGTTCTTGATTGGAATAGATTTAGTGAATGGGTGCCGTCAGAATGAGAGTCCAATAAAAATATTATAATAATCTACAGACTCCAGTCCATCAAAAATAATGCCTTGTGAAGGTAATAAACTAGTGCTGTCAAATGATTAATCGCGATTAATCGCATCCAAAATAAAAGTTTTTCTTTACATAGTATATTTGT
>JAUYWG010000061.1:7480665-7493727 GCA_034779775.1 Enteromius afrohamiltoni
TGTTTAAAATAAACATAACAAATAAACACAGCAATCAACACATATAGTATGTAAAGAAAAACTTTTATTTTGGATGCGATTAATCGTGATTAATCATTTGACAGCACTATAATAAACAAATCCATGATTAAGGCATTAAACTTTAAACCATCACTTCTGGATACAACACAAGTTCATAATCCGTAATAATACTTCCGTCCCCTAGAACTGTGCTTGATCTGTGCATATTTCTCTCCTGATTCAGGCAAGATTGCTTTTTAACTGGAAAAAGCAATTTTATGGATAATGGACTTATTGATTAAAAACCTGATGGACTTGTTGGACTCATTCCGACGGCACCCATTCACTGCAGAGGATCCATTAGTGAGCAAGTGCTATATTTTTACATATCTGTTCCTGACAAAGAAACAAATCTTCACTTACATCTTTGATTCCTTGAGGGTGAATACATTTTCAGCGCATTTTAATTTTGCGTGAATTTTTCCTTCAAGACTTTCATCCATGGTTGCCATCTCTTCACTTACCGTCAACACAGGAGGGTTTATTCCTGGTGGTACCTGCCACTTTCCCTGGTAAACAGGAGCACTTCACTGTCTGAGATCTCTCTTCAATCTTGTTTTTGTTACAGCACCTGTGTGCCGCAATCACCTCGCATGTCCCTCCTTCTGTCGAAAGACAAAGCCATTTGTAGTAAACAAACAAAAACTCCTGACTCGCCACGTGGATCTACATTTGCAATCATTATCTCATGTATGTCATCTTTCATCGTCCCCTTATATTGCCACATAATTCATCATGCATTTCAATGTAGACACCGCAGACACTCCTTAGGGAGGATGAGGTAGTGCTTCAGAAGCAGAAGAGAAAAGAAGGAGGGAGTGAGACAAGACACCATTTCTCGTTTTTTCCTCTAAATTGTACAGTATATTAACCATTATATTTTTTGTTATTTTTTCCTTGTTCCTTTCCTTCCTTTTTCCATCCAGTTCTTTTGATTTAGCTTATTTCTTTCTTTATTTTATATTCCCATTGAAGTATTCTTTACTTAATTTATTATTTTATATGTCTTTCCTTTTTATTTACTTCTCACTTCCTTTTATATTCCCATTATTTGTCCTTTAATTTATGTTCCCATTAAAATCAAATATTGTTTACATGTATTTACATGTATTTTTCTTGCCTTCTTTTTAAATCATCCCTTCAGTACTTTCTTATTAAGTTGACTGTTTCTTTTGCTTTCCTTTTATGTATTCTTATCTCTTTCTTTTATTTTCTCCTTTATTTCTTTCTCTATTTTACCTGATGTATTTTCTGAATAGTTTTTTTGGTAAAGCATGCTCTGCCAATGCTGTAAATACTAAAAATGCTAATAAAGCTTTGCTGACTCTAATAGAAGAGAAAAGACTCTGTAGGACCAGGACAAAGGGAATGATGGGTAACTGCTGCAATTTGTCTTAAGAGCACTTTCACAAAATCCTTTAAGAATGGCGGCCTGCAAGTTCTTGTATTCACAGTGAGATATTACAAAGCACTCTGATAATTCAGCCTTAGAGACAGATATATCAGATAGAGATGGAAAATCTTCAGTTCATGAGCAAATTGGACCTATTGTTCACTGAACTGATCACCATTCTCCAGTGCTCTTTAAATTACCTCAATTACTATTCAGTTACCTGAATAGAAAGAGTTGTTAATATAACAAAGTTATTCAGTAAATACCATGAACAGCAAATGGAAGACTTGCTACCATTTCAAAGCATTTAGGCTACTGTATGTTTGTGTGAACAGGTGAAGAGACCAATTTTTAAGGGGATAGTTAATGCAAAATACAAATTTGTCATATTAACATATTCACATTTTGTTCCAAACCAGCATGGATTCTGTTCATTTTGAAGATTATCCTGATCAATCTTTTTTCAATCAATCACTTTTATTTCTATAAGAGCTTTTAACAATACAGATTGTAGTAAAGCACTGAACATTATCAAGTAGGACAATAGAGTGATGGTAATGTATAATGACGAGATTAAACTATTTATTTATCAAATGCAAAGACGCTCTCTGTAGTCAAGACGACGATAATCACTAGAAATCAGGTGTCCCCAACTAAACAAGCCAGAGGCGACAGCGGCAAGGAACCAAAGCCCCATCCATGATATTTTTTCATATATTTTTTTTATATATTAGAAGTGAATTGCGAGGGGGGGGGGTTGTCAAGAAAGCAGCTCAAACAAACAGAGTATTACCTCAATTCTCCCATGGTTCTCAAAATAAGATAGGAAAGTTCCCTGTAAGTTCCTTCTAACAACCTGAACGTTCTCAGAAAGTTCAGAAAGAGAACTTGGCCTGAACACGGCCTGTATATATAATTGGGATTGTAATTTGAAGAAAACCTTTCCAGAACGTTCCCTTTCTGGGTGATGACCAACAGAGAGATTATTGTAATGCTAAAATGCATTACAATGCTTATTTCAGATATGTGAAATAAGCTTTTGAAGTGCACTTATTATGCCTTTTCAAATATGGTCTTTCATGCAGTGTGTCATGTAGCTGTGTGTGAACATAAACTATCTGCAAAGTTGTGACGCAGACAGTGCACGATAAATAAAGTTATTGTCTATCAAAAAAATATATATTTTTGTTATGTTTGTGAAATGTTTCCACTTGAAATATTCCATGTAAATGTACAATCATATCAAAATGCAGCGCATTAAAATACAAGCCATTAAAATAATACAATTACAAAAAAAAATACAAATACAATTTTTCCCCTTTGATGCGAGACTTTTACTTTAAAAGACACTTGTTTTATAATTTGAATCCTCAGAAGGTAGCCTAATACAGGGGGAAAACCAGGGCCGTCCTCAGAAATTCTTCAATGGAGGGCATTTCATTTTTAGAGGGGGCATACTTTATGATCTCAGAAATAGATATTCACCAAAACAAAAACAACCTGTAGCTATTTTTATTTAATGATCTGTTGACTTTTGAGTTACAAAAGGAACGCACAATTGCTACCTAAAAATAACACAATAAATCACAATAAAATGGAAATGGGCGCATATAATATTTATAACTTTACTGTCTAATCGTATTGTATTACGTTACAGTTTATAAACAAGCAAAATGTAGATTTGTTACATCAAATAAATTAAAAACGAACACACGATTGCTACCTAAAAATACCGCGAGAAAAACCGAGGACGTGGCAACATCGCAAAGTTGCGCATGCGCTGTGAAGGGGAAACAGGGGAATGAATTCACCGGAACACCGGCTTGCTCCTATGAACTTCTACCTGTAAGTATGATTGATAATTGATGATTGTATTTTCTAGCAACCTTTCAAAATACGTATTTGTGTACGTTATGTTGTGTAACAACCCTGCACATGTCTTGCTAACCGGCTAACTTACGTTTTGGTACGTGCTGTAGCGGTAGACCAATAATAAAGGACTGCGCCATCTGACCAATCACAGCAGTGAGTGCTCACGGGAAGGCGGGGTTTAGACAGATTGATTCTTCGAACTGCTTCACACGAGTCGTTTACGAATTATTTAGAAATGGGGTAAAATTAAATCTAAGTCTGTCAAAAAAATAAAAATAAATAAATAAATCATAAACACCCTGGGTTGTTTGTAGCTCATCTTCTTTCTCGCTTCTGATCTGTTCTTGCTTCTCCAGTGAGCGCTTTCTCCTGTCTTCCCAGAAAGAGTTGCATTGCACTCGCGTAATTAACGGTCATTTCATTTTACTGTCCTGTGCACTATATTTTTATTCTGATGAGATGACATTAGGTTTATGTAAGGAAAGATTCAAATCTATAAATAACGATAAGTCGATATTTACTGAATGTATGAAATACATTAATATATTCTTGTCACAAGCTAGCAGTGTTTTCCGATTCGTAAATGAATCGTTCTTTTGAATCGCAAATTTTATCGGTTGATCCAGTTCACAAAGACAGTCTAAATGATTCATTCGCTGATTTAGAGTTAAGTTTATTCACTCACTTCGACCAAATGAACAATGAAATTATTTCAATCGTATGATTTCAGAAGACCAACACACACGATAATAGACCACTTTCTGTGTTATTTTAAAAGTGTACGTTAAAACCCCGCCGAGCGTTTAGTGTATGGAAATCAGCATATGGAAAAGCTTCTTCCTTGGCGTTTGGTTTAAGAAAAAGTCCTGTTGCCTGTGAATAACATGACGGTGAGTAACTTAAATAATCTTTTATTATTATTATTATTATTATTTCTGTACTTTAGCACTAGCAAGCTAGTCGCCAGGGACTATATAACGTAAGTTACTGCGGAAAGATATGGCGTGTGTTACAGGTTAAAACAAATTAAAATGATGTAAATGCATGTAAAAATAATACAAGATATAATGTAAGAATTAAAGTAACCTTCATCTTCAGTCTATAAAAAATGTTTTTCCGTCCTAGTCCTTTTAAAATACTGTCAGAAATGATCTAGATCCAGCACCACCGAGAACTATTGTGGATCGCTTCCCTAATTATGAAAAATACTCTATTTCCCGTTGGGGCTTCAGTCAGAATTCACAGGAGTTTGTTTTCTTTAATGCCTAGTCTTAATTACATAAGACAGACCCAGTTTCCCCTTTGATCTATCAAGAGAGGGAGAAAATGCAGGAGCTCCTGACTAAAATATCTTCACTCCTCAACAGAGCAGTGGGCCTCTCATTTGGGGATTTGAAAAGAGTTTTGGAAAGAGGAGAAAAAAAAATGTTAAATGCACTTTCAAAAATCAATAAAAATGTAAATAGCTTCTCTGTCTCCAGCTTCTTAGGCTCTCATTACCTCTAGATTGAAGTTAGTCAAAACAGAGGGGAGAGACACACTAAGGAAGACAGGAACAGAGCGCTGCCTGTCGACTGTTTTAACGGCACATCAGAATATTTTAAAGCGCTTCTGAATGTTTAAGCAGGTGACAGTGGACAGCTCAGATCCATGCAGGGACGTGATTGCTTTTTGTATTCTGTCACTTCGTGCGACTCGCGAAAAATTGATTGCCGAACCTCAGGGGCTTAACGTTATCTTGTGTAGGCCTCTATGTGGCTCCTTCCTACTCAACATATCAAACAGAGGGTCAGAGGGCTTTAAAAGCTGTGGTGAAGCACCGTCAAGCAGCTTTCATTAACTGGACGTGTGCACAGATACTGTACACCGGAACCAAAAGTCCACGAGTGAAAATAATGCTGTTTTGCATTTTTTCATTACAAATCGAGTGAGGAATTGAAGTGCAAAAATGCATTAATTTGCTGTAGAATTTGTTCTCTTTTTTTTGCTGTAATGACAGCAGCTCTATGAACTCCATAAGATTGTGTAAAACCTGGTATTCATCAGCATGATTTGAGATGATCCAGAGAGCATCTTGAGCTTCAGTGGAAGCTAGAGCATCTGACCATCTGTACAAATAGTCCCATGTTTACTTATTTGATTAGTGACCTAGAAATAGTGCAAAATCTTAACTAGGCCTAAGTCTTAGTCATTTTACGTCATAACGTAGGGCTGCTTGTTTTGTGGGAAAAAATTAATTGGGATTGCAATTGTGAATATCAAAATAACCTTAAAATATTAATAATACTTATATCTATTACTTAATATTAAACAATACAAGAAATATGACCATTGTCAAAAATGAGTATTACAAATATAATTCTTTTATTTTACGCTACAACTGTACAATTGTTATATATTATTATTTAGGGCTGTCTTAATTTACAAACGCATGGGGAGCTGGTTTGTGCATGTTGCATTCCTATGAAGCATATGCAGAAAGGCTTTTGTGTGGAATTTTAAAACCTTATAGCATTTTTAGCATTTTAGGATCTCTCTTCTGGTTCCTTTCATCAAATTTATATCTGAAATTAGATCCGGTATCCATTTAAATGGAAGAAGCCAAAAGCAGTCCAGCACTTCGCTGCCATAATGTTCACCAACCTCTGCTGGAACGCCTCAAAAACATCCCGAAAATTCAATTTATTAGTCTTGCGTATAATTCCATGAAATGTTAATGACTAAGCAAACTTAGAAAACCTACAGAGTATCATTGAACGGTGCTGAGTATCATATTTTTAAAAGACATAACATAAGGTCACCCTGAGGGAGTGTGGGCTACACCGCTGATTGATCAAGCGGATGCACTGATAGCTGCTGTGGTAGGGAATCCTGCATCATACTGCTTACTACAAGGGCTATTTCAGGCACTTATTCAGTTTAATGGATATGAGACCAGGCCATCGGGGACCAATAAAAGCTCATTTTCCTGCAGCAGCCAGGGTGGGGAGAGAGAAAAATAGACGGTGTATTACACACGGGCTATAACTTTGACTCTTCTGCTGTCTAATTAGCCAGCTGGAGTGAGTGTGTGTGTGTGTGCATCGTGTCTGTCTGTCTGGAGAAGGCGTAGTGTGCACATTCGGCCTCAGTTGTTCCATTCATCCGCAGCCATCTGCGTGAGAGTTTCCCCTGACAGGCAGGTTATATCACAACCTCTCAACAGCAAACAAACACGCTTTCACAGGACAAACAAACAGCGACAGATGAGCAGGCACAATGCGGCTCTGACTATAAACATATGAGCCTGGACAGGAAAGATTTCAGTCACATGCTGCACAACAGCTAGAAGCGAAATGGGACGATGAAAAGAGGGGCCAGTCTGGGTGAGGAGACAGAAACACCACACTCTGAAAGCAAAAATGTTTCCATAGTTGTGCTCCTTATGACCAATTTACAGTTGAAGTGTGTAGTCTTTTTTTTAAACGTTCGATGTCTCATATTTTAATTTACAGAACCGTCTATAATTAAGCCACCTTTTTTAGAAAAGTGTGAAAAACTTTGATGTTTGGTTTGACATGCTGTTTTTTGGACTGTTGATAAATACTGATAGGTGGGGCAAAGGGATGGTTATGATTTCTTGGGAAAACATGTTTGGAAACAGTTGAAGTGTCTTTTTTTTCCTAGCTCTCATGGCATAAATGTACAATTATGATGAACAAAAACAAAGCCAAGGGGCTATCAAGCCCATTACACAAAGAGACTGCTTCCTCACAGTTATTTTCTGTCAATTCTTCTTTATTGTTCGTCCTATCCCCCTAAACCAGATCTGTTTCAATCGAGCCAGCAAACAAGAATGTCTCAAAGCCCGAAAACCAGAAGGTTTCTTAAGGTGACCTTGGCAGAAAACAGGTTTTATCCATACACTCTGACAGTGCTGTCAACAGCAGTTGATGAGAGAGCTGACTGATGACACGCAGAAAAATCACAACCTCCACTGCTATTACACACTGGCCAGGGGTGTTTATTCCTGTGGGTGTTACATCACAGAACGCTGTCACTCTTCTGGGAAAAGCTGAAATTGGTGAGTACTGTTCACTGATGAATTGCTTTATCCTCGCAACCCTCAAAACATATTTGTCACCGATTTATAAAAAAAAAAAAAAAAAAAAAAGCCTGTTTCTCATAACCAAGCTGCCTTCACCAGGACGAAGAATGAACTCTGAGGCAACGAGCAGAGGTTATCTATTCCAGTGCACATGAAGTGCATTGCTAGCTGTGTATTTTTACCCAAAGGAGTAAAGGCTAACAGGGGTTTACTGCTACTGAAAAACATCCACCAGAGCAGAATTCTTAAATAAAATTGAATCAGTATCTGTACACAAATGTTTGAAAAAAATGTCATTTTCATGATCAAAAATACAGTGAAAACAGTAAAATGATCAAATAATATTGCATGATAAAAGAACTATTAATAATTTATTTACATTTATTTTTGTGTTGACAAAACAGATTTTTTTTAGCAGTTCCATCAGAAATCATAATCTACTTTGCTGATTACAGAAACATTGCTGATTACTGTATGTTGGAATCAGTTGTAATCCTAAATATTTTTGCAGAAACTACAATAATTTTGTTTATTTTTTTTTTATTTTTTTTATTGTCATAATGTCACTTTCATTCAATTTAATGCATCTTTGCTTTGCGTTGTACATAAAATGCTAAAAATCTGACCTTAAACTTTCAAACATCTATTGTTATACAATTTTGCTTCTCAAATATTATCTTTGTACAGATGTCATTCTCTTTCTCTGTTGAACTGAGGTCTGGCATCTGACGGAGCGACTCCAGGACATTACACACTTTGGCTTTAAGTCACTTCAGTGACTTTTGTTGCAAGTTCTTCCTGTAGGAAGATGAATCATCTTCCATGTCCCAGAGCTCCTTACCGCGCCACCAGGATTTTTCTACTTTGCTTTCGATTTAGTTCTCTATCCATTTTCCTTTCGCTTTTTTATGAGTTTTCTGGTCTGTGCCGCAAAGAATCGTGCCTCAAGCGTGATGCTGCTTCACAGTAGGGATGCTGTGCTCAGTGTGATGTGCTGTGTTAGGTTTGTTCCAATTTAGCACTTTGTATTAAGGCCTGAAAGTTGGAATCTGGTCTAACTACAGAATCCTCTTCCAAATTGTGAGTCTCTCCTAGACGCCTTTGGGCAAAACTCCTGCTGAGATTTGATGTGCGTGTGTGTGTGTTTTCTCCCAACAAAGTCGTTTTGGTTGTACCAGGAAGATTTCTGAACTGTGCTTGCTATTGTTGTCTCGCATGCACAGTCTTCTGTGTTTATCACAGAGGACTGTAACTCTGTTAGTGTTGCCGTGTTTGTGTTTCTGTTAATGACCACTGTTTCTGTTTCTCCTCTCACCCAGACAGTGTTTTGGAGAACAGGCAGTTCTGGACAGATTCTCAGTTTTTCCTTGTGTCCAAACCGTTTCAGTGATGGGATGTCTCTCTGCTTAGAGGTACATTAAGTTCTTTAGGTTGCTTTCCACTGACTGATATTTTTAAGAACCTTGTCTCGTAATTACTTTTAGTGTTCCTTGGTGTTTCTTTGGAAATACTATATCTCAGTACAGCTTGAAACACACTCAAATGGATTCCTGTTAAGTCATTGTGTGACTTGGAAAAAAGTAATTAACTCTTATAAAAGTCATTTGCAGAGCAAAGGGGTATATAGTACTATATTAATTTCTTTATAATTTATTTGATAATGAATACATTTAATTAATATAATAGCATTTTTTCCCATTACAGTGCGGTGGGTTTAACTAGTTTTGCTTTAGAAATTTACTTTAGATATAAATTAGTGACGCAACAGAGACCCAAAATTTGAATTATTGGTTAAATCTTTTTGTTTTTGTTCTTGGTGGTGTACATTATTTTTGTTTAAATGATTCCTGTGTGAACTGATGTTGGTCCTGAAGTGACTCGCATACACAAAAGAACTACAACAAAGACGGCCAGCAGGGCCCTGTCATGCAGAAGGCCATTGAAGTCAGTGTTTATGCATGCATTTATAAGGTGATGTAGCCTGGGCTCAAATTCCGTAGGCTTTCATGGTATAAGGAGGTAGAAGACAGGGTCGAGGAGATAATTCAATATTTATGATATGACCGAGTTCTGCTGGTATAGAGCTGTCACTGTAATACTTATGAGTTCTAACACCTGACTGTTGCTCCACTTCAGCAGATGTTTTCTATATTCACCTGTGACCAATGGTGTGGTGACTTGTATATAAAATCTTTGGAGGGAGATAGCATTGGATTTTGGAAATAGCATTGCAAAACATCTGGGCCCATGTTCACAAAACATCTTAAGAGTGGGACTCCTTCTCAGCCCTGGATTATCAAGTCTTAGACCGGCCCACTTTAGTTCACGACTGACTATATTAAAATATTGTCATTTCCAATTCAGTGCAAATACAGTAGCTTAAGTGTTGCTTCACAGTGAAGATTTATTTGAACAGTTAACGCAATGTATTGTTAAACAGTATCAGAATTTATTTTTGTTATTTTATCCAAACCTTGAAATGGAAAAAAACAAACAAAACAAATAAATACAAATATATATATATTAAGCTACATGTATAAAATAAAGATTAAAATAAAATGTATTAAACTTTCTAATGACACGATCATGTATTTTTCAAGGAATTTTTAGTCTGTCCCAATGAGATGCAACAGTGTAAGAAATAGTTTGATACATAAACAACAACGGTGGTTTGCAGAAATCGCTGCTCCTAACTAGCTTAATGTTAACTTACCGGCCCTTTCATCATCTTCGTGTGTTGTACTCTCGCTGCCGCTGGCTTTAACGAAAAATATACTCCGCTTATTACATTTGGCCACGCGGGTTTCTAGAGCTCTTTTTTAAATTCTGGCCTTTTCAGCGCCACCTTTGCATTTTTTATTATCCATTTTTCATCTCTCGCGTCTCTTCGAATGATAAATACGTCATCGTTAACCTGCAGGCTGCATTCTGTTCACGGCGCTGCGAGAAAATAAATAAAAAGATTGGAGCTGCGGTAAAATACTGAATTAAAAGAGTGAGGCGATTGTAAAAAAAAAAAAAAAAATAATAATAATAATAATAAATAAATAAATAAAAAAGTGTGACTGAGTGCAGGCAGCTGACACCGGCCCTCGTCTCGGCCAAAAAATGGACCGGCCCACCGGGAATTCTCCCGGTCCTCCTGATTAGCCAATCCGGGCCTGTCTTAAGACTAAAAGTAGCTCCTAACTTACTGATTTCGGACAAAATCTTAAAACATAGTGGGCGTGTCAGTCCTAAAATCTCCTAAATTCTTGCTCTAAGAGTATTAACCAAACTGTTTTAGTTCTAAAACTAGCTCCTAAATTTGTGAAACATTAGGAGTCCTGAAGAGGACTTTTAAGTCACTAAGACCAACTCACAACTATCCTAAAATGGCTGTTGTCAGCAATCTGCCTCAAAATAAAAACATTGTAGGAACATTTGATGTTAATGAGCTTTTAAAATGTTATCTTTTAAAATCTTTTTCATTAACCAGTTAGGTAAGAAATAACAGCTGCACGAAACAATCTATTTATTTTAGCTACCTTTAAATAAAAAAGTTAGTTAAAAGTCTAAACTAAATGTGTTTATTTAAATGTAGATAAAATAAATTGATTGCGACCACTTACCTTAATAATATTTTTCAGTGTGGTGTTGTGTGTGTGTTTTTTTTTACCATCTGCCATAATTATTCTACTCTAATTAAAAGGCTTTTTATATGCATATTCACTTAAATCTCTGACAGGGACCCCTCCCCTCTCCATCAGCCAATCACTGTGTGCACAGGTCAACCCCGCCCTTACTCTTAGCTTAAGACTTTTCTCTATTCCTTAGTAGAAGTTTGTCTCAGTAACTTTTTGAATAAGTTTTAAGAGAAAACTTTTTTTGCTTTTAGTGCTACTTTGGAGAATTTTTAGTGCTAAGATTAAATGTTTTGTGAATACGGGCCCAGACCTGCATGTGATTTAGGAGCACATTTGGAAATGGATCACATCAGAATCTAACAGATTCCATGTGGTTTGTGCTAGTCATACAAAAAACAAAAACATAAAAAAAAACAAAACTACTGTTATTTGAGTCACATATCAGCAAAAAATTGAGTTGGCTAGTTTTCCTGCATTCTAAGTGTAGTTTTTATACTGTTGAAAGTCAAAAAATTTATAGTACTAGAAGACTGTTTCCATCTCAAGCTAAATCGGCAAAGGTAGACTTTAAAATAACTCATAAATACACACTGGGAGGTACATATTTATAGTAGCAGTATTACTGTTTTTACTGTATTTTAAATCAAATAAATGCAGTCTTGGAAAGCATAAGAGACTCCTAAAATAATGGCACAATTGCAAACATCTTTTTTTCTAAATAATTGTCAGGTGGAGACTTATCAGGATATTATTATATTATACTATCCCTACGACTTGTGAATCTGGAGATTAATTACCTTTTAGAGACTTCCGTAGACTCTGAAAATACTATGCTCTTCCATTAAATGCTAGCACTAGCTGAGAACAAGCATTAGGAAAAACTTTTAAATGTTCAATCTCTCTGCTGCCGCTGCTGGCATGATGTCAGTCTGATGGAGTCATGCTGTTCAGAGCTTCGAGATGAAGCTGATTCACAATGAGAGATTTTACATGAAGGGCAAACAGAGACAGACGCCCCAGTGCACACCCCTTTAAAATGCATGGCGCCACGTCTTAAACAAAATACGAAATAAAAAGAAAGCTGGTATCGAAAGGTATACTCAGAACTAATATTTGTTCTCCAGTAAACAAGTGCAAGATGTATTCTGTTAAAGCATCTCTTTGCCTCAGCGCTGAACCACACTCAGGGCAGAGGTGAAGCAAGGCTGCTTTCTGACCCCGACCACTAAAGAATAAGATATTTGAACTTACTAGCAGCTAATGCATTTTTTGCCACATCTCTGCCAGCAACTCATGTGTGAATATACAGTTTTTTTTCATTGTGCATGGTCATATATAATGGCTCAAATTATGCAATACTCTGAATGGGCACATATTCCATTTATTATCTCTGTCGTAGATTCATTTTCCCGAAACAATGCCCTTTCAAATGGCGGGTTTTTTTCACACTACGATTTTTACAACACGTGTATTTTACACATGGGTGAAGAAAATATCAATAGCGGGACTGAAAGCACGAGTCACAGAAGACAAATGAAAGCTGCTGGTTTATAAAACTAAACATGCCTCCAAGCTCCACTATCCAAGCGCTGAGTGAAAAACAGCCTGCCAAGGGAGGCCTGTATAAAACCGCCAATGTTTTATTAAAATGCCGTGCAACTACAAAAGGCGAGAGCTGGTGTTGTTTTTAGATGAATAAGAATGGCATGAAAGGGGGTAAAGAGAGAGGGGACTGAGGACTGAAGAAGAGAGAGGGAGGAGAAGGAGAGGGGAAGAAAGGATAGAGGATGGGGAAGAGAGAGACAGAATCTATCCACATCAGTATGCGTTTCCTCAAAGGCCGTCAGCGGGCTGTCACATTCAGAGGGGGCTGAAGCTTCAGACAGTGGAACTGATCTGGGGCATGAAATCATATTCTGAATCTCCTAAAGGACCTTAAGAGAAGCTGGTGGGGGGGGGGGGGGGGGGGGGGGGGGGGGGGGGGGGGGGGGGGGGGGGGGGGGGGGGGGGGGGGGGGGGGGGGG
>JAUYWG010000061.1:7493827-7506694 GCA_034779775.1 Enteromius afrohamiltoni
CCCCCCCCCCCCCCCCCCCCGAAAAAAATAAAAAAAAAGTGGGTGCTATGTTGTGTGCTGGATACATACTGGCACATGCAGCTCTGCTAGCACTAGCGATTTTACACCAAACTTCAGCGTGACATATCTGAGACTGATGGTAGTTGACAGAAAGGAAGTGAAAAGGTTACATTATAATGTGAACATTCGATTTGGAGATTCAAATGCACGTTTTTGTTTTGTTGCTGTTTCACAAATTAAAATTAGACATATTTATTTATATATAATATAATTATATATAAAAAATATATATAAATATTGTTTTCCAATAGAATAAAATAATGCGTTTGTGGTATTGAACGAGAGTGGACTGACTATTCAGTTTACAGACCGTCAGCTGGCCTGACTAACTTTAGACATGAGGACGTGTGATTTCATCCGCAGTGTTTTTAAACAAACACATTTTACATTAGTTAGAATTCTTTTCAGAGATCCATTTGAAATCCACTTACTCAAAAGTAAGTGCCCCTTCAGGTTTGAAGTGCATGATGCTTATGTTCAATTAGGGGTGGGCGATATGATGATTTATGAAAAAAATTCTCTGCGATCTGCTTTTTAAGGAATATCGTAGTATTTTATAATCTCCATCTCAATATTCTACACAACGTGACATACATTCACATCAGTGGTAGAATTACACTCACCGGACACTGCACTTATTCACAGTCACAAAGGTACATGATTCACTTTAAAGTCTTGTCGATTAAACATTTCATATGTGTGCTGAACGGAAGCACC
This sequence comes from Enteromius afrohamiltoni, assembly GCA_034779775.1. Lineage (NCBI taxonomy): Eukaryota > Metazoa > Chordata > Actinopteri > Cypriniformes > Cyprinidae > Enteromius > Enteromius afrohamiltoni. The sequence goes on from JAUYWG010000061.1 coordinate 7,494,605, forward strand.
TGAAGCGTGCGCACTAAAGCCTGTCAAATAACACCTAATTACTGATATTAAGATATTTATCACATGTGATTGTGGTAATACTGTCACAAACACACAGTGTTAAACACAGCTGCTTGTGTCTAAAGTGAAAGTAAACAATCGAGAGAAAAACGTGACAGTGTATTAGATGCCTGCAACTCTTAAAGGGACAGAACTAAACATGTTGCTGCTTGTCATTAAAGGGACAGTTCACTCAAAAATTATAATTGTGTCATTATTTACTCACTTACATGTTGTCCCAAACCTGTATTAATTTCTTTCTTGTGCTAAACACAAAATAAGATATTTTGAGTAACCAAACAGTAGCTGAAAAAAGAAACTCATTGAGATAAAAACGAGCTGAGCGTGAGTAAATGATGGATGTAGTGTAGAAGTATATAGTGTTTCACCTTTCAATGCTGCTGAATACACATACTCTTCCTGAAAAATAAAAGCACTGTTTGTTTTATTCATATTATGTTTATTTGTAACGTGTATCTATTTGAATAAAGATAAAATGACAAAGGTTTTTGACCATGATTTTTATCTTTGCTTATTTTAGCCTAAATATCTGCCCTTCATTATTTTATACTTTGTTACCCTGAAAGGCTTTGTTTTTATGAAAAAGGCAAATTAGTTTGTCTGTACTGTTTAGATAACTTGCAAAATAGTAAAATCAATGACAAAGTATATTAATATGATATTTTTGCCATATCACCCACCCCTACCTCTGTAATTTGCAAAACAGTCTTAAAAAACCAACTCGAAAAAGAATCGGGAAAAAAAAAAAAAAGAGAATCGTAATTTCCCCAGAAAAAAATTGTGATGATATTTTTTCCATATCGCCCACCCCTATGCTCAATATTTTAATTTCCACACCACGAGTATTAATAGAAAGTTGATCCTCCATTTGCTTCTATAAAAGCTTCCACTCTTCTAGGAAAGATCATGGCTGTGTCGATTTGCTCCCTTTCAGTCGTGACCATCACTTTAAGTCAAGTGCTTTAGATTCTCAAAGGTGTCCAGTGGAGTTTAAATCTGTGCAAAGTGATCGAGTTCGTACACAACCCAGACACCATGAACCATTTCTTATGGACCTCGCTGTGGGTGCCATGTTGAATTCAGTCCCTGTAAATCTCTGTCTATGGAAACTGCGTCTGTCTGTAATGGGTGTCTATCTGGTGGATCAGTATATGATCTGTGTGCAAGCGATTCCCTGTCCCCTTTCTAATCTCTTCCTCTCCAGCGTCCTTCGGTCTCCACAACAGAGCTCATCTCCTCTCCAAAAGAGGCTGGCGTGTGTGTGTGCGGGGAACATTTGGACCTGGCCGCTCTTCACACAGCTGTCTCATGCTCAGGCGTAATCACCACCAACATGACAGACCTAGACAGACAGCCTTGTGGCCCAAGTAATTTTGCTGTTAATGTCGCGAAGAAGTGTTTCAGACAAACACAATTACGTGACGAGATTGTCTGCCCACATGCATGAATAACCAGGAGATGAGAGCTTGAACCGGTAGAACCGAATTAAGCCGCTCTCGGTTATGCTGCTCTGGATGCATTCAAGCACATAAGTATTATCTACTCTTTTTCTAAAAATACACAGCCGCTGAACCCTGTTGAATACCTGTCTTCATGGACAGAGCAATCTGTTTTCAGTACTGCCACACTGATCAAAGCGGCCCACTCGCGTCATATAAATTGCGATGGGCTCAAATTGTCCAATGTTAACGCTATCTAACACACGTGCACCACTCTTCTTCCTTACTCCATTCACACCTCAAACAACCTCTGTCTAATCCTTCATCCTCTCATAATGAGAGAAATGAGCTCGGGCTGCAATAACGGCCTCGTAACTCCATGAAGGTGAACGATGCTAAAATACACAACGAGGAACTGTACAAAAAAACAACGGCCCAAATCACGTACCAAGCACCAGATCGGGTTGCTCATTATCTTGCTAATTTATGAAGTTTCCCTCCCTCTTGGGCTCAATTTCCAACTCAAGATGTTATTTTTTTGGAAATAATAAGGTAATTAAATATATATGAAATAATGGTAATTAGTTTTGCAATGTATTCCTGAAGAAGTCTTTTTGGAAGAATGCAGATTCTGTGAAAATGCGTCTCATTGAAATGTATCTGTAGTTTCCCAGTGGACTTGAACTGAAAATAACAGAATATCTCAACAAAACATAATGCGTAGCGTATTTATGGCTATGACGCGGTTTTTGTTTTAAAGTCCCATGATATTCAGCTTTAATGGCTATCATGGGTACAAATAAAAGGAAAGCATGTGAATATAACAATTTAAATATTTGCATTGTGATTATGGACAAGGGAGATGATGTTTGTGAGAGTGTCCAGTTTCTTTATTCCACAAAAGAGATCACACATCTTGCCCGTGAACCATCATTACTGCGTATTACTAAAATGCGAATAATTTTGCATCAGAGAAGCACTACCAGCATTCTGGCTGTGATTTAGGTAATGCTAATCTTGCCGTTTAGCTTGCAGGGCATATAAAACTCAACTCGCAGTGGGCCTTTTAAACTCTCATTACGAATATTCACATGGCCTGGGGGAAGAACACTGAACTGATGTGTTAATTCAAACACACTGATTTCACAACTCTGTTTAATTCCTATTATCTCTCGCTTTTTGCACGTTTAGTGGGTAATTGACTTGTATTTTCTGGTCATTTCCCTGTGTGATGAGTTTTTTTCTCACTGTGGAAATATGTTCAAATCTTTGCAAATTATACCGGGGGTGAATGAAAATGATCTTCAGAATATACCTTCAGAATTATACCTTCAGAAAATGATCCTATTCAATATTCTGCTCAAGAAGCATTTCTTATTGCTATTTATGTTTAAAATACGAAAAGGAAAAGAAATCTTCCTCAGGACCTCTGCTGAAGTAAAATTTAGGGTAAACACAGTTTTAGGGATACAAAACAAAGCTTCTTCAGACATATAGACCATTCATCAGATCGACTTGGATATTTGTGCTATAACAACCATCCCCTGATAGTATCACTGTTCACAGCAACTACTAAAGTTATAAGCAGTTTTAGTATATTTAATTTTTTGATGTTTTCAAGGAAATAGGTGATTGCATTGCATTGCATTTTGAGCAAGTAAATTTTTAATATATTAATATATAAAAATGTTAATGGCATTCCATGTATTGTTTTAGCCCTAGTGTGAAAGGGCACTCTTTGTACCTGACACTAAATTATATCATTTAAAGTATTAGTTTGTGCCAGACTACTATGGGAATATTATATTGAAGTCTGAGATACATATATAGCATAAAATGACGCTGTGCACAGACATTAAATCTAAATCTTACATTTATTGAATTATTACAACTTTTCACTATAATGCTTAGAATAATCATTAAAAGTTCAACATTAAATTGTTTGACTTTTTTTCATTTTTAAATTGTCTGTTATTTGGACAATTTGCAATTTACTTTTTTACGTTTTTTTTTAATTTATATTCGTTTTCCGTTTCTTCACCCCACAGTGAGAACACATCAGTGGCACCGTAACCTTCTGTCCATTTCCACTGTATGCTGTAGAATTCATTAGCTCTCACTTAAATCTTGAAAGTGGCGTCCAGACTGGGAAAATGTCCTGTCCTTGCTGAAGTGAGAGTCATTATGTGTGTAAATGAGTTCAGAATTGCCCTCAAACCAGTAAGTGCTAAAGCACACTCTCTATTCATCTGAAGGATCCTTAGTGTGCTCATACATATATGATATGGACAAAAAATATAATCACTATTTTATTTTTTTATTTATATATATATATATATATTTTTTTTTAAACCTTGTTTTGAAGCTTTTATTATGGTATTTTCAGAAAGAATACATTTGCTTTATCAAAAAGCTGTAATAACATGTCTCTAGAACAGTCCATAATAAACACATCTTGAAATCATAATTTAATAAATACGCAGAAAAATAGGCTGATGTTCTGCTTTATCAAATATCTCAAGTAGTATTTTTTTTTTTTTAATTACAATGTCCTAAAACAACGATAATCAGCTTTCTCACACATTTCTTTTGTTATAATTGTAACCATAATCTGGAAATAGAAAGACAATTTAAATGATTTTACACTCATAGAAGACTGTTGTAGAAAGAATGCTTATGAAGACAATGAAGTTTGGTAAACATTTTAATAAAATTATGTTTTGTATTTATTAATTATCATTAAGTATCTTTATTTTAGTCAACCATCTTCTCTCTGTGACTTTAGACATTCAGATTTATCTAATGAAATCAGCTCGTCTCAAACAGTTGCTCTGTTTTCATGATGTTGGAATGGCTGAATGATTTATTTATTTATTTATTTTGTGAATCGGTTCACTGAATACCTATATCAGACCAATGAAAACTTGAGCTGCGCTATGCCACAAGTGATGTTGAACGGCTTAAAATTCATTGCGAGAGATTTTGCTGCTTCTCAATGTGGTTTTCATTTTCCTGCCTGCACAACGGTTTTTGATTGATTACTTCTCTGCATGGCTGATGGCTGCAACTTTCGCATGCAAAACAGTTAAATTGCCTTGCCGCCTCTACTGCTGCAGGTAGGAAGAGGAATTGTATGAAAGAGAGTAGGTGTGAGAGTGGATGCAAAAGAGGAAGCGAGAAAGAGTAAATGAGAGAGACATACAGAGAGATGGCATGTTTATTATTGCATGGGGATCCACTTATTGGGTCTTTGTGGCTGTGAGCGACGTGTGAGGACAAAGTGTAGTGTAATTAATTAAGCTGTAGGCGACCGAAATCCATTTTTCTCAACCACCGCCTGTACACTTTCAATTACTCCTGCTGTTTAAACAACGACACACAAACACATTCTTGATACACCCTCTGAATTATTCATTCCAAAAATGATTTTTGACTGCAAGCCACAAACTCAAACTGGTAGACTATGAGAAGTGGAAATGCTTTTTTTGTGATCAGTGTTGGGAAGTATAACTGAAAGTAGAAATCATTTCCTTACTAAAATTCCTTTTTGAAAGTCTGGTCCGTTCAAGTGAAATGAAAGGTTCTGAATGGCCTCTCTGATGTCACAATGGAAATTCAGTTTCCTTTTAATGCTTTAGTTTGTTCTCATCTCATGCACAGTCTGATTTATTCAAGTGAAAAAAAAATCAGTGCTTTGAATCTTAATTTTAAGCTTTTTTTTTTTTTACTAAATTTTGTTAAATGGGTGATTGTCAGGACTTTTTTTTTCTAGATTGCAGTCAAGAAAGAAAGGCTATTATAAGGCTAAAATTGTAAATTAAAATTGTAGATAGTCTTTTATTTTTATTTCTTTAAAATACATTTAAACTACTATAGGCAAGTACAAAATGTTATATATTTTGACCTTGTTTATGAAAAGGCAAGGTTAGTTCAGGTCAAACAGATTAACCCCAAGAAATTGAGTAATAAGGGAGTATAATAAACTGTGTTCAATATGTAAGTAACGTGTTTCATTACATTTCAATTGACCTGTCATTTAAAGCGGTCAATTTTTCTATTGAAAAATGGTGTTTGATAGATGAACGAGACCAACATGAATAAAGAGATTACATATCTATAAACTTGGCACTTTGGACCAAATTTGTTTTATTTAAGGGTGACCATGTTGATGTAAAAATGAATAAAATATTCTTAAAATAAAAAATGTGAAAATAACAAAACAAAAACACAGTAGAAAAAGAAAACAAAAAAATATTTAAACGTTTTTCAACAAAAAATGTATTTTTAAAATGTTGGGTGCTTCAAGAAAATAGGTGAAAGAGGTTCAGATAAAAACAACAACAAAAAACAAAAAAGTCTGGAATCCCTTCATTGCATGTAAATAAATGAATTTCTTAGTGTGTATATTAAAAAGGAACATTTAAAAGATGAAAAAAAGAACTGGAGGATTCAGTAAATACTGTTTTTGTGTGTTTTTGGTTTTGTTCTAATTTATTCTACAACAGTCTTTTACAAATCAACAGTGGTTACTCAAAGCAACACGTAAATTCTCTCCACATCATCTGGCCATGTAGGACTGGTATATTGATTCTCATCAGCTATTCCCCGAATATGATTCACAAATCACGGATGGGTTGTTTGCTTACACACAAATTATGCAGAATGTTTCCATGGCAGGAAAGTTGAATTGTAAGCGAGACAGCAGCACACTGTCCTCCACACTTGAGTCTGTTGCTCTGTCTAAATTTGTTCTAAATCTGGAGCTGTCAGTTTTTTTGTTTTCACAGAAACAAATTTAAAACTACAACAAAACACAATAAGGGCAATGTTTGGCTATGCATCAGCAGCTCAGTTTCTGTTCCTCCCTGCTGAATATCTGAACATCAGCCTGAACTCATCTGCAATATAGATTTCTCACTTGCACACTGGAAATTGTTTGTTTTGAAACTAATGGCACAAACAAGCCTATTAAACTTCTGCCGTTTGCGAGATATGAAATCAATTAGAGCAGATTAATGGATAGAGCAGATCAGTGTTTTACTGTGTTGTGAAGACTTTGATTACCCCAGCAAATCCCCCTTGAAACCACAAATCATCAAACGGAGAACACAGCTTCATATCATCAGTATAGTGCAACCATGACAACATAAGCAAAATGTCATTTTAAGTTCTAAGCTGATTGCATCATGGGAGATCTGGAGAGCATTAATACATTGAACCAAAGATAACATATCAAAGCAACATACAGATGTGAAATAGAAATCCTCAAATTATATCAGTTCTCAGGCTTTTTCTTCTGACATTTCACATCAATATGCTATATAAACAGTTCTCACTGTTTTCATGTTTAATTTGTTTTACAGAAATGAAACGGTGGACAGTGTTTGAAAATGAAAACTGATATTTCCAACTGACACGCCACTGCGAAAGATAGAAATAACCCACTTAAAACTTTGTTGGTAAAAGTACTTTTGCACAGTACTGAATATATATAATCATACTATAATTCTTGAAACCATTATAATTGAATATACTAAATAAGTAATAATTAGGGTCGGGACTCGATTAAAAAAAGAAATCTAATTAATTAGAGGCTTTTAATTAATTAATCGAAATTAACTGACGAGCTGCGTAAAACCTTGTTCATTATCAGCGTGGATTTGTGCAACTCGTCAGTGAACAACGGCTGTGTGTAGTATATACGGCTTCAAGTATATTCAGAACATTAGAAACGGTAGTTGGTGCTCCAGGATTATCGGCCCGTCGAAACTCATCCAGTGAGAAACGTTCCGCGGTGCAAAAATAAGTGTGATTTAAAATGCGTTAAAAAAATTTTACGCATTATTTTTGTGTAATTAATTAATCTAAATTAACACGTTAAAGTCACGGCCCTAGTAATAATATAAAAAAAATATACAAATCTATGTAGTGCTTTTTCAGAATGTTTTGATGCCTGAATTCACTTTATTTTAATTTATTTATTTTATAGAACTAACTCAAATCTGCAAGACACCTGCACCTTGGGAGAAGACCACCTCAGTCTTTCTAAAACAATAATGCTAAGTTCTTGGATTGGTCCAAATCTCAATCCAAATGAGAATTTTTGAGTGGATTGAAAAAGGCTCCAATCACAATCTCCATGCAGCCAGTCTTGAGCAGTTGTTCAAGGAAACAATGGGGAAAATTGCAGTGGCCAGATCTAAATCCACATAGACTCAAGATTAGAATTACTGCCAAAGAAGGATCAACTGAATACTTAATTCAACTTATTATTTTTGACCAATTTAATTTAAATTCTCTCTTTGAAATAAAGTATACCTAAATGGCTTGTTTATCTGTCTGTCATAAAAAAACAAAACAAATCTATTGTTTAGTGTTGTAAAAAATGTTTTGTGTTCAATGACCATAATAGAGTTTTACTCATTTGTTTGTAAAGGCACCATCAGTGTTGGGGAAAGTCACTACTAAAAGTGAAATGCATTGTAATATTGCATTGCACCATAAAAAAGTAACTAACTTAGTTACGTTTTATGGTACTGTAAACTGTAAAAGGCACTTTCACACCAAAAGTGGACTCAGTAAGCCTCAGGCTGAAGTCTGAACTCACTCCCAGTTTTTCTAAACACAGAAACAAGAAAGATGTCTGTGAATAAATGGGAAAACAGAGCTACTTGCATTACTTTACTTAAAAAGCAATCTGATTATGTAACTTGTAACTGGACGCCATATTGTGGATAATGAAGATGTAGTGATATGTTTATCTTTGACTCTGCCTGTTTAACAACTTGAAGTGATGAAAGAGCCAATGATGTGTTGCAATTTTGTGTTTTTAAAGAAATATAAATCAGTCTCTTGGTTTAGGTAGCTCAATAGATGTCAGATGTCCAGTAAAAGTCATAAGGTGCAATAAAGCAATAAAGCTGATATAGGACTTCCTCCATGCTCTGGCAAGGGTAGAATTGGGAGGTAATATGTGGTCGTATCTGTCTGGTGGCTTCAGGTATTGTGAGGTCAGATTGGCATTCATAGAAGTGCTGTCTGGAGCAGAGAGAGAGAGAGAGAGATGGAGGGAGCAAGCGGAAGTGTGACAGAGAGCAGATGGAGGACAGCCCAGGGGCTGAGACTGTACGACTCTCCCATTGTTCCTACAGGCGAGCTGGCACTGTCAGGAAGATTGGATGGAAGCGGGAGAGATGGACGGAACGTCTCTGCTAAAATAATGTGCCTTTAGGAGCTGTATTATATAAGGCTATTAAACTGTCAGTGTGTGCTGCCGTACATGCGGGAAGATAACCTTTGTTTTGCAGCAGATGAAAAACACATTCCATGTTTGTTTTGATGTAGCTACATCCATGGCCTGCATCCGTCGGTGCGTGTGGGGGGAATTATCACAGATGACTGTCTTTCTCTCTTATTCCGCCGAGATATATTTAATACAAAGAAGGACGAGCAGGATGCCGTGCCGCAGTCGAGCCCTGATTCTGTCAGAGGCACTTTGTAGGAAAGTCTTCGGGCGGCTTCGACAGCCTAGAGCTGCAGATGGAGAACCGGCATCCAACGTCACCTCTGAGCCCTCCTGGAGATTTCCAGAGTGGAAAATAGACGATGCTTTGATTCAAAGAGATCCAGGCATGTCTTTATTGTGGCCTGGGTTAGATAGGAAGTATTGCCAGATCTCCCTCAACGAGTGCATTAAACTGGTAACAAAGTTAAAACGACGTGAGTTAAGGGTTAAGACTGTTTGTTCCTTCGATTGTTGGCGAATAAACAGGTTTACGTGATACCTGGAGAGAGCTAACCGCTAGAATTCCCATTTATCTCAGCGGTGGTTGCTCGGCTGGCATCGTGCCAGGGCTGGAAGTATGTGACCTGGAGGCTGCCATCTTCATGGGTGCTCAGTTCTGCTGCCAGGTTGTTTTGAGCCAATTAACTGAACTTAAATGGCATGTGACTAATGACTGTAGAGCCGGGAGGGAAATGATGTCATGATCACTCTGATTAGCTGATGGCAACATAAAAATGCACGCACATCTTACGTCGGAAGCTGGGAATTTGGAGCAAAAATAATTTTTCTGTTTTTCTGTTTTAGGAGCCTCTAAAAATAATTTAAGGGCTTCGGTGAAACATCTACAGTAGTTAATTCAATATTTGTGGTTGCTTGTAAAATGTTTTATTTCACAGTTAAATTCTTACTGAATATCTGCAGATATCTCTCTTTTTCATGCTTCTTCCATTCTGACAGGAACCCTGTTAATATTATATTGATCCTGTTTATTTGAACCCTATAAACAGTATAGTTAAATATGATTCGGTGTTTTATTAAGAAAAAATAAATCTAAACAGACAAATGTGAAGTTTTTCATCATCTATCCAGATATAGTGTGATAGTTCCTACTCCTTTACACCATATGTTCAGTCAAGCAGCAGTAATAAGACATTTTAATATTAATTTCAGTAGATATTTACCTGTGAGTATATCTGTTCTGACAGGAGATGCTTTTAACAAAAGAGTAAGAGGAAAATAATCATACAGCAGTTGACGACACTGAATAATTAATCAGTGTTTTTTTTGTGTTTCAATTAGGGCTGGGCGATATATATATCGAACGATATGTTATGCGCATCTCGTCAGTAAAGCCGGTTCTTTGATTAGATTATATATATATATATAAATTCCTAAAACATGATGCATTTAGGTGAGAGAAAAAAACCCCCTGAAAAGTTAAATAAAAAATAATTACATTAAGGATGTTCAGATTTTTAGGGATAAAATGCATAAATAATACATACATACACATACACACACAATATTTAAGGACGTGACAAGTGGCCAGGTATGGTTTCCCATACTAGGAATTTGTGCTCTGCATTTAACCCACAACACAACAGTGAGAAGTGATCAACCACACACATACACACACACACACACACACGCCGTGAACACACACCCGGAGCTTAATTTTATATATTGAAGTATTGTATTATACACACACCTTTGTGTTTATATGTATAATATATATGTGTGTACTTTTTATTTTTTTGTACACGGGAGTACCGATCATTATCCAACAAAGACTTAAGAAGTGCATTCTTTTTAAAGGCATTGATCTGATATATAAAGGCCTATATTGTATCATCAGTTGTTCAAGCCTCAGCTTACACGGATAAATTAGATGTGGGGTGATGTACATCTGATTGCTTGTATGATCATGTCTGGATGTATGTTGACACATATTGCAACGTGTCATGCATTTTCACAGCTTCATGTCCAGGAAGAGCTACATTGATCAACAACCTAACAAGTGAAGTGAATGTGACAGACAATCTATATTTCCCAGAAACTCCTCAAGATTGATATGATATCTGCCCTCTAAAACCACAGCAAGCAGCTCGTAAGTCACAGTTGTGTTTCTGTTCAAGTAAAGAGGCAGCCGAAACACAGTTATCGGATTACCTGCTGTTATTTTCCATGTAATACAGTTAGCCGCCTGTCTACTATTAACACTTGCACTTTAAATCTCTGATCTACCCAGGTCGATTCCAGTGTGGTTGGTTTTATAATAGTCTACTTGTCCTTGGACTTAGTAATGGTCTCCTAGGGACCCGAGAAACTGTGTCTGTGTTTGTTTGTAAAGGGTTGGTTCAGGTCTCGGTTTGTTAAAGATGGGTTATTTTCTACATCTGGAGAGTTTAGACTCATAACACTGAAACATGGCAGCTATGCATGCATGACAAACACAATTTGCTTAGTGCTGTTGCAGCTGTCAGAGCTGAATAAAGACCTGGTCTCATGAATCACCCATCCTCATCTGTCTGTCTGAGCCGGAGAGCAAGAACAGCCGGCAGCACATCTGCGAGAAGCGCTACACGTTCCTCTTTCTGTCTGTCTCTCCGTCTGTCTTCTGCCCGGTGCTGTTCACTCTCTCTATCCCTTCTCTACATTTAAAACGCATATAATCATTGGTTCGCATCGCATTGCAGTGGCAAGTAAATGAGGACCTGTGAGCCCACAGAGCTGCCGATATACACACCTCACGCATCAGAAAAATGAAAAACTGTAGGCACTGTGTTGTTTCAGTGCATATAGCTATAATAACTCAGATTCCTCAATGTGTTTTGCAAATATGCTTGTCATGTAGAATTTTTAGCATTGTTGGATAGCTGTAGAATTAAATAGTTTTACTGTTAACTGCACTTTATTTTTTTTATAAATTGCACATTTCTCAAAAAAAAAGTCTACTTTTGCAAAATAAGGTGTATAGAAAGGATACTTCCAGTCCTGGCTTCAGATTGGTCAATATATTGTTCCACTAGTAAGTAAAATTTTTTTAACTTTCTGCAAGTCTTTAATTCTCTCTATCCCTTACTTCTCAGCCGTCTCTACATTTGAAATACACATAATCATCGATTCGCATCTCAGCAGCAAGTAAATCAGGACTCTTGAGACCACAGAGCTGCCGATGTACACACATCATGTAGAAAAATTAAAACAGATGCAATCCCTTGCACTGTTTTATACAAACTGGATTCCAAAAAAGTTGGGACACTAAACAAATTGTGAATAAAAACTGAATGCAATGATGTGGAGATG
>JAUYWG010000061.1:7506794-7520513 GCA_034779775.1 Enteromius afrohamiltoni
ATCTCCACATCATTGCATTCAGTTTTTATTCACAATTTGTTTAGTGTCCCAACTTTTTTGGAATCCGGTTTGTAATTGCTAGACAGATATGTAGTCATCTATATTCAGCCTTTAAATGATGTCTTTTGATTTAGACATCAAAAGACATCAAGGTTTAACTCAAAGTATTTGTATTTTGTATAATATATATAATATTTATATAATAGTTTTTACAATTGTAATTGGGTATTAAAATACATATTTAAATGTTTGACCAATTATTTATTAGTATTATATTATTTTTAGCATTCCAAATACAGTACAGCATTTAGCATAGAAGAGAGAGTTCCAATCCTGGCTTCTGATTGGACAATACATTGTTCAAGTTCCAAAGAGGGGGCACTCAACCCCCCACATTAAGGTGGTGATCGGAGTTATGTTGACCAATCACAATAAAATCACAAAAATAGAGTTAAAGCTTGACCTGTTCATCACATTACTTCGCAACTCCCATCATGAATCCTTATTTTTATTTCTATCAGCATTCTGTTTTTTCAGGCAGTTCGTCTACCATTTACATCGGTATCTACTATACTGTTTTGTTTAAATAAAGAAATTAAACAAAAAACTTAAATCGGTCATTTTAAATGCTTTTATTCTTAGAAATCATAAATAGGGATTTCATTTATCACTGTAATTCAATTGTTAAAAGCCTTACATAAGCGTTTGATGAGGGCAATATGGGGTTAATATTGTGCCATATCATAATATATTTATTTGGAAATATTACCCCCGTAGGCCAATGCTTATTTGAAAAGAATAAAAACAGAATATCAAAATAAACTATTTAATATTCAACACTGTTACGATATTGAAGAACCAGTCTGTGTAAACCCCTTCTTCCCATGAGCCCTCACTGCTGTGATTGGTCGGATGGCGCAGTCCTTTATAATTGGTAATTGAAAATGGATGTTAACCACTCATACTTTGTAGATTCATCTTTCGGAAGGGAATATTAAATTGACTCTCACAGCGCAGGATACAGCGTCTTCTTGACATGATGTAATCCACTTGGAGATTGTACTGTTTGGAGGCGGGGCAAGTTGTTCGCAACATAGAACATGGACGGACCTTATGCAAATATGTTACTTGGCATGGATCCGTAACAGAAAAAGATTTGAATTACTGATGACTCGTTTAGGCGAATGTGAGCCGACTCTTTTTATTGATAGGCAATAACTTTATTTATCGTGCACTGTCGGCGTCACAACTTTGCAGATAGTTTATGTTCACTTACAGCTACGTGACACACTGTATGAACGATCATGTTTGAAAAGGCATAATAGGGGCACTTTAAGTTAATGACCATATAATGTAAATTCCTATCTACTAGGGTAATAAATGCCATATTGAATTTGCTTTATAAAATAATGTTTAAATAAAAAATGTTGTCCTTAATATTTTATTTTGTGGTTGGTAGTTTGTTTTTTATATGTGCTGTATCTACCAGCATCTTTTAGCTGTGACTGTTTTCTCTTTGTTACACATCTTCTCAAACATTATTGCTTAAATTTTGTTCTTTTTTTCTAACTACAGGCTGTTTGCAGTTGCCAAGCGACATTATTTTGGTACATTAAAATGTGCATTTTATACTGCATAATAGTCAATACTGCATAAAGTCAAACATTTACTCTCAGAAACCTTGACCTCAAGGGAAATTCAAATACTAAATTAAAATGTGCAGTATAAAAAAATAAACATTTTTGCAGTGGATGCAGCTCAATTAATCAGTTTCTGAATAACCACGTTTTGCAATTTCCTGCAGTGATCTTGGTCACTAGTCACATTGATGGTTTTAATGAAAGCAACGGTACCGCAACAATTCATGACCTGTCAACCCTGATACTCAGGACAATCTACCAGCCTCAAAGCGCTCAATACTTAAAACAAATATCTCTTTGTAACACAACACACACTCTCCACCCTCTCCAAAGCCACAGCCTTACCGTGACTGGAAAAAAAAATTACAGTTAGAGCATGTACTTGTCATAACATCAAAATGTCGACATAATCACACAAGGTTTAAAAGCAGAGTAGACGTTGTCAGTTAGGCTTGACCTTTAAACATTTTTTTTTTTTTTCTCATGGAATTGGCAGTTTGAGAAAATGTTTGCTGAGCTTGATGTTTTAACATCATGCAAATGCATCCTGGAGCTGCTAGTTGTTTGTGTTTTTCATATACGACAAGCAGTAAAAGCAAATAGCTGTGAAGATGTGATTTCAGAAAACACTGATTTCTCAAATCCCTTCCTTTGCAAATGAAGTAGTTCAGAAAATATGCCCATAAATTGACATTGTTTAGAGAAATAATTTCTTTAGAACAGAATAGGGACTTAAATCTAAATTATTCAGTGCCCCTTTTTTTACACTCAGTTAAGAAACATCTAAATGCCTCAGTATTGTTCATCTTTTGAGAGAACATATGGACACTTAAACGCAATCTCTGTCCATTCATTCCATCCAGCACCAAATGTGAATTTTATGCAACGTCACCAAAGCTCATAAAAGCCCAATCTGTGCAGTTTGTTTATCTGCTTTTATATTCAGATTTAAGTATAGTGGAATCCCAGAGTGCTCAGTACTGGTGAGCCAATACACATATACAGTAGTCCTCCATTTAGGATGACCATGTGATTTGTTAAGAAATACTCTCATCTGGAGATCAATTGTTTAATCAGGGACAGCTTTCCTAACATTGCTCTATTCTACATTCTGAATGACAGTGAAGCCAAATCTAAAAAGTCAAAGCATTTGATGTCAAAGAGGCAAAACTCCACCGACCTTATGCTTTGAATCAAGAATAGCATGTACCTCTATAATTGTTCTATAGTCTGTACAATAAAATCAATTCCAATTCAGGATCCAATCCCACTAAAGTGCCTCTAGCAAGATTAGTTAAGGTAAGTGGTACGGTCTCAAATTGCTTTTAGCCCTCTCATTTGAAGGTGTGAGGTTACATGAAGCATTTGTACTCTGTTTCAATTGAGGTGAACCCTAAAACCACCCCAGACCGCTGAGATATTAGACAAACAGAATTTTCTAATAGATTTAAATTCTGATAAAACTGTCTAATGTGTGAAAGAGAAACTAGTTTTGTACTGTGATCGGTACAGGGTGCACAACTTCTCTGTCTGTTATTCATTCTACAAACCTCTGTGTGAATATTAAATTATAGTTTATCTGAGAGAAATTTTCATTCGTAGTCCTCACATTCCCTAATTTAAAGTGTTAACACAACCTGAATACACTATTGTTGAGGATACAGTGTGCCTCCAGGTACGTTTGAGCCTGAACAAATATTGAAAATTCCTCTCACACCCCAGCCCCGGGTGCTTGTAAACCTGGCTAACAATGAGGTCAGAGAGCAGTTCTCAGTGGGTGTTTTGCATGTTCTGATAGGGAGAAAAACAAAAGAAAAACAAAAAAGTCTTTGCTAAATGGAAATAAAACAATGCAACTAACTATTTGTGCGTAGTTAGCATAGGGGTGTATGAACTTGGAAGGAAAAATTGCTGATGTCAAAAGACGTTACTCTAAGGCAAATTTATTGTCCTCCATGAAAACCATTAAAAGAAATCTGCAGACCCCAACATCATGAAAATACAGACCAAAATGCATTCTGTGCAGTGAATTATTGGGTACAGAGAGCTTGAAACCATCAAAACAATTCTGCCACTGTGTTGAGTTGCCACTTGATAAATGTCCAAATCCGGGTCCTGCAGCAATGCCATGTTGAGAACCACTGTACTAGATATCCATCCCCTGTGTGTCTGCTTTACTGAATCAGAGTTGAATTCAATTAAGAAAAGGATTTGTTAAAGTTGTGTGCACTACCTAATAATACACTGCCTAACAAACCAGTGATTAAAACCTTCACCTGCAATTAATTTTGATTGTCCGCCATGGTGGATTAACCAGTGGAAGTAAACGGCAGCAAAAAGCCCCTCAAATATACACTGATACCATCTTACATTTTTCAGTGTCATTCAGACAAGGATATCAAAAATAGCTTGTATATTATATTATATTATTATATTTTATGTTGTTTTCATTTTAACTTACACTTATAATATCTAAATTCAGTTAATACAATTTTTTTGCGTATGCTTATTTTTCTTTTAAATATTCTTTGTTAAATATTATATTTGCTGCTCTTAAAGTGATAATTCGTGATAAGTGCTTAACCCCGGGTTATCTGCATTCTAAACACCGCTTTTAACCCTGGGTAAAGACTCCGGAGCAGGGTTAGCACCGCAATTGCAGTGTTAACTCCGCAATGCGGTGCTAAGTTTGTTCAGTGTGAAACGGAGCGGTGTTTGCTTGTTGCTGCTGGACGCTTAGCAACAGACAGCCAATTAGAAATCAGCGAGCATTACGTCAAGTCGCTAACAGGAAACGCGCGTGGTGTAAACAGCAGCCGGTGAGAAGTAAGTTAACATTTCCGAGATGTGGATGCGACTGTAAACAATGACGCTACTGTACACGTAAACACTAGTCTCAATGTTTATATACTTTGCTCCTTTGTTTGCTTCTCTTGTTATTTTGTCTTTGTTTTTTTGCCTTTGTGTGTCTCATGAGGCTAAAAACGGCTAAAGTCCTATGCAGTGACATTTTTTAAAAACTGGTAGTATAACTGGAAGTGGCAGGTTTGCCTGCACTTTGCTGTACTTCCAATCAGGTACAGTATCAACAAATATGCAAATTATAACGTAAACCCAGGGTTTAGGAATGTGTAGTGTGAAACATGATTACGGATAACCCTGGGTTAACAATTTCAAGTGTGAAAAGCCCTCACGTGACCACTGTGGTTCAACAGTAATTTTATGAAGCTTCAAGAACAAGAGCTACTTTGTATAGAACAGCTGTGAGAGAAAGCTCTCTGATTTTGTTCCAAAAATTAACAAAGGTCTTATGGGTTTGGGATGACGTGATTAATTAATGACAGAATTTCAGTTTTTATTGGGGGTGAACTATCCCTTTAATTTCTTTATTTTTTTATTTTTTATTCATATAGAAACACTAATCAAAGCACATATATAGAGCATATCAGACATGGTAAACAGAAACACAGACATGCTTGCTTGAACTGTGACAACCAATGAGGCAACCTGTCCTCCAGCCAATACACCTAAATATGTAGTTTGTCCAAATCCCTGAAGTAGGAGTGTATATTAACTATGGGCAACAGGACATTTTTATATAAAGGTTTTGTACTCTTAACTGCGTCCTAATTTGGGTTGTGTGTGGCTCATTTGGTAAGATATTGTATTATACGAAGAAGTATGATCATGTGCGTTCATTTCCAGAGAATGCATGTGCACCTAGTAAAATATGTACGAAATTACTGTGAGATTGGTGTAAAAATCCACACCTTGCATTTAAATAAACACGCGTTTTGATTGGTAATGGATTGTCATACGTCATTTTATGAGGACAGACACAATACGACACTGTCATTATTATTACGCCTGCTAGATGGCACTTAACTGCAAAACGTAAAAGTAGTTGTAATAAGGTGCTTGCACAAATGACCTATAGGGTTGTGTTTTGTTGGAGGACAGGCTCCAGTGAGATTTGATCTTGCATGTCACACAACCATGTCAGTGTGCTCTGCTGTACATATGTGCAGCAGTCAATGTTTATATGTAATTAAATCTCTTCATCATATAAAGTGAGTGCTTTTCTTTAGAAGATTGTATTAAACTGCTCGATTTATGTACTTTTACAATCTTTTATTGATATTTGGAATTTTCAGGAGTGTGGATTTCTGTTCAAATCAAACGATGAGAGGCAGGAGATGAAGAGAAGGAAGGACTCACCGAGGATCTGTATGTTGGTTCCGGGCGGGGCCAGGTGCTGCTGGATGGTCTCATAGAAAGTGGCCTCACACATCAGCAGGACTGTCACATTGACCCACACCCACACCAGCCACGACATCCCAACACTCCTCTGAAGACATACAGAGAGGGAGGTCAGTAACTCACACACTTGCTTTCATCTCTGACTTCCATTCATTCCTATTTAAGTGTGGTGAATGCCATATGGACCATTCAAACCTGGTATTTCTAATTAAAACTGAAAAACGATAGTTGATGTGAGACTGACCGAGCCATATGAAAAATGATTAGGAATGTATACATGGTGATTATTTGAGCATGCTTTACAGGTATTTACTGTTTCAGTTTTTATACTATATTTCACATTTAATTCTTTCTCTTTCTTTGTAATTGTTTGTGAAATGCATGTTCTCTCTGTGTGAGAAATTGATTCTACACCACTTTTTTTTTTTTCGGTCCAGATCCAATCTCCTTGTAGGCTTACTTGCTTTCAGCCTCTTAATGTGTCTATTAGGCCACATTTAAAGATAAAAGTGCCAATCATTTTCTTTTCCTCAGCCACCTGACAGTCTGCTTCCATTCTTGAGTCTCCAATTGCCTATTCATATTCGTACATTAGAGTTATGACTAGGCAGTCACATTTTCTTCAGTTATCCACATAGCATGTACTGAAATTAAATGTCAGACTATAAAACTAAAAAAACGTCTGGGAAACTTATGAAAAGAGCCAGCCATTCAGTCTCACGGCTTATGCTTCATAATGTAGGCTATAATAATCACTGAATGCAAGATCGGATAACGATATTTGCGCTGGTCTTTCAGTGTGCTCCTGTTTCACCAATTGTTCTTGCAGCATAGTGAAAACATGTTATATATTTGTTTTCAGAACATTTCCATTTGCATCAGGTGCATGCATATACTTGGTAAAGAGCAAAACAAAGCTAAAACAACTACTGTACCTGTATCATTCAGGGACAGCCGTAGGTGAACTCAACAATTTGTCCTCAATCCATCCATTGTGAGGTGTCCAGATATCCCTGCGTCCAGGTATTGTCGTCTTGTAGAAACTCTCAGTTCTTCTGTCCTCTCACTTTGAAGCCTGAAGCTGAAATCAGGGACACTATAGGACAAACAAAGAGCGAAAGAGAGAGAGCGCTACGATTCAAGCACGGCAAACCCGCTCATCTAACACTAGAATCGCCTCTTCACTCCCCTGAGCCACAGAGATGATTTTCCGCTTCACATTTAAACACAACTGAAGGGCGGTACTCTTCCTCCCTCCCTCTTTCTTGCTCTCTCTATCTCTCTCTCTCATGCTTCACTCTCCCATTTCATCTCTTTCTCTCTCACACACTTTCTCTCTGTCTCTTTCTCTTAGTCCTTCACTCCATCTTTCTCTTCCTCCCTCCAATTGCATGTAATAATTTTTCCCGATACACAAGAGCTCTTAGCTTCAAGCTATACATGATCTCTCATCTAAAACCTGCCTTGATCTAGCAGTCACTGGAAACTGGGAAATGATGCCGGGCATTTGTATCTTAATATATCGTTCCAATGGGTTGTGGTGAACTGACATTTATCAGAAACTTTTTTTTCTTTTCTAGTGCAACACACACCCCCCCTTGAGCGATATTTTCACTCAGCACACAAACAGATTGTGGTTGTGATCTCAGTAACACTCAGGTTTTTAAGCCCTCTCTATCCTCAGCATGTAATTGAGCCTAGACCTTGACAGACCTGGAGTCACTTGCTTGTCACCAGCAAATTGCAGTATTTTACACAACAAAACTCTATTTTTTTCCCCTTTAAACCGAACCAGGGTACAGACAATAGACTTGTGACACAATCAGCAGGTCCTAAAAACAATCATTTAGCTTTTTTAAAGGGACAAGCATGAAGTGCAGAAACTAGTGCAGAATTTCTCGTTTTAATTTGAACTTTGAGATTAGAAAAAGGAGTAGTATAGTATATTAATTCATTTAAAATACAATAAATCTTGAATGTAATGCACACACACAAAAAAAACCTAAATGCGTTTGATATTTGAACTTTGATAAACTTTTTTGATTCACTTGACACTACATGTAATTTGAGGTAAATATGAAAATAAAAATGTAATAATAAATCTGAATTGTTTATTTTTTTATCATCATTAAAAAGTTAAACCTTTCATTTATGTAAAATGATTAACACTTTCCCTGCCAGCATTAAAAAAAAAAAAAAAAAAGTTGCCAGCTACCGCCATTTTTCAATGTTTTTCACTTAAATTTTAATACCTTCATAATATTTTCTGCTATGCATATATGAACATATTATATATATCAGAAAACGGAACCCAGAATTAAAAAAAAACAACATATATATATATATATCTTTGTGTTCATGTTTTATCATCACTTGAATGCAGGTACATTTAATCAAAAATACAACATTTTGGACATTAAAAAAAACTGAGAAAAATTATTTTTTATGCAAAATACATTCAGATATCATATTCTTTCAACTGTAAATAATTATATGAATAAATGAAATTGTATTCAGTAAACAAAACAACCAAACACACATTTATGCCAAACATAATCTACATGCATATCTACATATATGAGATACATATTATGGTCTATATTATATGGTCTATATCTCTGATCCTTCTGTTTGTGGCAATCGTCGTTTTTTTCGAGCTCAGTAGATTTGGGAAGTCATGTTACACATTCAGAACATGCGCTAGGGCATTCCTTACCATAATACACCTAGAACAGGGATTGCTGTAAAAAATTGTCTTTGGCGGGGAAGTGTTGCAACCTAATTGACAAGATATTTCATCTATGGTTGTGAAGAATTAAAATTGGCCCCCGTTTTATTCAATACTTTTTACAACCTCTGTTTGTCAAGATAACAGATGTGAGTCTTCTCCTATAATGCCTGATGAGTGTTCTTCCATGCAGAATCTTTAGAGGTTCTTCAAATGCAAGACTAAATCAGTTTCTGCAATTATTTCAATTAAAACTATCCTCCTTGCTGTGCATTAGGATGAAATAGACTTATGTCCACTTCAAGGCAGATTCCCAACATCTCCAGATGACTGGAACATCTGTTATTTTAACAATTGTGTCCAATATGAAAAAAAAACCTATGTATTTCCTAACAATGTATTTCACCCCCACTTTTCATCATCTAGACAATATTGCATAGATATATACTTGCACAAATAAAATGTAAAATTACAAATGAGCAAATTGACATCCAAATACTACGTA
The DNA here is from genome assembly GCA_034779775.1 of Enteromius afrohamiltoni. Taxonomy (NCBI): domain Eukaryota; kingdom Metazoa; phylum Chordata; class Actinopteri; order Cypriniformes; family Cyprinidae; genus Enteromius; species Enteromius afrohamiltoni. The sequence continues at coordinate 7,515,928 of JAUYWG010000061.1, forward strand.
TCATTAACCACAGATTGTAGCGGCAAGTTCCTTTTAAAAGAGAACTTACCTCAAGCTGTTCCACCTGGGGTAGCCTGAAATGGGATTTGATGCTCTTTTATGAGTTTGTAAAGCAGACCTTTAGGCCATGCTTATGTGTTGTGAAATTGCTGGAAACCATCACTACCATGGAGAGCTCCTGCTCAGCCTGCCTACTGACTCCCTTCCTGGCCAACTCTCTTCCACCTGCTGCTTGCTGCAAACCTGATATCCCTCCCACTAAAGACTAGTCACTGCAGTGCTGCTCACATGAGGGAGCTGCGTCTGAATAACATATCTACAAACAGACACTGTTTCCCTGAGTGGAGTTTGTCTCTTCCAGAGCAACAGCTCTATACAGCCTCTCGCTTTAGATAGTAGATCTGCCAAACCAGAGCTCCTAAAGCTGTCTGAAATGAGACCTTGAGCTACTCTCTGCCAGCTGGATTTTTCTTAACTTTTCATGTAAAGTCGGAGTTAAAATTTTGGACAAGCTAGAAAGTACAAACCAGACATAATTGCGAAGAGGGTTTTAGAGCTGACTTTGAAGTAGTTTGAGTGCGTACCACCAAGTAATGTTCAAATCCTGTCAGAATCTGAATAAAAATGTTCTTCACTGGAACATTTAATTATTTAAACCGTTCAAACTCAGAAAATATAAACCAAGAGATGAGAATTTTCCTGTTCCGGAAAACTTGGACCCAATATTTTTGTTTGTTTGTTTCTGCCATTATATAATAGTATTTCCATATATATCCAGTAGCTTTAAAGTCTGAACTGTAAAAAACTGATTAACTGTCAGCAAGTAGCTCACTGTATAAAAAGCACAGTAAACTAAAACCAAGTGACAAGTAACTTACTGTTAATTTCTTTTTATTTATTTATTTATTTATTTATTATTTATTCTATTTATTTTTTAATTAGCAACTATGTAATTGTAAAGTAAAACACTACTTTACAAGTGCAGCTTTTTTGCATAATACACAGGACAGTGTAGCGATCAGTGTCGGGTGGAGAGAAGGGAATATGATTGGCAAAGGACCTTAACCCAAGAATCGAACACAAGTCACCAGAGACACAGGTGCACTATGTTAGTGCGCTCACCTATAGACTATTGGTTCCAATTGATTTAACCCAAATAAATGAATAAAAAATTAACAAAATATCAATTTATTGATGAACATTCACAGTTAACTTCTTATTTTTAATGGTTGTGCAGTGAAAGGAGAGTGTAGGTGATGCAGAGTTTTTTTTTTTTAATAATACTCAGAACGGACATCCAACAGAGGAACACAACGTAACTACATTAATCACGGACACTGAAACATTCAAAAAGAACGGTATAGATACACAAGAACTTAATCAATAGAACTAGACACAGCTGGGAAACAAAGGCAGGGAATAATCAACTAATAATCACACAGACACAGGAAAAACCAAATATGGGCATACACAAGGGAAACTCAAAATGAAACCAAAACAGGAAGACAAGGAAAAGAAACTAAGAACAGATAGAAATGTAACATTATCATTATACCAAACTTTATTAATCATTCTTCACTTATGCGGGCAGTCGTGGGCTTATGGATTGAGAGTGGGACCTAAAACCTGTACTGTAGGTCCAGCAAGGATTGAATAACCAGCTCTCTCCACCTTTCCATTACCACGACTGAGGTGAGACTTTGGATGGGTTAAATGCAGGGCACTAATTCCAAGTATGAGTCACCATACCTACTCACTTCACTTACTGCTAGATGTATAACAACAATAACATCTTGATGACCTTCTGGCCTTTTTTTTTTTTCATAAAAAAATAAATCTGCTTGCTGCATTCTCTATTCAAACTTAAAATGTAACTTAATTACTGTGTCTCAGAGGTCTTGTCAGATTTTCTTAAGTCTGAAACAATTTTAGGGAATGTTTCTTTCTTACAGCACTTTTTAAAAAGATCTTATATAAACTAGCATAATTGTTCTAAATCATTTTTTATTTAGATTTTTTTAGTTTAGTTTTTTTGAATTGTGATGTGAAACTCAAGCTGTGTGCTGTAGCTCGGGTTTAATATCACACAAAAGGTGTGTTTTTGGTTAAGGATTTGGTTATACACAGTTATACACACTATGTATAAGGTGTTTTTGAGGAAATATGCTTTTCCGTACACTAATTAGAAGAAAATTGCAGCTTTTTTTTTCTTGTGAGTTACTGAGTTTTGTGATTAAATGAAGTGTGATTAAATGCTATTTAAAAAACTTCAGTTTAATTAAAAACCTTTATTAGAATGAACCAACTACTGTTAAATATAAAAATTATGTATAAAGAATTTAAACTATGTTATGAAATTTCTGGTCTTTTAAATTGCTAGAAAGGTCTTTATGAAGTTTTTTTCTGAGAGCTGCGATGTTAGGAAGATAAACCTGGTGGGATAATACAGCATCAGCATCTCTCCGTACTCCCTTGTTACCCTCAGACTATGGGACGTGTGTTTAAAGAGACAAAGCACCAGGATATGGTCGAGGGAATACAGGATCAGGATGTAATTCTTTGGGTAACACTGCAACAGAGACATTTCAGCAAAACCAGGGGACCATGTAAGACAAATCCCAGAAGCAAGAGTTTTGAGGGAACTAGAGGCGTTTGAGGCAGAAAAAAGAAAACACAAAACAGAAATGTGCTTTAGTGCTGATAAAGCAGGATTTTCATAATGAGCTCTGTGAAACTTTTAAATATTTACTCCTTTTGGGGTGTGATTGATGTGGATTTGAACAAAAAGGAAATCAAAGGAAATGCGTATGTCAATACTTCCGCTGCTTGTGGGAGAATTGAATGTCAGTCTTATGAGAATATTTCTTTATGGAATGGAATTAGATTGAAACTCATTATCTCATGAGCACAAATCTCTCTCCTCTGATTCTTTCTAATGGCTGACAGTTACATTTCACAGTGAGCCTGCCAGATACACTTCTAATACAGTCTGTCTCTCAGCCGGTTCTCCCATCAGTGACTTCTCCTACCTGCCCTGAAGAGATTACTAATGACAGCAGAAAAAAAAACATACACACAGCTTCCCTCCAAACGTCCTTGCTGTGCATATGCTCAATTAGAGAGTATATTTTTAATGGTGTGCCTAAGATTTGCATTGCATGTGCATTTGTATCTTGTCGGCCACGTCAACGTCATCCATCTGAATCCGGTCCTCTCAATAGATTTGCTTTTTTATATTCATTAGGGAAGCAGGTGGATGACAGGTGAATTTAAATGGACAGTTTCGGTGTAGGAGTCTCTGATACGACATGATGAAAAGTCTGATTAAACATCTCATATCTGCACATCGTGTCTGACTGAGCGCGTTTGGGTCAAGAGGGCACGGTTTAATAATTTAACACATTTTAATATCTTGTCTGAAAAAAAGATGGCTCGCGGTTTTTCAGCCCTATATATTCACTCCATCTGCTGACGGTGACAAATGATAAATAGTCATTTATCCTGAAGTCGCTCTGGTTTATTCTATACTTTCTGCGGCATACAAATGCAGTGTTCATGAACTCGGGACCTCTGTCAAGCAGCATTTTAAGCGACATAAAACAGCTCTGAGAAGCACTAACGGCGCATGACGTGTGAGACAAGAATCCTGAACGTGGTGCAGTATGCAATGTGCAGGTGTTGTCGGCAGTAAGTGAGTTAACCGGATATGTGTGGGCACCGAGGAGCTGAAGGTGAGCTGAAAAGCATGATGTTCTTTTTTATGAGCTCCAGGCATCTGGCACCTGCTCTGATCTCTCAATGGAGGGATAGATGCCCTGTGGGCCTCACACACATACTTCCACACTCATCCGACCATCTCACTGACAAGTGGTGTCTGAGAACGGATGAGAGGGACTTGATGTAAAGAGAGAGGAAGATGGAAGAGGCTTGGGGGGGAAAGGGGACTTGAGGAGTAGTGATGCGCCAAGGGCAAGTATGTGATGGATGATGGATAGGATGAGTTTTTGGAGTGATTGTCAATGGCCATTTTAGCCGGTACTGGCTTCAGATAATCCTCAGCACCACGGACAGCGGCAGCCTCCTTCCAGCACCTCTGCTGAGTGGACAGCTCCCGAGTATACAATGGCTACTGTAGACCATCAGCTCTAATTGGTTGCGGGTCTATTGAGGAGAGATAGCAAGTGTGAGCACATGCTGTACGTTAATAAGCATTGCACTTTGTCCTTTGCTGGTGTCCCCACAGGCGATGAATAAGAATGCGGTTGCACAGAAGAAATGGAGCGCAATGAGTCCCACACAATCGGGTCAATGACAAATTGGACAAATGGCCACCATAAAAGAAATATGATTGAAAAAATAAAATACAATAAAAGACTGTTCATGTTTTTAATGTAGTGTAAGAAATATTTATACTCCATTTTACATCCTGAACTAACTTTGTCATGAAAAGTACAATTTTTTGAAGATTTTTTGACATTGACTTGACGTCTGCAGAGGTCCTCTCTATGATATAACTCCCTGTTATATGGTTTTGCTTTTTTATTCTGTAGCACTTTGACTTGTATTAATAAGTAGGTGTGTATATA
>JAUYWG010000061.1:7532705-7543811 GCA_034779775.1 Enteromius afrohamiltoni
GAAAGTCTAATGTTTATCAGTACATTACAGAAAATAATGAACTTTATCACAATATGCTAATTTTTTGAGAAGGACCTATATATTTACTTGCTGTAAATAGTAACTCAGTGTATGCTTCTAGCAGTTGTTTCAGGGCAGCAGAAGTGTGTCTACATGCGTGTTCGCGTCAGTCACGTTAGCCCCAAGTATGCTGATGGCTGTTTTGAGGCTTACTGGCATGTCCTGTATTGGATTCATCTGACTCAGACTCCTTTGCATAATTGAGCTTCTGTTTGAATAGATTTCAATATATTAAAATTGATTGGACACACAAGTGTTATAAACTAGAGCAAAAGTGTTTTATATTCAGCTGCAGGTTTTCGTACCGGTCTCTAAGGTGATTATCAATGCCATCCAAAATTATTATGAGTTTTGTTTCAGTTGAGATGTGTGAAAAAGTCGTTTGAATGCAGTTTGAAAGAAAAGGTGTGGCAGACAGATAGATGCATAGATAATTGAATGGATCTCTGAGGGCAAAAACAGGAAATTGTATAAATATGTTGGAACTGTTATTCAGGATCACCTTCTTCATCCCCAAATCAGTAACTAATTCATCAGCAATGCTTCTTTGATATGAATCATGTAGATGGGTTTGAAAAATTCCCATGTAAACTGTACTTCAGTTATGACATTAGCCTATGCATAATTTACCCTAAACTTTGGGAGGGGGGGTTTTGGTATTCCAGAGGAGCGTTGTGTAACAGACCAGCCGTAATGCATTTAATAGCTACTCTTAAAGTCTGAGTTTCTTGCTCTCGGGGGGAAGTTTGAGAACTGCACCCTGCTGAAGGAATGGAAAGCGGCTGAGTTTGGCTCTCCTTTGGGCTCTCTACGTGAAACTGCTTTGCTAATGAAGTCTCGCTGACTACATCCCAGACGATGCACGATGCTTGCGTACTGTGGTAATGATGTTTTTGAAATACTAAGCAATTGGAGTTAGGCTGCTATGAATGGATAAAGACAGTTCGCACTCCATGGCACTGACTCGCAGCTGGAGATGAGTATTTGTAAGCTCTGTGATTCGGCTCAAAAGGGTGGAAAACTTCAACAGTTGCTGAAATTAAAAATGCATTTCTTTTCATGCAAGCCAGCAACGCACATTTATGCTGATACCTTCTCATGAACAAAGTTAGGATTTTCAGTGTTCATTTTCCAGATGCACACGGTAATTAAATGGACAAGGTAATTACTTTCCAGGTGGAAAATTATAGAGATTTTGCATACATAAAAGGCCTTGGGAGGTGTAAGAAATGTCCTATTTGAAAAGGTATACATGCATATGCAATTATATTTATTTATCACGTTAAAACGGTAACATATCAGCATGCAACCTATCCTGTAGCTCAAACAGTACACTATGCAAAGTCAAGGTCATGGGATTGATTTCCACGGAATGCGTGAACAGCATATGATGAATGCAGCATGAGTCACTTTCGATAAAAGCATCTTTCAAATCCATAAATGTAATCTAGTGGTTGTCATATCAGAAGAGCATATATGTGCAACAGAGATGCTTTATGCAAATGAGTAACGGCCAATTTCAAAACACTGCTTCATGATGCTTTAACACTTTTGTTCTGAATCAATGTTGGCAAACTAGGCTGTTTTGAATCTTGATTTTAAAACTTTCTGATAGTTTGTTGCTAAAGGATGGTAATTCATTTAATTTACAAACCAGTGTGTAATACATATACATGTTTTGTAATATAGGTTGAGTTTTAAAGTAATAGTTCAACCAAAAATAACTTTTTGGTCATTAATTACTCACCCTCATGTCATTCCAAACCCATAAGTCCTTCGTTCATCTTGAGAACACAAATTAAGAAAGAAAGCATGCACATGTGCGTAATCTGCTGCTGTTTGCGCCTAGAAGAAAGCCTTTGCTTGCATAGTAATTTTCTCTAAAATGGTGGAAGATGTTATGTGTATGTGATGTTATTTTTATTTTCTTTGCGCAAAAAAATCCTATCGCCGCAAAACTTACATTTATCCACTGATGTCACTGTTTTACTGGTGTTTTTACCATGTTTCTGGACCTGGGATCAGATGGCTAAAAATATCTTAGTTTGTGTTCCAAAGTTGAAAGAATGTCTTCTGGGTTTGGAACGACATGAGGGTAATTTGAGTAAAACAGAATTAGCATTTTTGAGTGAACTAATTTAATTACTTTAAATGTAAACATGGATGTAAAATATACGGTAAGAGAGAGTTCATTGTTTCTGATAGGACAACTTTTTTCTAAGATGCTGTTAATTGTTCAACTTTTAAAAACACAATTCGAGCCTGTGCATTCTTCTCCATGTCATTGCATTGGGTTGTGTTTACACTTTTAGATGCAGTAGCACATTCTGTTTTTTGAGATTTAAAAAGACTGCAAAAATTCTACTACGCCATTGTGGATTTTTGAAAATCCTCTTGCATGCAGTGTAACACAGCTTGAAGTGAATGAAAACATCCTGCAAAGTTTGAAATTTGAAAGTGCACTGCGTATAAAGTTATTGTCTCTCAAAAGAGAGAGTCAACTCTGAATCAATGAGTCCCAACCCGCTTTATGTTGATGTCAAAATGACAAATTAGCATATTGCTGCCAACTTGTTGGTCTTTTTGCGTTGGTCTGAATGGAAATGCTAAATTTTTTTTTGCCTCTAGCTGTTGCTTTTAGAGTGTTAAAAGCTTACAAACAGTGCTTTAAATGAAATCGACCAATCACCGGAGGGGTTGAACGTATCATTTAGGAGTTATTGAATAAAAGGTAAAAATAAACACATTATAAGAAAATGTTTTCTGTTTTTTGACCTTGCATGGATTTCAAACAGTTGTTTAACACATAATAGGGGCACCTTAATAGAATCTTTAAAAAAATTCAAACAGGTCAGTAAATATTCCCTCTTCTGCCGTTGGTTGAACAAAGAAATAGTGCCGCCTCCAACCTCATGCCACTGATTGAGCAAATATCACCCTACAGCTGGATTCAAACAAAGCAATGCTTTGATAGCCAAATAATTTAGACAAAATAATTTAAATCCACTAAAACGTTATGCTTCACTTTAAACATTTTTAAGTTGAAGTTGCATGTCATGACCGATCTATGCTTCTGAGTTGATAGTTCAATCTCTCTCCTTAGGGTAGAGCAGACAGACATGCCTCACTATGTCTCATAATTGTTTCCCTCTGTGTCTGTTTTTTTCTTTCTGTCTCTCTCTTCCCCACTTTCTCTAAAACCCAACAGTGAATTGCATCTGAAGCTGGCATCTCTCTCTCCCAGTAGACCTGTCACCGGTGTGACTGCCTGTCCACCATGTTAAAGTCAGCATGAAACGGAAATTGCAGTCGTTTTTTTTTTCCCCTATATTGATGTATATCCGAGTGAAATTGCTTCTTAAACGAGGAGACTTGTAGGGCGGGACTTGATTTGTCCATTGGGAATGGATTGGTTGGATCATTGTCATGTTCTAATTGCTGCAATTGCTAATTGCTGGGGGAGAGCGTTTATTGTCCCGTCATCATGTCATCAGAGACTAGATGTTGTGTGAGGGGTGGGGAGATTTATGTTTTTGATTAAAGATTATAAGGGCATATGAATTAAGTACACTGATAAATCATTTATAATGATGCACAAAGATGAACATTGATAATAAACCCTCAAGTTAAAAAAAAAAGGATAATGTAAAATAAACATTGCAATATTCAATACAAATAATGCGGGATAAATGTATAATGAATACTGCGATTTTTTTTTTTTTTTTTTTTAATCAAAATAAACAATGCAATAGTTATTTATTTTAATTTCATTGTGGCTTTAATAGAGATTGAGCCTCACAGAGATCAGGTATAAAAATACTGATGTACATGAATCAATTATTTGTGCTAAACATTGAAATGTTCTATAAAAATATAAGTTGATGATTTAGATTTGATGGTAGCTTTTAAGGAATAGTTCACCCAAACATTTAGACACTGTACTCACTCTCAGGCCATCCAAGATGTAGATTTGTTTCTTCATTTGAGCAATTTTGAAAAAATTAAATTTATCATTAAATTGCTCACCAATATATGTTTTGAAGACACAATTGTATACAATAGTGTATGATCCTTTCTTTGCAAAAGCAATAAAAATTTACCCCCCAAAAAATTGCTTACCAGTGGATCCACTGAAGTGAATGGGTGCCATCACAATAACCCACAAGTGATCCACAAGACTCAATCAATTAATGTCTTGTGAAGTGAAAAGGTTATTTGTAAGAAACCAATCCATCACAAAGACATATTTAACTTCCATATGTGGCTTCTGGCTTCATAATCCATAATAATGCTTTCAGCTGTAAAAAAAAAATCAATTCTCTTACTTTAAAATCCACCAACATATTTGTATAGAACAGTTAGTGGAGCAATGTTATGGATAAATGACTAGTATTTTAGCCGAAAATAGCAGTTTAAAAGTAATTCTGACGGTACCCATTCACTGCACCCCAATCTGAAGAGACAAACTCAAATTAATCTTGAATGGCCTGTGAGTGAGTACAATACAGATTAGAGCTTCGCACAGATCAGATAAGAGGCTACAAATAAGAAAACACAAAGTCAAATAAATTTTTTACCATGTTTTGAAATGCTTTTGTAATTGCGGTGACCTGATAACAGGATTTCTATGATTTCCTGCACACTGCCGCGTCTCAAACTAGGTTGTAAAGAAATTACACCCACCACACCAGAGTTGTGAAGGCGATCCCTTTAGAGATCATTCTGCCATGTTCAGGAGATGCATACTTCAGATGCAAAGCTTTTCCGTGGTGGTATTGTGAGGATGTCAGTGTCTGACCCACATGAGAGGCAGTTACTGTGTTGTGATTAAATCGGATAACCTCTATCAGCTTTATGGTCATGCTACAATGAAGCGCTGGATGAGGTCAGAAGTCAGTGTGTGTTGCTAAAGGAGCGCTGGATCTTCATCACACTCTCAAAGCTATGATTACAGGCTGTTTCAAAGGCCATCCAGAAAACTATACACTCACTAGCCTCTCAGGAACACAACTGGCTCTTAATGGTGCTCCGAATGCCCAGTGAATATGAAAAAAATCCCATTGCTTGCAACATATATATAACAGAGTGGTATTTAAGGCACCGGATGTGATTCTTTATGTGGCCTGTGTGTGGCATCCAAGCCGTACAGAACATGTCTGTGTTGTAACAGACATGAATAATGGCTTTATTTGAGCATATGCTTGTAAAGACCCAATGTCGTGGAAATATCAGTTCTGTTGTGGCTAGTTGGTGGCTTGCTGTGTTGATTTGTTTTCTGTAGCATCGGCAGCATTAGTGGATTCCCTTCTCTGTCTCAAACCCTCAAGTGGGCACAAATAAACGTACAGATACAGGATTACCGTCCCTCAGCACAAAGACTGCTACTGTAGCCTGCGCTCAACAGATAAAACCAACACAATGCCTCTAATAGGTCCCAGAAAGACACCGTATCCAATGTTTCAGACAAATGTATTTGTTTTCATGAAGGATAAGACGTAAATGAGCAGTGTCAGGCTGGGTTACGGTATTGTCGGGTGTGAAAGGTATTGTAAATGTGGGATTGAGTGATAAAGCTCATATTCAAAGCAGTCCATGGCCCTACACATCTGAGATCATTGGGACTCTTTAGATTTAATGACTGGGAATCATCCCTAGGCTGTTTCTTTAGTGGGTGCAGTCGTCCCTTGAACATTTCTGGGGTGTTTCCCAAAGTTTGTTTGTTTTTCTTGCTTTTGGAGGAGGGATCCTGTAGTCCTAAGCGTTCTCACGGCAGTATTCTCTGGAGATTAAGGATTGAGCGTCTCAGTGGGACGTCGCTGTGCCGTTTAATTACAAACACAATTCTGAAAGCAGTTCTGTTCATGTGTTTTTCTAATGACTCTCCAAGTATGATTCTTCTGTCACATTTTTTATGATGCTAAAGATAAGCTTACTAATTTTCATGCAGTATATATTCATCGTAATGCTATATAAAAGGGTTTTTTCACACCAAGACCGCATTTATGTGCTCGCTCTAAAATACAGTAAAAACAGCAATATTGTAAAATATCACCATTCATGATCACTTTTTTTTCTATTTTAATATATTTTCAAATGTTTTGGTTTAACATGATCCATCAGAAATCATGCTACTCAATAGCTGGTCAGGATTTATTTTTTTTTATTATCAGTGTTAACCCTTTATCGGGCAAGGAACTATATTTGGTAACTTAATCGATCATTCATTAGAGCGGTCTCGTGCCTTTCCATGAGCTTGTGTAAGCGCATGGATTTCTTCCAGCCAATCAGCAGAAATCAGTCTACGTCACAGATGGCAACACCGTGGCATTTGACCAATCAGGAGTTGCCCGGGACGTTTCAAACATCAGCATACTTCTGGAGTTTGAAAAGTATGTCTATATTTAGACATACGCCCGATGTGGGATTTTTTTTTATGTATATACAAATAATGCATTAAAATGTAGGACAATAGTAAGTAATGTTGACACAGGTTTGTATAACATTATGCAGTGATTCAGTGGGAGATTTATTGATGATATCTTATCTGATGATATTTATTATTTAATGATCAAGTTATAAATAGTGAAATATAATGTTTAACCTCATAGATTTTATTCATTTATTACTTTTAACCCAGTTTATATTACTATGGCATACATTGGTGTTTATTTTTACTTGTATTACTGCTAAGATAAGTGGTACCACCTAAACTAGTGTGCTATTTTCACTTGTTATTATATAGTTACGTATTTGTCTAAACTGTAGATTTTTGTATATATCCAGCTTTTGGAAAACAAGACTCTATTGCACATAAAAAAAAAACTAATAAAACAAAGGGAAAAAAATTATAAATTAAATGAGAAAGTTTATGTACATTTTATGTATTCATTTGTATTTTATGTGTGTTTTTAACTTTGTAAATATATACCCTTTTTGTGAAAAAAGATGGCCATAGACTGGCTAGGAACCTTATATGGTAATTTCATTGACCTAGATTTACAACATAGAATTGTAATTATTTTTATAAAGTCACAAAAGCTTAAAAGTATTGTTATTGTCTCCGATAACATTCCAGGGTTCCAATTATTTCAGTGAGTGCCCTATAAAGGGTTAAAACAGTTGTGCCATTTGACACTTCTGTAGAAGCTGTGATGTTTTTTTTCTAGGTGTTTTTACCTGCATGGGTTTGCTTCACTATAAACTACAAATAAGTTCTAATATATTTGTGACAAACTATACACTTTTTTTAGACTGTGTCAGTCTAAAACCTTCCACTTCCACTTCTGTGATTCGGGTCATTATCTTGCTGCATGCTGAAGGATTTCCCAATAAGTTTGGTTAGGTTTAGACTTTTGAGTTTAATTTGCTGCTGCCGTCATGTATTACATCATCAATGAAGATGAATGAGCCCGTCCCAGAAGAAGCAATGCAAGCCCAAGCTGTGACATTAACTGTATGTTTGGGATCATGAGCAGATGCTTTCTTTCTCCAAACTTTAGCCTTTGTAGGTTAATCTTTGTCTCGTCAGTCTATAAAACTTTGTCCCAGAAAGTTTTTTTTGAGGCTCATCTCAGTACTTTTGTCTAATTGCAGCCTGGCCTTCTTGTTCAACTCACTATTGAGTGGTTTTCATCTTCTGGTGTAGCCTCTGTACTTGTGATCATCAAGTTTTCTGCGAACAGCACATTGTTATGCCTTCACTCCTGCCCTCTGGAGGTTGTTGCTGATCTCACTTACAGTTGTTGACCAATGGCTCTGATTGGTTTCCCTTCTTCTCTCAGCTTCGCAATTGCTTGTTTTTCACCCATAAACAGCTCTCTGGTTTTCATGTGGGTTACACCTTTTAACTATAAATGCAGTTTGAACAGGTAAAACCCAAATCTGAAACAGAGAATAGAAAATTAGTGCTAATTATTGTTTGAATATTTATTGTGATAGTCACAATTGGTGGGTTCAAACAAAGGGCACTATCTCTTTTAAGTTGTGTGTCAGATCCAGATCTAAATACCTGGAAATAAAAGCTGGCATGTAAATCTCTTGTCTGATATTCATCCTTTGATATCAAATCCAAATATTTTCAGTCTACAGCAAAACAAAGGAATATGCCTTATATGTCCCAGTACGTTTGGAGGGGAGTGGATGTCATTGGAAAGGTCTAAGACTCCTAAACAGATATTTGTAGGAGTTTTGGGTTTGTTTGTTTTTTATGGACGATGTAGGAACAGTAATAAACAGCAGTTTAGTAACACTTTATTTTGATGGTCCCTTTTGAACAAACATTAGAATATTAGTACACTCTCTAATTAATATCTGCTAACTCCTTATTGTGATGGTTTCCCAAAAGACGCTCTACTGACTATAAGTAACTTTACAAGTACTTTTCATGTATTTCATTAGTATTTCCATGTCTATGTTTAAAAATAGGGGTGACAGTTAAAGCGTTAAATTAAAATACAGTCATGAACATAAATGTCATTACTGTCACTTTCAATCAGTTTAATGATTCCTTGTTAGTAATTTCATTAAAAAAAAAAAAAAATCTTACTGACTTGTAGTAGTAGTGTTTATATGTTGCATGAAGAAAATGAAGCTTATTTTTAGGATCATTATATAATTTCCCTCCAAATTCCCATTAACATAATTCAAAAACTCTCATTCCCAGTATCATATTCTCATACTGTCATGTGGAAATAACAAAGCGTCATTTAAATTCCAAAATTGTAATAACTGTGTGTGCACTTTTCTGAAAGCATTATGGTAATACTAGAAAAAAAAACTTGATGAATTGTCAAGTAAATAAATAAATAAATAAAATCCAGCTAACCTTTAAATAGGCTTCAATAAATCAAATGTTTTATTTTTTCTCGTTTTCTGAGGTTCACCCATCTGCACACAATATCAACACTACAGCTATCTCACTGATTCATCTGAAGATGTGTATATGCATGTTTATGTTTTATTGAAGAAAAGAGGTCGGTCTGGCTGACCCAGATAGATGACAACCAGCTCACAGACTTGCCTCCTTATTTCTGCATCTGTCCTCCTCTCCAGCAGAGTCTCAGCCTATATCCCTTGTTTTTTCTTTAGACTACTTCAAGGAGCACACAGCAGGCTAGACATGACTTCTTGGGGATCTACTCTGATAAAATCAACATGAAGCACTGTCTTTTTTATATCTTGAGGGATTTTCAGAGACAGCTTGTTATCCAAATGATGCATGTTCATGCTGTTGATGCACGTGTTTCTAAACGCCGATTAGGTTGTCGCGTGCTTGTGCCGTCTGCCCTCTAGAGGTTCAGCATAAAGCAGTCTTGTGTTCTGATTACACCTAAACTCTCATATTTACAAAGTCCGGGGGGGATTGAATTGTCCCGGGCACATTAATAATGCATATTGATGAATTGGTGTGTTAGCATGCTCTGGAGATTCTAGACAAAACCTTTAGTTGCTTTGGGAACGAGCACCAGAACGTCTCTTTCCTCAGTCTTTAACCTTGTCTTCACACGGCCTCCGATGTTTGTCCTCTGCGGAAGCCACAGCTCCGTTGTTAATAGGGAAAGTAATTTTCCTGACAGTGCAGAGATCTATGGTACGACAGCAAGTGTCCATCAAAGCTGTCCTAACTCACGGCCCCGTGATAGATGCATGACATGATGGAGCAGACGTTGGGCAACACATCAGAGTGAAGTGAGACAACACAGTGACACTCAATAACCATCAGCCATGATTCAAACCACTCGCCTCAACCTGATGTTTGATCTAACATCTGTTTCACTGCACACTCCACAAATGTATGTTTGAACCATTCCATATGGTTTGAAATGTCAGCTACTCAGAGTGTGCAGTAAATAGATTTTAACACAAGTAATAATAATAATAATAAATCAATGTTGTAATAGTATGGTAAACTGGATGTCAGAAAACAGGAATCATCCTTGCATATTTCAGAACCAAATAGTATATGTGAGATCTGTTCACCTCTGTAATTGTGTAGATTTTAGGGTGGACTGAAATAAATGAAGCTGAGATTACAGAGGAACTGCCACCCTATGGAAAGAAATCAATCAGTGAGTGTGTGTGTGTGTGTGTGTCTAAAGCAGATTTAAGAACACCAATCTGGGTTTACTTTAATTATGCACAATCTGTTCAGTAAAGGATTTAGCAGGACTTTTGTGCACAGCTGCCAAGCAGTTTAGCAGTTTTACTTTTTTGGGTGGCTGGCGACGAGTCTTACATGCGGTTTAAGTAGTTGTATATTTAAGCCATTATTTAATACTTAAAAAGGCCACCAAAAAATCCACAAAGATTTACAGATGTAATTCTTTATCTAAAAAACTTACTGATTTTTTTTTTTTTTTTCATAACTTATCTAAAATAGCATTTGCAAGTTAAATTTAAACTTTTAATGCTGCTGCAATAAAGATATTTGACCCTGTCAGAGTCACAGCATATATCATGTGCAAGTCAGATGAGCCTCATGGTTGTCAAAATAAACTCAATTCTGCCCTCTGTTGGTACAGTTCTTCACGCTACTGTGATGTTTGACACAAAATGCTTGTAATTCATTGTAAAAGTATTAGTATGTAACGCTAATAAATCATTCTCCATTTAGAAGAGGTTCATTTTACAACATAGGGAAAATAAATAGAGTTTTGAGTATCATATAGAGCCGTGATTTTGTAGTCAGTTTGTGTGACTAGTATCTTTTTAACTTAAATTGTGTTTTCCATTTGTTTGTACTTTGCTATTTTGCTCTTATTTTTAATATAACAGTAATTCAAACCATAGAGAAATATTGTTATTCTGAAATAAAATGACATGGGATTGGAAATTGTCTGATAAAGGCTCAAACAATAAATGTATAACAAATTGTGACATTTTTCACCATCAGAACCATACAAAAATCAAAGCAAAGCACTTTTCTTTGGATTCATCCTTTTAGCTAAATGTTCTACACACAAACGTAACATTCACACTGAAATCACATGCTGTCATTTATTATTCAGCTCGTTTTTACTGTGGTAATTTAGTCTGGGTTTGCATCAA
>JAUYWG010000061.1:7543911-7555017 GCA_034779775.1 Enteromius afrohamiltoni
TTCACACTGAAATCACATGCTGTCATTTATTATTCAGCTCGTTTTTACTGTGGTAATTTAGTCTGGGTTTGCATCAAAGTCATAACTTGTGCATCGTGACGACACTTAATAGTACTAGGTTTCATTTGAATTGCATGAATAATATGTTCATTTGAATAATTTAAAGACATGCTGAGGCCCCCCTAGTGGATCTCAGCACACTGTTAGAGAAGCACTGAAATAACAGTGATATAACAGTATAATGGCAAATCCAAAAATTTAATATTTTTCCTGAAGCTGTTTTATATCAGTGTTGATCCACGAGTTTATATACAAATATTAATTCACCAAAACTCATCCTGGTTTGATTTACATATTTTATTTTACACAAAAAGATACGTAGATACCAGAGAGATTCAGTTTGCATGTCTCCTGTACAACTGAATGTATTTACTATGGAGACACATCAATCAGTCATTAGTACCTACGAGGCACAGATGTATATAAACAGATTGACAAGATTTCCACTCACAGGAGTGGTAGCACTTCCACTCAGATACAAAATATCTTAACCTTATGCTGAAAATGCTTAGTAAGTTCAGGTCTTCAGTAACGGTAACCTTTTTTCTTTCAGGGTTGCATGCGGATGGCTCCGTCCAAGCGAATCACCTCGCCGTTGATCATGGGGTTTTCTACAATTGCAGTCACGAGGTGTGCAAACTCAGCTGGATCTCCCAGACGTGACGGGAAGGGCACCTGTCTGGCCAGGAAGCTTTGGACTTTCTCAGGTAATCCTGCTAGAAGTGGGGTGGAGAACAGACCTGTAGGGAAAGTAATAATGAATTAACAGCATTCAAACAATGTAAACATGTACTCTGAAAATCTGATTCAAGATGGTAGAGATCAGGATAAAACTGTAATACAACTGGGTGTGCTTTTATATGAAAGGGTCTTTGAAGGCAAGTGTCTTCAGAAGACGTTTAGATCGTATTTTATTTTCATCTTGCCTCTGTATGTTAAAGTAGTGTTTATAAGCACAGCGCTGCTTTGTTTACAGTAGTATTTAAGGAGATTCTGTATCGTTGCCGTTCCATAAGCGCCACCTGCTGTCAGGAATTAATTTGCATTCTCATTCTATCTCTGCTTTATGTAGTTTTATGTAGCATAATTTCAGAATTGCATACAATGAGCAATTCCTACTATTTTGTGCATTCTAAGTTATCTACACTGTTAAAGACTTAGATTTTCATGCTAAAATTGGCTTTCAAATATTATTTAAACATGACGTCAACGGAGTTACACAAGTGTTCATTTGTTCCCGTCACTGCAGTGACGAATATTTTATGAACAAAGCCCAGTCTGGCGCTGGATTTGCACATTGTTTAATACTAAAAATGGGGCAGTCCCAGCGATAAAATATTCTGGTGATTCAGTGAAAAGCTAGATCTATTTAGAAACAAGATATGCATCTCAGGGACACTGACCTGGGGCAATGGTGACCACACGGATCCCCATTGGTGCAAGGTCTCGAGCAATAGGAAGTGTCATACCCACAATTCCACCTTTAGAAGCAGAGTACGCAGCTTGACCCACCTTAAAAAGACAATAAACCCAATTACAAAACCTAAACCTCCAGTTTCACAGACCAGGCTTAAGCTAGTCTCAGACTAAATTGCATGTTTGAGCTGTCTCAGAAGAAGATATCTTGCTCTGATATATCTTAAAACATGTCAGTGTCATTGTTCTGTGTTAAGATGCACACCTGTGATATTTTCTTATGAGGTATTTTTGTAAATGTTGCTTAAATATCTTAATTTAACTAATGCCTAGCCCTGGCTTAAGCTAAGCCCTGTTTGTGAAACCGGGCCAAAGTGTCATACATCTGTAAGGTTAGTCAAATTAAGTACACCATTAAAAAGTTTGGGGTAAGAGTTCTCATTCACATCAAAGTTTACTTCTTTGATTTAAAAAAATACAGTAATTTGTTAAATTTCTGCATCATTACTCCAGTCATCAGTACCCACATGATCCTTCAGAAATCATTCTATGTTCCTGCTCATGAAACATTTATTATTATTAGTGAAAAGAATGTTATTTAAACAGCATTTAGTAGTGCTTGGCGATTTGGCCTAAAATTAAAATCTCGATTAATTGAACTCTATTACGATTAATGGACGATTATTTCTTCTTCTTCTTCTTTTTTGCCCTCATAGTTCTGACAAATCTTGTACAGTAAATATGCTCACATATTACAAGTGAGAGATTGTTGAACGAAGGGTGCGAAACACGATAGATCTATCCATGATCATTTATTAAACATCAATGTTGAACTGAAATTAAAGCACACATTGCCTAATACTAACAGTCACTTTGTTCTTATAAATAAAATATATTTTCAATGTTTTTCTTATTAAAAGTAGAAAATAAGCAGTATCTCTTCTAAATAAAATAACTCTTGTGTGTCCTGTAAATGATATTTTAAACAGTGCATTTCTTGCATCTTCTGTAAACAAATATGTTAATGTTCACTGTATCAATGTAAACAACAGATTGTTGTAATGAAAACAGAGCTCTCCTAAACACGGTAGCATGAGGTGTTCTTAGTGATCTTGTCGTGTCACTATAGGAACATGAATTTACTCCAAGTTCTTACTAAGAAACACGAGCATGTTAACTTTTTTGTCTTGTACATGTCTGGCAGCACAAGAAGAATGTGACACACAGTGTATCTTCAGTCAAGAGTTTTAACGAGGTGTTTAAACCCGCTTCGCTTCACTGTACAGAGACTGGAAGCGCCTGGCAGAAGCCCCTCCCATGACACAAATTCGAGTTTGCTGTGAAGTGTATTTTAAGTGTGAATGAAGCAAGTAAACTCAAAGTCCAAGCGTCCAACTAGACGTGAATAGCGTGATTTATTTGTGCAAGTCGAGTTTGTTGTGCACACAGGGTAACGTAACGGAGCGGGTCACGTGACTACACACGCGGTATTGTTTTTAAAGGGAAAGTAATGAAAATAATCGTCCTAGAAAATTTGATCGATTATAGGTTCTGAATGTCAATTCCGATTACTTTTCGATTAATTGCCCAGCCTTAGCATTTAGCCTATTTAGCCTAGACCATGAATGCCTTTGCTGTCAGTTCTTCAGTATTTCTAAAAGTAAAATACGGACCCTAAACTTTTGAGGGTTAGAGTATAGCTGATATACCTGTCCATCGTAAGCAGCAACACTTGCTGTGTTGATGATGCAGCCTCTTTGTCCATCCGCATCCGGCTCATTCTTTCCCATCTCCCCTACAGCCAGTCTGATCACATTAAAAGTCCCAGCAATGTTCACCTTTAACAGATCACATTCAAAAAAACAATATATGCAATAACATTGCATTGCCTGTCTTCAGATTCCACCCATCTCAAAATAACTGATGATTTAGAGAAATAATAGCGATACATTTTACAATGGAAAAAAAGACAGCTGCAAAGGGATATTTAAAACAGTCATCGTTTGTAGAAATATGAACCAGTGTCACGAGGTTCAGGCAGCACTGTAAATACAGCTAGGCTTACAGTGACAACACGAGTGAAGGACTCCAGATTGTGAGGAAGGTCTTTCTTAAAGTTGTATGTTTTCACAGCCACCGCTATCCCAGCACAGTTCACCGCCAGGTCCACTTTGCCGTACTTCCGCTTGGCCAAATCCACAGCCGATCTCACATCTGACTCTGACGTCACCTGAATTGAAAAACAATAACCCACTCAGAAGAAAGCAAATCATTTAAACACTACCGTTTAAAATAACAAGAACATAAAGTGGAAAATATCAGAAGTTCATTGCCAGTAAGCGTCACTCACATCAGTAGGTGCAAATGCACATCGGTCCCCGAGAGCAGCAGCCACCTTGTGTCCATCTGAGCTGGGCAGGTCCAGGATCACAGCACTGGCCCCCTGACTGATGAGCCGCTCCACAGTGGCTTTGCCCAGACCAGAGGCCCCTCCTGTCACCAGACCTACCATACCCTGCCACACATTCAGTGGTGGAGAGCAGTGATTTACTTCACAAGTTCACTTGAGGTTTGTACACTTTCTGAGTATCAATACTTTACCTGAGTTTAATTTTTTCTGGATACTGTAACTTTACTACATTTGAAACACAAGTATCTCACTCCACTACATTTCTACCAATGTCTTCAAAGTAGAAAGTCGTCTCTATGTAGCAGCTTTAAAAACAGTGGGTAGGAGTGTTACATTTTAAAAAATGATGACTGTCCCAAAGTGATTTTTTTCCAAAAGATGTTTAGTAGTTAAATTTCAATCGTTTTTTAAACATTTTTAAAAGCTCTTTATTACACAGACTTTACAAACTAGTCAGTGTGTTCAGTAGGTTGCTTCAGAGGCATAAAGTATTGCACGTATAACATCCAACAATGCAAAAATAATGAAACTATGCATTGACTGGACATTATACTCATAGGACTTCAGTACTTTTAAAAGCAAGTACTTCAATACTTTCATTCAAGTAGAAATTGGTGTTTTACTTGTAATGGAGTAATATTTGCCCAGTAGTATCTATACCTTCACTCAAGTAATGGATTCGAGTACTTTGTCCACCTGTGGTCACACTAGAGCACAGCATGCATAGCGCATGGTAATGTTTCTTTATGAAACAAACACCATTCAGTTATGGTCCAACTGTTATATGCTGCAAAACAATGCAGTATAAACCTACACCACTGGAGTTTACGAATAAGCAAAGCTTGTTAATCGCCATTATTTCTAAAGATTACATATTTATACGTCCCTCTCATATACCTTACGTCCATTTAATTAGTTAGCAGTGTGGCTACAACTTCAAAATGTAGCGGAACACAGCCACACGACGACGTGCAGATTAAAGCGAGGTGCAACGCAATCTCCAAAAACTGAAGGCGACATTTTTGTGCTAGTACAGTTTTATGAATTCATTCAATTTCTCTCTCACCTTGACATTTCTGATGTTCGCCATATTCACGCGCTGCCACGGCTTGGGAACCGGTGATGACGTCACTGCTTGTAAGCACCCTGCAGCCCAATCAGAGATGCGGCGACGCCGCCCTTTAAGCCGATTGGCTGCAGTTAATTTGATCGACAATTTAACAGGAAGTCGTTCAGAATTAGCAGAGTTGATATTTTAAGGTGAATAGTCATTGACCACTGTTGGAAAGCGATTAGTTATGTAACTAAATTATGCCATTTAATTACAAAATAAATGTAATTGTAATCCATTACAGTTTCTGAGAAAAACTAAGTGTAATTAAATTAGTTACTTATGAAACTCTTAATTCCACAGAAGATTATCTGTATGTTTTTTTTACACACACACACATCCACAGGTTTTCACTGATTCGTTTTAATAAACTGCATTGGCCGCTCGAAAATTCAGGTTAGGACACAGGCTAATTTGATTATGTATGTACCTTATTATTATTTTTAAGATTAAGTTTTTTCCAAGTCATTGTTAGATGTTTCCTGTCATGCAAAAAATCGTCATAAAAAAAGTCATAGCTATTAAACTATTTCTTATGATTTTAAATCTGAAATGAACCCCCAGAACGATCCCAAACTTTTGCGCTGGCTGTACTTTAAATTATTATAATTCACTAATTCAAGCGATGAAGGATTTTAAAAGTCTGACAGTTATCAGTGTTGAGAATTACTGCAAGTGTAACCCTGTCTAGTTTACATACATGAAATTATTAAGTTGCAAAACATTTCTAATAAGTGATCATATGTATTTACGCTACATTACTTTAATCTAAAATGTAACAAGTAGTGTAACTATTTTAATTACTTTATTAATCTGTAATCTTTGACATTTATAAAGTAACTTTCCGGACATACCTTCCCCCTTAAGATTGAATACTCACCTTTAGGAAAAAAAAGATTTTATAGGGCTCACTGAATCAGGAAAAGTCCAAATAAAATATCTCCTAAATCTTTACAGATAAAGTCACAAATGAGTCTGTTTCATTAGACTTTATAAATTACAGCAGATGTAACAAACGCAATAGTAACACAAGTAAGCACACATGATACACATGTGAACATAATCACACACCACAGCAATCTAGTTGGGATGGGCGATATGGAAAAAATATCAGATCACAAATCACGATTCAAGATTTTATCCCGGTTCTTTTTCAAGTTGTTTTTTTAAGACTATTTTGCAAATTCCAAAGGTAGGGGTGGGCGACGTGGCAAAAATATCATATTTTATCACGATTCTTTGTCATTGATTGATTGCAGTACAGACAAACTAATTTGCCTTTTTTATAAAAACAAAGCCTTTCAGGATAACAAAGTATAAAATAAAGAAGGGCAGATATTTAGGCCAAAATGAGGAAAGATAGGATAAAAATAGTTTAAAAATCGTCAAATAGATACACGTTACAAATAAACATAATATGAATAAAACAAACAGTGCTTTTATTTTTCAGGAAGAGTATGTGTATTCAGCAGCATTGAAAGGTGAAACACTATATACTTCTACACTACATCCATCATTTACTCACGCTCAGCTCGTTTCATTTTTCTGTTGAACACTGTATTATATCTAATGAGAACCAGCTACTGTTTGATTACTCAAACACAAAGCACAAGAAAGAAATGAATACAGGTTTGGGACAACATGTAAGTGAGTAAATAATTTTTGAGTGATCCAGGGCCGTGCACAGACCTTTTGAGAGGCATGTGCTGAAACTTTTTTTTTTTTTTTTTAATCAACCCAGCAACCACATGCATAATATTATAGCATCGTAAACTTTACCCTACCATGCTGTGTTACCATAGGCTAAATAATTTGATGAAATGTTAATTTAATTACATAATTTAATTTACATGCATCAGCACATTCAGTAGACAGCCATAAAATCAAAATAGAAATTTCTTATAATATATTTTGCCTAGCTGACGAGGATCACTCGGTTGCTTTGTGTCAAACTCAAATGCGCTTACACCGCGGGTTTTTTAACAAGCGAATGTGTGGAATTTGTCCATCAATAAAACGACGACATCACATTACGTCAACATCACACCGGTGTGGTGATGCATTATATGAACCTTTATAGACATACTAGTGTTTATTTCATAAAGACAACGTTGCCCTTATTCAAACAACAAGATATTTTACCGTTACAACACAAAGACGTTCATCTGCTTCTGCTCTCTAAGTCTGACTGATGTGTGCTCAGGAGGCGGAGTCGTGACGTTTGAGCGGTTCTAAGAGCTATACGCTTTTTAATGCTTTAATTGGTTAAGTATTTGTTAAAAAGATTTGATGATTTATTTAAAAAAAAAACCTACCTGTGCACGTGCCTGTAGAGAACTATCCCTTTAATGACAAGCAGCGGTATGCTTAGTTCTGTCCCTTTAAGAGCTGCAGCTAATACACTAGCACATTTTTCTCTCGATTGTTTACTTTCACTTTAGACACAAGCAGCTGTGTTTAACACTGTGTGTTTGTGACAGTATTACCACAATCACATGTGATAAATATCTTAATATCAGTAATTAGGTGTTATTTGACAGGCTTTAGTGCGCACGCTTCAGGTGCTTCCGTTCAGCACACATATGAAATGTTTAATCGACAAGACTTTAAAGCGATGCACTTTTGTGATTGTGAATAAGTGCAGTGTCCGGTGAGTGTAATTCTACCACTGAGTTAACAATGATGCGAATGTATGTTGAAAAGCAGATTATAAAATACTACGATATTCCTTAAAAAGCAGAAATATTTATCGTCCACAATCAAAAATCGTCATGTTGCCCACCCCTAAGTGACAGTGCAGTTTGCATTCTGACCACTAATTATTTATACATCTATAAAATATTGACTGAAGATCTTAATTTAATTCCTGTGGTCTTTAATTTGTGGACTAAACTTATACAGTGAGACAACCATTTCCCTACTATTTACACAGTCAGAAAGCACACAGCACAAAGACGAAGCTATCCCACAATTCCCATGTAAAGGAACGTCATCGGTGTGTCTGATGTGAGGGAGCAGCTGTGAGAAAGACAGTAGGCTGTATAGTTATCTCCCAGATCTGGTGTGATCCCAAACTATACAAACTACTACCTCATTCCACAGCCCCCAACGCAGCAGCCCCTCTGTCCAGTACCCTGCGGGAGGAGAAGCGAGGCAGAAAGACATGTCAGTGCTGGAAATAAACAGCTTGTTTGTGCTATTTTTACTCTAAATTTAATGAACCACCTTTGCAATTGCTAATTTGATTTCCATAAATCCCCCCACAGTGAAAGTTGATTGTCGTCATCATCCCTTTAACCCAGTATTAACCTTCCTCAAACATACACACCGTGAGTGTGGGCAGATTTCTGGCAATACGACTCATCTTTTGAAATGTGAGTCATGATATACCACGAACAACAAAGAGATTGCACAAAATGGATCAAGGATCTGCTGCTCTGCAGCATTTGATGTGATAAATGTGCCACTTACATGTGCTCATTAAAGAGCACTTGCAAAAAAACATGAAATGCTGCATATTAAAGATTGATTTACAATCATATATAATACATGCACAACTATATTTTGCTGCATGACCGTGTCTCTGGTTATAACGTGCATTATGGAGGTTGCTGCATTTGTAAAGATGATGCAAGAAAGGAAATAGCTGTGTCAATATCTATAACGACCGAATTAAATTAAGCAATGAATCAATGCATATGGAAACGGTTTTCCTATTTTACAAAACAGTATATATGCAAACACATGCATCCCAGTTGGAAAATCCTACTCAAGCTGGTAGCTAAGTTATATAACACTATTGCTGGTTTCTTGCTTGTTGCCAGTCCAGTGATGGTCTACCAGTTTGCACCAGCTAGTATCAAGCTGCCGTGCTAGATAAAAATGTGTGTTCCAGCAGGGATGTGCTTATTTGAGCAATGCAAGAAACATCTTTGCATCAAAATAATCTGCGTTTGTACTGCATGCCAGAGCTGATGATGACTGTCCACATGGTCTATTATTATTGCAAACCATCCATACTAGCTCAGTACTTGTCTCTGGAATCAACAGCTGGCAGAGGCATGATGATGCATGTCAGTCTGATGTTTTTGAATCACAAGAGGCGTTTTTTTTCTGATTGTCTGGCCGCCAGATTCACTTTATAATGACAAGCAGAGACGCGTGAGATTATCAAGTGTTTTATCGAGAAACTGCAGCATAACAAATCAAATCGACAGCCTAACTTGATTGACTTGCCGCTTGAAATGAAGCGTTCTGCCGGCTAATGTTTCATAGGAAACTGTAAACCCGCGTGCATGACACACTCCTCTTTTCTAACATCTTATGATCATATACTGATATTATAGTTATGCTATCAAATACGAAAAATGGCGGTTGCCTCACTAGTGCGCCTAGTATGATAATCGGTAAATTGCATGCTAAAACAAACCTAGTCTTCATACTGGAGTGAAATATGGACAGGCAAAAGCAAGACAGGGTGCTAATGTAGCGTCAGTGTTTACGGTGACTGCGGCAA
The DNA here is from genome assembly GCA_034779775.1 of Enteromius afrohamiltoni. Lineage (NCBI taxonomy): Eukaryota > Metazoa > Chordata > Actinopteri > Cypriniformes > Cyprinidae > Enteromius > Enteromius afrohamiltoni. Next base: position 7,553,425 of record JAUYWG010000061.1, read on the forward strand.
TGACATTTCAAAGAAGGAACGTGGTGTTTTGCTCACCTGAGACCGCGACTGTACATGATACCGCCATCTTACATCAGCAGCAAGAACAGAGATACCGCGGCTGCAGGCAGGCAGATCTACCCCTGAGGTGACCTGCCCCTCGAGTGATCCGATCCGCCTTCCATTCAGATCACGACTACATCATTAAGTGTGCATTTAAGCTGTGCTTGGCGAATGTCACAACTTGCGCGAGAGAAAACCGTAGCACCTTAAAAAAAATTTAATAAAACGCATGCTTAGAAATATGAATAAACTGACATTCAAACATAAAATAGATTTGATTGCTTAATTACTTTTACAACCTACTTTTTGTTTGGTAATCGTTACGTTTTATTAACATTTTACATTAAAGTTCAGCGAGTTAATGCGTGAGGGATAACAACTTTAACAGCAATTACATTTTCACATTTAGTTATCAGTTGTGACTTTAACAGTAAGGTACTCTGAACATGTTAAGTTTAGGGAAGTTCTAACAATATATTTCTTTATTATGTGAGTTTTCAGTAACATTACTCCAGTATTCAATGTCACATGATCCTATAGAAATCATTACAATACGCTGATTCTGTCCTGATTATCAATCTTTAAATAGTTGAGCTGATTAAAAAAAAAATTCCTCTTCTCTATTAAAAATATTAATCAATTGAATGCATCCTTGATGAACAACATTCTGTAAAATCTTTACCACAGCCCCCATTAATAATTGATTGTGCATGATACCAAATCCTAATTTTACAAGTCAGTCTTTTCTTTTAGTTACAACCCATAAGCTATATAATAACTGTATTCCCTTACGTAGACAAACAAGGCAGTATAATGCTGAAAGTGTGAAAGAGGACGGAGGGGGGGAAACAAACAAACTCCTGTTTACTAAAAGAATAAATTTTATTTCAGCACTGTAAGTCATTTCCCAACCATACAAACATGACTGCCAACTGTGACTCTCTCTCTCTCTCTCTGAGCCTTTTGGCTTTCTCCCCAATCCACTGTGAAATCAGACCACAACAGCAAGACAAATTAAAAAGAAAAAGTTTCTTTCCAAAACAATCAGGTGCTTTCTTTACACTAAAAATGAGAAATTGTTAATAACGATCATAACCATAACAGCAATAATAATAATGAACTTAACCCTTCACTTCACAAGTTTTTTGTAGCTTTTGGAGATCTTGATGCATGCATCAATGCGTTTGTGTCGATGAATGGATCGATTTTCCAAGAACAGACGACAGAATGTGTTGCCTACAAATGGATGTCTCGACTTGACGGTTTTTGGGGCACATGCTAAAAAGCAAAGAGGACGAGATATAGAGGCTACGTACTTCCAGAAAATGTAGGATGTCAGCAGGCCACTGTACACAACACATTGCTGTTATCAGACTAGGATCGAAACCCGACCACACTAGTGGTCCTGTGGAGTGAAGGGCGACAGAGCCAGGATACAGGGGTAACAGTTATAAAGCAAGAATCAGATCTGAGGTCCAGACACAAATCTACAGGAATGCACAGGCAAAACTCTTTACCAAAATAGCTGTTTTGTGTGTGTGTGTGTGTGTG
>JAUYWG010000061.1:7555117-7574034 GCA_034779775.1 Enteromius afrohamiltoni
TCCAGACACAAATCTACAGGAATGCACAGGCAAAACTCTTTACCAAAATAGCTGTTTTGTGTGTGTGTGTGTGTGTGCATGGTTACAGTATGTGTTCACACTTAACCTATCCATGACTACATTGAAGCTACATTTTTCAGAGGGACGATACATGTGCATGGGAGCTGAAGAAGTGTTCTAGGGTTAAATCGCTATAAAGAGCTGTTTCCAAGGCTCCACTTGAGAGGAAATAAAGAAATTTTAGCAATGAAACTGGACAATACAAGATTTAGCCACTGTTCACCAAAAAGATGTAAACATCACATTTTCTTCATTTAGTATCTGATTACGGACCCCTTACGTATTCTAATAGCTCAATTACTGAAAACATGTAGCTGTATAATCATATATATATACAGGATCCAGAAAGAGAATCAAGACTGTTAACTATAGACTGGAAAAGCAGTTTCCAGAAATCGACTTTGGTTGAAAATTAATGTTGCACAAATGTGTATTAGTCTGCTTTGTGTGCAAGGAAGCAAAATTTGCTCAAAATAATTAGGCTTTAAATCGACAATTTTTAAAGAGACTAAAATAATAATCACTGTCCAAACACAATGTTATTTCTGTGAGTGACAATTACATCATAATGGTGAAGTGGTTTGAAACGATACCATACAAAATAGAGGTGAGGAAAATTGCAATCATTACAGTTGAAAATACCTAGTTATCTCTGCTAAGCAAATTTTAATACTAAATGTAGCAACGGTCAAAGGAGTAGCTGTTGTAATAACATTAAAAAAGTAAGAAAAACACAATTTCACAACTGAATGTAACCAAAGATGGTGAGGTTAAATTGCTCGATTCAATGTTACCAACTTTTGTCTAAGATTACTTACAGACAGATTATTAGACTAATTATAAAAGTTAAAATCTCTCACTGTTAGTATGAAAACGTAAGGAGAGTCGCTGCGGGAGAAACAAAGGCAAGAATGAACAGAGACCACAGCTAAGAGGGAGAACACTGTCCATGGCCCAAAAAAACTCTGAAAAAATGGGTCGAAAATTTGAGATTTGCATTTGTGATAACGGTTTTATCAAGACCTAGCCTGACTTCCGCGACTTTAAAGCTCATAGGAGCTTAGTCTGGCCAAGCTACATTACTACGGCGGGCTTAACCTGCGTCCATCAGATGCCTCTGTATACTACTGGACGAATCTACAACCAATCAGACCACTCATTCTGAAGACGTATGCGTAGCGGCGGAACTTGAAGACACCGTAACCAATTGTAGCTAGCTTCATGAAAGCAGTAGGAAAATGTCTTTACTTACTTCTGCTCTGTCTTAAAACAGCTGCAACAGCAGAGTCCAACCATTGTTGCACGCCATGTTTAAAAGCTGGTATGGTCGCAGAACTGCTGCGTCATTGCGTTACACCCGACTAAGTCGTGCTGGGGGGGCGGGAACTCGTTTCTCATTGGTTCCCACTTTTCTGGGAATCTGAAATGCTCTAAAACTGCAGCTTGGCCAGACTAACTTTGCTCACGAAATGAATGTAGCGTCAAAGGAAGTATGGGCGGGCCCAGGCTAATCAAGACCAGCATCTGGAGTAAAACAGCGCCATTCCAACAACCTCACTGATCCCCAGAGCATCCTTCTCATTCATCCTTCTTAGTCTATATTTAACTCTTACACGAATCTCCACAAACGTCTGAATGAGAGTTCAAGCAGCAATCTAGAACAGAGCAAAGCAGAGAAGCTTTGGAGAGGATAACTTTGGAACCAAGCGTCTGAAACTGCAAATTAAGCATCCAAATAATTGTAAGAGAAATTAACACACTGGACAAATACATTAATATCTGAATATGCCATTTTACTTTTTTTTTTTTTCTTTTTTCTTTCTTCTCCCTCATACTAACTGATGTCTTTCTACAGGTATAACAAAGGTACTGTATGCGCGCGAGAGAGATTTTATCTTTATTTGGTGTGTCTGTATATTTCGGTTTATGCTGTTCCTTTCTTAGATTACACTTATAACTAAATGTGAAGGAGTTACTGATATTCTATGACAAACACACTGAGAAAAAAACCCAACTAACTGAAACGGCTGTTAATCACAGATGAAACAGGACTGAATGTTTAAAAAGGATCTACTGTTATTCTGAGGAAACCGAAATTCCATTTATGGGTGCGTATGCATGTTCATATGCACTAACATGCTGGAGATCCTCTTGAAAACTAGCACTACTGTACTTAACGCGTAATAAAAATGTGACAACCTAATGTTGAGGTTTAAAATGTTCTAGCGTGCATGACGGTGCAGCGTGTTAGTTCACGAACACTACTTGTCATGCTACGGTCAAGATTCTTCTTGGTTTAAAGTCTGTCCGGTATTGTCATATTCTGACACAGATATATCACTGTCATTTTTTTTTACTTATCTCCTAGCAAACTGCATTAACAATGCATGCTTCAGGTCATGATTTTTCTGACGGGCTGAACTGTCTGGATTCCTCAAGAGTGAGAATTTTCAGAATATACATAGACATGTAACTATAATGGGAGTCTCCCATAATCTGCTTTAAAGAGCTTTCGATATACTTTTAGTGGCACTAAATATAACTTCTTAACAAAATAAGGTGCATCTTATAACTTCAATAGAAAGCTGTGATGTAATCTTGACATTGTCAATTGTACAGATCTTAAACTATGATTAAATGCAATAGTCTCTCTCAAGTGTATTAGTTATTCTTAAAATTAAATTCTCATTCATTACGTCCAACAAATCATTGGTACAAAACATGTATTTAGATTTTTTTAAATGCATTTAAAACATTAACATGTAAGTAAAATTAATCTCCTAACCATCCGATGCAAAATGGTCAATATAACGGCAATTGCGGCTTTAAACTTCAGGGTGTTTCGTTCGTTTTATTTTAAAGCCTGCGTGTTCGCCTCAATAGAAGTAATGTTTTGAGTATAGAAGTGCATGAGTTTATAGGACTGTCACAAAAACAAGACGAAACGGACTGATCACGAAACAGTCTGGTGAAGCACAGACTCCAATTTTTTTTGTTTTTTTAACCGACTTTGTCACAATAAAAGGTGATCCTAAGGTTCGTTCAATTCATTTCTTCCGAGCGTAACAAAGCTACGATGATTTTAGCGTTGGTGGGAGAATGCACATGTACAAAAAAAGCATCAACATACATGCACAAGGCACAGAGCAGACGTGAACAACGAAGGGACGAGGGGAAAGAATTACGTAAAAAGAGCTGCTAAAACCTGAAAGCAAAATGGTGTGAAGCAGAGAGATGTCAAATGGCAGGTTTGTCTGAGGGACTGTGTGCATTCTCAACCACTGATAAAATCACTCCCCTAAATCACGTCATTGCGTAACAGGATCATGTACATTTGGGTCTATATACAAACGGCTGGGATGTCAAACAGTCTCACGGTTCCCTCCGAACACACTGCTTCCTCCCTGTCTCTGCCAGAAGCCTCGATTTTTCTTTATCCTGGTTCGAGGACAACCCAGTGTGTTTTCGGTTTTAAAACAAAGTGCAGCTTGTGACGCACTCTGTTCTCACATTCAAACGGGTTGGTGTTGATTTGTACGTCAAACTGGTAAACAACACGCAAGGTAAAGTGTATCTGGACAGTTAAACTGTCAAAACAAATGATGGCCTGCTGCTTAATAAAAGGGCGTTTATCAATTAACTAGCGCAGTACTATCATAAATAACATTTTAAGTGCTTTACGTTACAATACAATCTATTTTTAAGGGCATTTCTTCCTCAGTCGAGGAGAGGGGCTTGCATATAATTTCGGGCTTAAGGTGCTTTACATATTTGTACTTTAGGACTACTTGAGTACTGAAGAATCCTCAAGGGGATGTGGGCCTGAAAGAAGATTGTCTACATGTGAGAGAAAGCAACAGAGGAGAGCTAGCTATGCGATGCAGATTGTAACCTCTACAAATCTTTTACTTTTATTATTTAAAGCATGCCTCTCTGAGCCTGGACTTCTCGGGCCGCCCGTGGCCCCTGTGCTGAAGACAACAGCAACTTCTCCACATGCAAATCACTCTTTGATAAGATATCCAAAAACAAAGGGGCTACCATGTGTGTGTGAATGCACACTGTGACATACAAATACAACCCGCGTTCTCCGTCAGTTTCCACTCGTCTACTGTATTCAGGGCAGTGTTGATTTGAAACAGTAGTACAAATAGTGTGATTCTTTGCTGTGTGGTGGAAACTTTAGAGCAGGTGCTGCTGTGCTACTTGACACATGCAAGTATTTAGTAGATACATTTTCAAATACACTTTGGGCAATAATAGGGGGCTTTTCGTAGCCATTTTAGGCAATCATACATATAAGGTCACCGTCAATGTATTAAGGTCTGAAAGAAAACGAAAACGGTGTTGAAATAAAAAGACTCGAGAGCTTTTCACGATGCTACAACACTGATGGGCCAGTGGAAAAGATGAGGTCCGGAACCTGAAGATTCAGGGCGATGTGCAATCGAGGGTTGTGGTTTAAACTCACTCAATTTTAAACCAGACCCGGCTCTTAAGGTGACACATAGACCGCATTCCTGACACTGTCCATCTGTCGTTTCCAGCATCATAAATTATACCATGACAACACAAAGTGGCTACTGTGCCCTAAATATTCAATTTTGCAAGGAAAAGGCAGTCGACCTTAGATCATTTCCTCTCACTCTCTCATTCTTATTACATTATGGGATGTAATTACTCCTCTTTCTGTAGTGCACCATCTGATGGGCAGTCGTCAAGGCAACAAGGGGCCTCTACCTCCACCCCATCTCCTGACTGGTTGTCTCTGCTGGCTAAGGCACACTGGATTGGCTGGGCCAGTGGTGGCAGGTCAAGAGCTTGACCAGTGGCGCTTCCTGAAGAGCTGCCGTTCAGCTGCTGTGACATGGTCCCCGTTCCCTCCGTGGGCCGCCCCACCGCTTTACCATCCTCGGTGAGCTTCGGGGGGCTGGAGGAGGGTGGTGAAGAGGACAGAGTCTACGAGCAACAATGGGAGGAGGAGGAGGAGGAAAAAAATTAATTTCCTCGCTCACATTTAGTATTTCGAAAAGCTAAAGTTATGCATTGGACTGACCTGTGTTCTATTGGTGGTCACTTTCTTCCCCCCCCTTCCTCTTACCGTCAATTCTTTACCCCTTCTGGGAAAAAACAATTTTAGTTTTTTTTCTCTACACGTGTGCATTAAAAGAAAAAAAAAAATACAATTTTGTCTGATTCTTCACATTCTTAACGTAACTGATTAACGCTGAAAATTTACACAGCAGTGGAGATAATTATACATTTGCGACTGCAATTTAACGTATGTACTTTTAGCTATTTTCAAAAGAAAATTAAGAATAGTATCAATACACAAACGCTTCTGCATTTAGCATCAAAGAGGATACAAAACATTTATATATAGTAATTTTTTGTGATAAACAGTTGTTAAAAATAAATTTGCTACTGCCACGGTTTGCTATCAGCTGACATTGCATAGCCTCACCAGTAGGTGGTGCAATTGAGAACTGATAAAGAGCAGCAAAAAGAGAGAGGAGCCATTTGTAGAAAGGCTTCTGTCATACCTCCAAATATAATCAGCTATACAGCCACTATTTTATGACACAGAATGGACTCACCCTTTCCCTCCTACTGACACCACCTGCATATTCACTCTGCCACGGACTGGTTTGTTCCCAGCCCACTGACCAACAACCATGCCAGCTATTTCCAGCTTGCCACCCTGGGGAGGTATAGACTGGATTCCTATTAAAAAAAAAATAAATAAAGTTTCCAAAAATTACTAAGTGACATCCAAAGGCTAAATAAAAGGACTAAATTGGAGGAGGACGTTACCTGGGAAGGCCCTGGGCCGGTGCTGGTGGTGATGGTGAGGTGGCGGTGGCATGGAGCCCAGTGGGCGAGGAGGGTATAGAGGATGCATGGGGTAGAAAGGGGGCACCATGGCAGGGGGGAGAAATGCAGGGGGTGGCAGTGGTGGAGGTGGGGGTGGCGGCCGGGACAGGTTGATGCCTTCCAGAATGGCCTGGCGCATCTTTTCCACTCTCGAAACCAGCTCTTCCTGTAGGACAAAGTGTCGAAGACAATTAAAAAAAAAACTTCAATATTCCTAAATACTAAACGGATGTGCATGCACCTATGCATTTATTACCTGGCCTTCACACATATCAAGTAAAGAGGCTCTGTCTCTGGTGGCTTTAGCTAGCTTGCTCTGGAACAACTTCCCATCGAAAAAGCCCCAAGGGCAGCAGTGGTCCCATGGCAAGGGCTGTCCACATACATCATTCACAAACAGGGCAGTGTCCACTCCACTCATGAACAGAGAGGCTAGTTGCACCCCACGGTTATCCACCTTCTCCACCTGGTATCAGTGTCAAAGAGAAGAAATATGATCCAGCGGCATGTTTGGCATCAGCCTGGTAAATGTCACAGTAGCATGTCATTTCAGATTTCACAGAGCTCTTTCAAAGCAGATTATTGACAACCTGACATTTGAAAGACAGCATTCTATTTTAAAGAAATGTTTTGCCTTGAACCTTTTGCTTTATGTGACATACAGCTGTTGAGTCCTTACTCACAACTCAGTCTTGCCTGAAAACATGCTTTGCCTCAAGGCAAAGAACAAAAGTGTCAATTGATGTGAAGGAACATTTAATAAAAAAGAAAGTGTGGAAGATACAAAGATAAAGAGTGCATGGGGTATGTTGTGTGCAGCGTTCAATTCAATCCCGCCTCTCACTGCTTTTATTGTAATCTGGGTCTGTACAGTTATATAAGTACATGCAAACACATGCAAATGTGCTTCAGTCTTAAACTCAACTCTATCCATCTGCTTTTAACTCAAAAAGTACTTCTTTAATTAGAAAGAAAAATGTTTAACTAGGTTTTCAAACATTCTATGAGATGACAACACACCTCTATTACATACACACATTTATATGTATATATATATATTTATATATTAGGGTTGTGCTGATAGACAATAGTATCATGTATTCACGATAGTCAGAGATATCGACGATACCAGATGTCTTGATTGGGCTCGTTCTCCTATTAAATGTATAAAATTATTATTATTATTATTCACTCAGCGCCACACATACACGCAAATTAGAGCTAAAAGAGACATCTTTTAAACATCATTAACAGCTATGTTTTCTTTTTCATTTTCTTTTACTGCACATTAACTAAAACACATTGTTGCTTCTTATTTAGCATCATTATAATCATTTTTAAAAATGCAGTTAATAAGTTATCAGTCTAAAACAGGGCTCGTCGTGGGACGCGCTGAAAATACTTTCATCTTTTACGTGTTTGTTTAAGTCCAATATTTAGTGTAAAACTGTTGGTCTAAATAAATCTACTTTTGATTTTCACCATGTCTGATTTTTAAACTGATAACTTCTGCGAGAATGCAGCAAATTTGTATAATATATACAAATTGCGTTCTTTCTCTCTCTCACGCGGTTTAAAATCATCAAATAGCCTTTGATAAGTACAGAGATCTTCTCTCTTACCCCCAAACACCCATAATAACAACAACATAATATCATGATAATATCGTGTATCGGCGATCTCACGGGCTGACGATATGACGATTACCATATTGCGCAACCCTAACATATGTATATACATATACATACACACACATTTTCAGAATCTCAGAGAGGCTCAGTTTACAGTAACTGATGCTCCACACAAGCTAATCTTATTCATTTGGGAACACACCACACCATTTTCCCAAAATTGTAATTATATCCAGCTACTGTCAATAAAACATTTTAAAGGGCTTCCGGTGGTTTTTACCTAAATGAAATATTGAAAAAAAATTAAGCCAGCCAAAAATTTGATTATTACTATTATATTAAATTTATAAAATTTATTTTATTTTTTTTTTTTTGACAAAAGCTATATACTATTGGTAAATATTTTAATTTAGAAATAATGCAAATCCTATTAATGATTTAAGGTAGTAATAGTATTTATAGTTAATGATAATAATAATAATAATACTACATACAACATTTTTCACCAAATTGTGCACAGCCCTAATTGCTGGAGGGGGTGGTACCTGATAAGAAATAATGAGAAATGCGTTACCTTGAGTTCCTGAAGTTGGTCGGGCTCATAGAGCTGGTTGGACACAGCTTGAGCCAAAAAGGCATCAAGCTCATGGCGCTGAAGAATGCGACCCCCCGGCCACTGCATCATATACCTGTAAACATACAATACCGCTCAAAACAGATTCAGTGCTGGTCTACTTTTCCAATCATTAAGTAAGAATCACTCTAATGTCAATGACCAATGAGAAACAGGTCTCCAGTGATTTCATCTCGTAAAGGCACCTGAGCACGCAGCACATGAGCAGCAGGTGAGATGGCACACAGGTCGGGTTGAGCAGGGCAGGGCAGTCGGAGCGCATGCAGGCTAGGAAGGCTCGTGTTCGGCGGCTACGGTCCTCAGACGCTCTGCCCAGCCACAGCCGCCTCAGGTTGGGACACGTCCACTCGCGGAAACACAGGGCTGGAACGAGCTCTGGGGTCAGGGCAGATTTAGCTTTACTGGCACACCACTCCTTTACAATCACCGGAGGCACTGCGGAGTCAGACACATTTAGGTTCATTTTCATCTTACTTTGATGTCTCCTTCCTCACAGCCAGAGAAGACACAACTGGGCAAAATCTCTCTATTATTACAGCCAATTCTGTGGTTAGACATGTGACAATTATTTATTTATTTATTATGTTTTTCATTATTTATAAATATGAAATGCATTTTATTACAACTTTCTATCTGGCAAGTTGTGTTGATTGATACTTATTAATATTATAACCATAAAAAATAAGCAATGTTCATCAGTATTGAGAATCTCAAAAGTTGCCTGGTATTAAAATTAGGCATTTATTTTTTGGTACTGTGAAAAGTATAAGATATTCTACAGTCTCATCTAACCAAAGTTCAGGCTCACCATCAACTGGACTACGCTTGCGCATGGCCAGTCTCTCCAGCCTCCGCTGGGTCTCAGCCAAGCTGAACAGCACCCCGTAGGCATACTGGCGGGCCGAACGGAAAAGTAGAGAAGCTGGAGGCAGGTCGGGGTTACACTCGTCCTCTATACACACTGGCATCTTCATCTCCCCCTGGGAGACAGAAAGGGAAGGGAGAAACACAAAGGGACAGAGAGGAATATTAGAGGTATTATTAGATGCTTTTTAATACGTTAAATGTGTTTTGAGGGCATTTGTCACCATAAATGTAAACAAATTTTGGTATAGCATTAAATCAATCAATCAATCACTTTTATGTATATAAGCGCTTTTAACAATACAGATTGTAGTAAAGCACTGAACATTATCAAGTAGGACAATAGAGTGATGGTAATGTATAATGACGAGATTAAACTATTTATTTATTAACAAAACACTCCAAAACTGTGCCATTGCAGATTCACAAATAATAGGGAGGAAACCAGGATGTCATTTGTTTGTTAGCACATGCTGTGTGACTGCTGTACCTTGGTCAGGATGTGGTAGATCTGTGGATACATGAGTCCTCTTCTGTGTCTGTGTTCTGCCACTCTCAGCACCTCGGCACTGACCTGTGGAAGGGGTGGAGTTGTGATGTCCATGTGACTCCGTGTTGGCATGGACAGCAAAGATGGAATGGACGGCCCACTTCCGTTACCATGGTGCCCATCCCCAGAGCCACTGCCGCCCCGTCCACTGGGATCTTCCCATCTTGTAGACTTGTCAGCCAAATGACTACGACAGAAAATGAATATTAATTCTGCTCTGAATAGCAGACTGCTTACAGGTAAGCAACACAATGAATGGATTGTGTGCTAAACTCACTTAGTGCTGGTGTCGTTTTGTTCCTCCCCATCTGAAGACGACGATGACGAGGGGGAGGGGCCTGTAGGAGCAGCAGTGTGATGATTGGGCTGTCGGTTGCCACCTTGAGAGGAATCATATGGAGCAGACCAATCAGCAAAGCCCATTTTCCCAACTAATGAGTCATTACAGTCCTGCAGAGGCTGAGTTGGGTTCTGGCATAAAAGGGCTGGACCAGTGGCAGGGCTGGGTCCGTAGAGCCCAACTGGATAAGGCACCTTAACACCTGACACATGGGGTGGACCGAACTGTGAAGAACAGCAAAAAATAAATCAGTTTGTGGAAAATAAACATGATTTGCAGCACTACACTTCTTTAGCAAAAATGTACCTGAGCTTTCACAGGCTGCATTGCCCCCATGTGGCCTGGGGGTCCACTAAACTGACTAGGCCCAAAGCCTGGAACTGATAGGAGAGTCAGAAAAACCAAATGAATATTGTGCGAGTACAATGTGCTTGATCTATGGCTTCTAAAAGCTGAACGGTGGAAAATAAACATACACTCCGTTCAAAGGTTTGGGGTCTGCATTTGATCAAAAATGTAAAGTATATTTTGAAATCTAAATTATTAAAGAATTTTCAGCATATCACTACAGTCTTCAGTGACACTACTGAAATCACTCTAATATTCGTAACGAAAGCAATCTTTCCAAATTTTGAACAGTAGTGTATGAACAAGTAGTGTGGTCTACAAACACCCCATTATACCTACAGAGGTAAGGAGAAGGTCCCATGGAGAGAGGTCTTGGTTTACTGGCCGCTGAAAAATATTCCACTGCCTTCTTAAACCTCTCAATTTTATCTTCAGTTCGCGACTGGAGGTTACACAAATGAGAAAGTCCCCATGTTATGATGAACTTTAAAGATAAAGTGGTACATGAGAATGCATATGGTAACACAGCCATGCTTCACCTGTGACTGCTTGAAAACATCCTTGGCCACCGAATCTAAATTCCCAAGATCTTTGATGGATGCCACATACTCAGATACAGCCTTAATAACAACCTCACATGGAGGGAGCACTAACTGATGAGCCCTTACCTGAACAGAGAGAAGAAAAACAAAGAATGAAGTTAAAAGAATGACTTGTATTGATAAAAACTGATGCTCAAGGATGCTTAAGTCTGTATCATCTATTACAATTATGGAAGAATGAAAATATCTGAAAAATGTGTGAAATGACAAATTGTATAAGCACCTTTAGGGAGGCAAGAGGGTGTTCTGGCCCTAGCAGACTCCAATGAAAGGCAGCCAAGTCTTCATCTGGCAGAATGTGGTTACCTGTTTTTTGGAGACTCGCATTTAGAACCAAACAATGCATGGAAAAAACGCGAAGTCACATCCTGGACTAAAAAAAAAAAAAAAGCCTGTGGTGGTGTCGCTTACCAAGAAGAGCAGCAAAGATGGGCAGGTGCTGGGTCTTGAGGCCGAGCTGGCGAGCCGCCTCTGATAGCAGGTACTGGTGAGTGGTCAGATTCTTGCCATTCCAGGAGAGCTTGAGAGCGTGGGAGCTGAAATAGGCTGGAACGTTGCATAGCGCAAACTCTGAGTCCTGTGCAATCAAACCCTGAAAACCAAAGTCTCTGTACAGGGATAGCACCTCCTGATGGTGGTCTTCCAGCGTCTGCACCACCTACAACACAAGCAGGGTGGAAAGAGACCATGTAATCGAAACTTTTTGTTTGGCTGATGTGGCAGTCATCTTAGGTTTATACTAACAGATTAGTGTAGTCTAATATTATACATATTGATTCTGAATATTTGAAACAATTGCAATATTTTTCCGCAGCATTGACACACACACACAGGTACCAGCTCTGACATGGACTATGCATTTAATATACACTTTGTAACAATGGACACTGCCACTTAGGGTTTTTTTAATTATTATTTTTTTTTTTTTTACATCTGCATAGTTTCAAACAATTTTGTCAACAGATAATCACACCAGTTTATGAAGAGAAGCATTTTTAAACCTGTGTTCACAAACACTTTAACTCATATGCTCATTTTTAACTTTACAGTCCAGATGTGTTACTAACCATAATGTAGTTTTTTGGAAATAATATAATGTTATAGTTATATAATCTTACTCAGAGCAACCAGGCCTGTGTATCTCAGACAGAGTTTGAGCTAAAAGAAAACATTTGAATGTTTCAGGAAAGTGCTGCAGCAATGTTTCTATGTCGTGTCAAAAACTATGCTAAATATCAATGTTTGTCAACTTAAATTCCAGTATTGTGACTACCTTGTAACACACATTAGCTAGAATTCCAAAATTGACTGTCTGCTGTGATGAACTTATCTCTTAAGCAAAGGTGTCAGAGGGTTGCTAAAATGTATCAAGTAGCATTTGACGAGTAATGTGTTCCTAACATGGCAGCCTTTATGAGGAGACCCGCTCCATGTAAAACTAAACCGCTATGTATTAGCATTCAGCTTTGACTGGAGTCTCACCCGTACATTGTAAAAAAATCTTCAAAACACCAATCATTGCATTACGCGAAAAACTTAAACGAGGGAAGAGTGCACCTTTAAAATTAGTTTCATGACTTTTTTTATTTTGAAGATTTTACTTTGTCAACACTTTTACTATGAAAGTAGCATGGCAGTTACAGCACACATTGGCAAAATATGTCTACATGTCCATGTAAAAAGTTATAAAGCTGCTAAAAGCTCCTCTTGAGGAGGACATCAGGGCACTCACCCTCACGCGGAATCGGAACATGGCGAGGCGGACACAGTGGCTCAAGCAGGCCGGGGGCAGAAACCATGCCCGCGGAGGGGGCGTCGCCTTGCTTCCGACGTGGTTGACGATGAGCTGCGCGGTCTGTCGCTGCCCCTGCGCCCGCCGCGCCCACTCCGGCCAGCGATCCTTGCCAAGCGTGCCGTTAAAAACCACCACCAGCTCCAGCCCGCCTTGGTACAGACAGGCCTGGGACAGCGCCGCCAGATAGCCGAGCATTGCATTCCACTCGCCTCCACAAACCCAGTCGGTTTGGTAGCCCCCGTAGAGCCGCTGAAGGCCAGAATCTGCGTCAACCAGAATGCGCGCTGGCGGGGGAGGCGGAGGCAGCGAGCTGGGATGATGGGGATGGTGGTGATGATGATGGTGGTGGTGGTGGTGTGGGGGCTGACGGCCTGCGGTTCGGGCGAGCTTGAGAAGATCTACTGGAACTGCCGCCCCAGGGCAGCGTTTCTCCAAATACTCCTGAAACCCTTGCACTCCCATATTGTGTCTAAGCGCTTGAGATGGATGAATCTTGTTAAGAAGTTGATTTCTAGGTTGTGTGCTCAGAACTAGATCTGTCCGGTTGTAGTTAGATAACTAAAGAGCTGAAATGTCTTACAAATTACTCCACAAATGCAAGCGTCAACCGACCCCCTGCAAAATTACAGACACGCGTGGCTATTTTTTACGTTTGGTCGTGTGAGTGCAATCTGTGTCCATTCCTTACAGTGTCAATAGTATAATCCCGCTACAGTCTCTGTTTTGATCAATTACAATGTTGCACGGTCTACAACGTAACGATGGAGGATAACGGCGCGCACGCTACAGTTATGATGTCGACAATGTTGGTAACATCAAAATATAATCCTATTTATAACCTTTCTAGCTGCAAACTAAACAACAACAACGCCGTTGCTATCCAACATGACCGTTAGGTGATTTAAACTAAGTCTAGACGCTAGTGAATACAGTATGTACTGTGATGGTTAACAGTTATAAGAGCTACAGTTTGTGGCTAACAAACTAGCTCGCGTAGTTAGCCAGTTAGCCAAGATCCCGGCGTGATTGACGCGTCAACTAGTCGAGACAAATCGGGGGCTGCCGCGATTCGGAATGAGATGAATAATTAAGGGGAAAATAAAGTAAAACAACTAAAATAAAACAAAAACAAAAGCCCGACGTAAGCTCCCTCGCTCTCTGTCTCACTCACGACTTCATGTTGAGGAGAGGAACATACTTTCATGCGACGTCGGCCATCTTGCGACTTCCCCGCGGACCGACAGAAAGTGGGAGGGCAGGCGAGCTGAGGAAAGTGGGAGGAGCCTCGAGTCTGGTGCTGGGGGATGTAGTTTTTTCTGACTGAAAAGGCATCTGGGTATTGGAGGAAAAGACTACAACTACCAGGAGAGCAACGTGAGAGACCCGTGGCATGCCGTATCCTAAAGGAACGGTTCATTCAAAAGTTGATAGGGAAAATTGGTTCATTTGGAAAAGCTAGATTAAAATCACTGTCTCTGAAGTTCTCAATTAGTGTGGGAACAAACATTTTAGGACCGGTGGATCACAAGAGGACACCCGGAGCAGTTAAAGAAAGAAAAGAAAAATAATGTTATAAATTTAGGCCTATTTAAGGGGTGTCATGTAACGTTAGGCTATTTATCAGTACCATAATATTTTCAATACATCTACAAAATGTGTATTATTATTTAGCTTTTTTCGTTTTGCTACGGACTGTTCAGTGAATATTTCTTGTTTTTCACAGCCCTCAGAAATTAAAGTCAAGTCTACATAGAGATTTATTCATTTAATTTTTTGTTTACCTTTTCTCTCATTGACTGTAATATAAAACACGTTTCCTAAAAGTATGCAAAAAGAACGTCTGTCACAGTATGTAACACAATTACATCTTTTTATTTTAAACAACATGTTTAATTTTATCCCACATGGCACAAATAGGTCTTAATATATGAAGCTATGTAGCATCATATTTGAGAGAACTTGGCATCAAGATGTTTCTTCTTTTTAATCCCTGGTTTGTATGTATGCTACAGGTTTCAAATAAGCCCATTTCTCCCTTCTGAACCAATGCATTGTATGAAAACAAGGAAAGGGTCATTCTGCGCTTCAAATAGTGTTCTATCGAACGTCACAAAATTACATAAAGATGTTAATATAAGACAATACCTTATTTTGAACGATCACCAGATCGTTTGAATCTTTAAGTCAATGCACATCCTTTTGGTAGTTGTAGTCTTTTTGTAGCAACATGTTTGCAAATTCTCGTAAAACGTTTGCGCTTTGATTGTATGTAACTTTAGTACAAAAAACCTAAAAGTCTCTTCAAGTAATATTAATCAGCAAAATGTACTCATGGATCGAAAAAAGTTATTATAAAATGTAAAAAACAAAACCCCAAGGTGAATGGTTCGGCTTACAAGCTGACGTCATGTCTGTGCGAAAAATACACATAGACGACACTAGAGTTCGCCAAAGTGAAAGTGTTTGGTTATAAAAGTTAATTCCAGAGTTGTGTGTCAGCTGATTGTGGAACAGCGCCGCTGGTTCAAACAGAGCATTTATTTCGGTTTGTTTGCCGATGCCGGGGCGAGCTTAACTCAATCCGAAATGTCCTCCTCTCAACGCGTCTGCAGCCGTGGACCGGGCTAAAGAGCATCCCAAAGAACGTAAGCCTTCGCTTCAAATATCAGTCAACAAATGTCAAGCGCATTTAGTTTTTTTTACTGTGTGCAGAATGTAGGAACAGATATTTGTAATGTCAGGTCAGGGAAAGTTGCCCTACTCTCGAGACAAGGTCTCTGACCACTTACAGGTGCTGTCAAAGCGTTTATTGAGATATTATTTCATGCATATTTCATTTTATGAAGAACCAGTTAAAATGGACACTGCTTATTAAATTAGTCCTTTCTCTATATTGACAGCTGAAAAGCCAGAGGAAGAGGTCTTCATATACTGTAAGTGTGTTGATTTATGGTCAGATTTGACCCTATTGCCCTACATTTGATGATTTACTTAATGAAAACTAATTACAGCATGACTAATCTTTTCCTGCAGCCCTTAACTGTCACCTCCCTTCCTCTCCCTATTCACCTGTAATAACTTTAATTTAGGGCCTCTAATGTACTTTGGGTAACACCTTTATTGTAGTTAATATAATATCTTAATTAAATTAAGCACTTAAATGCATAACCACAGTTCCTTCAATGTTCTGCTTCTCTCCTGTGCTGATTTGTGTAAGCATAACCAAAGCAGAATGGATTTGACTCTCTCCTCTGACTAACCCCCTCTGATACATCAACCGACCACAACTAGACTATTGTAATTACTGGTTCTGTAAACTATAGATTTGTAACTTTTGCATTTGGTGTTTCCAAAAGTTTATAATGCTGCTTCCAGGTATTTGGTTTTGCTAGAATGGAAAACACTGGTGTTTATTTTGATGCATTAATTTTAACATGGCAAATTAATAACAAAGTTCCTTCTACCTGAGATATGACTTCATATGTTGAGCGTGACCTTTGCCTTTCTTTTGTCAATGCTCTGTTTTACATCTTTGTCCATCAGCCTCCTCCTGCTAAATATGGAGGCAGACACACGGTGGCTTTGATCCCTGGTGATGGTTTTGGACCAGAACTGCTGAACCACGTCACAGAGCTTTTCAGGTTTGAAGCTCGCTATAAATAGACTTCACCAGAACACACTAAAGAAGAGCTCTGATATTTTTGTCATTCAATAATATTGACAGGTTCTGTTGTGGGCCAGGGGATTTTGAGATTGTCAGGGTGGATTTGTCTGCTTCCTCTGAGGATTATATCAACAATGCGGTTACGGCAATCAAACGAGCATGAACAAATGGTTTATCAACCTCAGAAATGTTTGCTGCATATTAAATATAGATATATTGGTATCATATCAGTTATCGGTTGACAATGGGTACTTAATTGTTCATTTGCTTTAATTTTATGTTAAAATGACCTTTGTCGTAATATAATAAAGTAACTTGAAGCTAACCTTTAAAAAAAATGTATAATTTAATACTACTGTTATACCAGAATTCACTGTATTATATTTAATGTATTTAGACAAAATGGTATAGTTTTAATATCAACACTTACTTCATCAGCCAAAACATACATATAAGTATATACATATAGGTTTATCATCCTATTTAAAGGAGTCACACAAAGCCAATTTTCCACAAGCTAATATGATTCTTTAGGATCTTAATGGATATAGTTTGTTATAAAATTTCTCAGAGATTTTACCCTGTCAAAAGCAGTTCTTTAGAAATTACTCTGTTCTGTGTACTTTCCCTTTAAATCTTCACGAGCTCCGCTGGCCCCGCCCCTCTTTTCCGAGGCGCACTCAGAGGATCTTTTTTTAGCCTTATTCATAGTGAAACTTGCTAATTAGCACATTATTAGGAAACTGCTTCTGTAGGTGAGACTGGATCATGAATGATTCGCACAAACATAAACTCATTTCAGTTGATCAAGGGCGCATTTCCCTTCAGAACCAAACATAATGTTAATCCTCTGCATCACCAGTCACTCAGATGTCGGGAGTATATCACTACTGCTATGTTCATTAATACATTCCACAACAAAACCTCAATCTCTAAGGAGTCTTGCTTGTCTCTGCGTCTCGGTCTGATGAGGGCTCTCTCAGGGCAGGTCTGAGGTAAGACACCAGTTCAGTCTGTGTGACACGCTGCTGTCAATCAACTATAGTGGGGTGTGGCCTCTGTTGGTGTGACGCCACACCGACATGCATTTGAGAATGGCTTGATTTCAGAAGGGGCAACTTATTTTTAATGAATTAAAAGAAGCATTGTAGGGTGGCTGTGTACACACACTCCCATCACACATTTCAGTCAAAACAGCTTGAAAAAGTGCATGTACCACCGGATGACCCCTTTAAAGGAATAGAAGTTTCTTCATCAGAAATGTAGCATTATCTCACTTGCTCACCAATGGATCCTCTGCAGTGAATGGGAGTCCAAACAGCTGATAAAAACATACAATAATCCACACAACTCCAGTCCATCAGTTAATGTCTGTAATAAATCCTTACTCAAGATGTTTTAACCAATCGTTACTTCTGGCCAAGTGTAATTTCGTCTGAATCATGAGAGTACATGTACAGATCAAGTCTTATAGGACACCAGTTGCACTCATTCCTTAAGTTTAAATCTCCTGTCTTCCAGAATGTTCCTGGGGTGGTGGAGAGTCTAAAGATCATAACACATGTCAATTCCTTGCGGATCGCTGAGTATGCCTTTAACTTGGCCAGAGAGAAAGGCCGTCGTAAGGTCACGGCAGTACATAAAGCTAACATTATATGAGTCTGTTCTTGTTTAACTCTGCTTTAACTTCAGCCAAACACATCTGTATATATCTTGCTGAAATACTAGGTTCCTAGGATAGAGGTTCAAATTAGTGTATGATTGTTTTTCCTGTGCTTCATAGGAAGCTTGGAGATGGCCTCTTCGTGCATTGCTGTAAAGAGGTGGCGGCTGGATATCCTGATATCACCTTTGATAACATGATCATGGACAATACCACCATGCAGGTAAATGAACTACATAAGTACATGATAAACTGCAGTCCAGAAGTTTGGCGTCAGTAAGATTTTCTTTTTTTGAATAAGCTAAGACTTTTATAAAGCAAAGACTCTTAGACAAACAGAGTTAAAACACATATTCTGTCACAAAAGGTTTCTATTTAAAAGAAATGCTGCTCTCTCATCCTATGTACTTGTTAAGAATAAGTTTCTTGCCCCTGGAAGAAAATTCCAGTTTCCACAAATACACAGTGGGTAATGAAAGTATTCAGACCCCCTTACATTTTTCAATCTTTGTTATATTGCAGCCATTTGCTAAAATATTTTTTTCCCTCCGTAATGTACACACAGCACCCCATATTGACAGAAAAACACAAAATTGTTGACATTTTTGCCGATTAATTAAAAAAGAAAACTGAAATATCACATGGTTTTAAGTATTCAGACCCTGTGCTGTGATGCTCATATACTTAACTTAGGTGCTGTCCATTTCCTCTGATCATCCTTGAGATGGTTCTACACCTTCATTTGAGTATACTGATTAGTCCTGATTAGGAAAGCCACACACCTGTCTATATAAGACCTTACAGCTCACAATGCGTGTCAGAGCAAATGAGAGTCATGAGGTCAAAGGAACTGCCTGAAGAGCTCAGAGACAGAATTGTGGCAAGGCACAGA
>JAUYWG010000061.1:7576856-7601988 GCA_034779775.1 Enteromius afrohamiltoni
AAGATTCGAAGACGATTGGTCTCTCATGCGAGATCCCATATGTAACGTCGAAGTGATTCGACTGAAAGGGTAACAATCTTATGCTTTCTTGAAACGCAGGAAGCGTGGTGAACTCTTCTTTAATGTAAAGATGTAGGTTAGTGTGTTCAAATAGTGTATATTTTGCTTTTGTAATCTATATATCTTGCGGTATAAATGTTTCTTCTGATGTGATTCATTCATTATGATCAAGCTGATTTTAGAACTGGACTGCAGTGTATTTCACTCAACAGGTTCTGTATTAAAGTTTCCATCTTATTCATTTATTATTTATTGCCTATTGTTTATTGATGATGCACCAAGCATTTTCAAGAATAAATGTTCTAAAACTTAATGCCTCATAAGATATGTTTAAAATTAAACAGTATGATGTATGGACAGATATTTTCCAATAGGTGGCACTAAAATGTTTTTAGATTTATTTATGAGTATCATAAAAAGATATGCCTTGCAAAAAGTGATGTTTTTCATTGTGATTTTATATATACTTTAACATTTAAACAGAGTTTATTTATCATTTTATTTTGACATGACATTTGAATGTTTCCATTTTTGGTGGTCATCAGTTAAATATTATTTTGCATCATAAATCCTGTAGGAATGTTGAGCTTAAGTACATCTGTCATCAGTGAAGTAGGAAACCAAAAGTTAAGAGGTTTAGATACTTGTCCAGAAAACATGCCTGTGAAAGTGCTGTGCAAAGATTTTTGGCAGTCATCGTGTTATGATTGGTATTAATAACAGCCATTCTTTTAAGGCTGATTTATTTATTTGATTCATCCAACCGTACAAGTAATTTTTCATTTTGTTGTTATGATTGATGCACAAAAAGGGAAATCACTTAAAGTTTGGTTTCACTAGCTGGCTTTGACAAGCAGCAACACTTGTTTTTGACTTGTGGGAGTTTCAGATAATTGTAAGCAGGAGAAACATAAAAGGTCAGGTGAGAAAAAGATCCATCAAAGGAGAGAAAGTCTTTAAAGCAACTAATATCACCCCATGGTTATTAAATCAATGTAAGCGCTGTCTTGATGAGAGAGCAATTGAGTGGAAAAAAGACAGTTTGCCATTGCCAGCGAGAGGGCGATGAAAAGGAAAGTGATGGAATGTCAAGAAAGGAGTGAAAAGGAAGAAAAAAATGATGTCGGAATGAAGAACAAAGACCTTAGCAGGGTTATACCGATTACATTTTTCTGTTGATTATACATACATTCCTTCACATGATTTGAATTATCGGCAAAAAAAAAATATTTGGCGATCTTTGCTTACAGCAGGAGGGAGAGGGGCACGGGTGGGTCGTATGATGGCTTTGCCTGTAATATACAACGGAGTACTGAAGTACCTCTGAAGTAAAATGAGAAAAACAGCTTTAGCAAGGTAGAGAAAAACAGCTTGCGAATCAAACGGAAAAGGGCCAAAAGTAATTTTGCTGTCTATAACTGTGCTTTTAAAAACAAGACATATTCCAACCGAAAAGGGCTTCCAAAATAGCCGGTCTCTCAGTTTTGGAGTGCTGAGGATGGCATTTTCATCTCTTTTCCCAGAGGAAACACTTAGATTGTTCTGTTTTCCTCCTTTCTTCTGTCCGTACCCTGGACATACAAAGCAAACACTCAGTGGCCAACAAGTCAACAAGCACACTTAGCAAAATATTTAAAGTGGACAAAAGCTCAGTTGTGAAAATTAGATGTGAGGTAAAACCATAGTACAATATAACCTACTGAGCCCAATGATTAGCCTTTAAAATACAATTTCATTCATATTTAACCGAGCAAATTAAAACAACAATATATATATATGTATTTATAAGTAGGAGAGCCTCACTGCCCAATGGGCGAGGTTGGATCTAGATCCAACTCCTCACACGTTACATATACCTAAACCTACCAGTCTCCACCCCCTGATTACTGACCCCACCCATCTCAACCCCTTGGACATGGATCCAACCACACCCCCTGGGGTCATTCTTCGTACGTCGCTAACTCCGTTAGCTGGATTTGACTGTTGTGGATTTGTACTGATCTTGGATTGTTTCTTTCTTCGACGCTCATCCGTACTTGCTGTCAGAGCAACAGGTTTGTACGCTTAAACCTGCTCGGGAGTTGGTTTAAGCTGCGCTCCTGGCGGATTATGATTGGTTGAAATGGCGAGGTCACATCTGATCTAAAGAGCACGACTGATGCGGACTGACTCACGTGGGAAATCAGATTAAAGTAATTCCCCATGTCTATCTGGCAAAGAAATGCGCCTTCGACAATTTACAAACGAATGATGACCACAGCCACACACACACACACACACATATATATATATGGATGGCTGTATTTACACATACATACAATATATGTATACATGCGTGTGGATGGCTGTGGTCATCATTCGTGTGTTAATTTCTGTGTATGTTTAATAATAATCACATTTTAATCCCCCATTGCGTCTATATAATTGGAGGTAATTTTCTCAAATCTGTCACATGGGTCCACTGCTGACATGAAAGATGACAAAAAGAGCAATTGCTACAAATAAGATTTGATATATATATATATATATATATATACATATACAGTTGTGTTCAAAATAATAGCAGTGTTTTTAAAACGTGAGTAAAGCTCAGAATTCTTATCATATTTTTATTTCCATTTATTGGGAACACTGCACATTATATTTTTTTACATCAAAACATGAAGAAAAACGATCAATATTTTAATTGCTTTACAGAAAATGACGGAAAAAAATGACATTTGGGCTGTTCAAAAAAATAGCAGTGTCTGCCTTTTTCAATACAAACTCAAATATTTACTTCATAAACTGAAAAAACTTTAAGATTTAGCTTTCCTGTGAATCAATAAACTAATATTTAGTTGAAAAATCACTGTTTTTAGGAACTGCTTCACATCTGTGCTGCATGGAGTCAACCAACTTCTAGCACTTGTAAACAGGTATTCCAGCCACGGATGATTTGACAAGTCCTCTGTATTTCGTAACTTTGCCTCAGAAACATTTTGTTGGGATGTCGCAATGGTATGTGATAAATAGGCTTTAATTCAGTGTTTGGGGGTCGAAACTGTCTGCGGCCCACAAACACTGAATTAAAGCCACAGTACACCCTGAAGAGCGTGAAGCATGGTGGTGCAAGCATCATGATATGGGGCTGTTTCTCTTACTATGGTGTCGGGCCTATTTATCGTATACCAGGGATCATGGATCAATTTGCTTATAACAAAATACTTGAAGACACTTAAAGTTACTTAAAGTTTTTTCAGTTGATGAAGTAAATATTTGAGTTTGTATTGAAAAAGGCAGACACTGCCATTTTTTTGAACAGCCCAATATAATTTTTTCTGTAATTTTCTGTAAAGTAATTAAAATATTGATCGTTTTTCTTCATGTTTTGATGTAAAAATATAATGTGCAGTGTTCCCAATAAATGGAAATAAAAATATTATAAGAATTCTGAGCTTTAATCGCTTTAAAAAAGAAAAAAACCTGTAACATAGGCAGCACCAATGCATTTAATTTGTTCGATACTGTTTGCCAGCCCTCTCTCTTGGCTTTTGCCGCATTCGCTGTTTCCCAGTGTCTTTATTAAAGTTTTAAATTCTCCAAAACCCCTTAATAAAAGCTCTTGCTCCACTTGAGAAAAAAATTGAGCTCTGTCTTTTGCCATTTCGTCAACCAATGGAAGGGATTGTGATCAGTATTTCTATTATTGACACATATCGCCTTTTAAACCAATGCACATACGCGCAATAATCCTAAACCACATACGAAGAACGGACCCCCGGACCTTTTGTTTTGCAGTGAGAAGCTACTGTTACATTTTAGCAGTAACCGTGTGCCCCAATACAAACCATCTAAATAAATGTTTTGGAAAAAATAATAATAATTATAATATTAAATCTAAACAAACATACTGGTCTCATTTGCATACACGCTGTATTTTATTTTCCACCCCATAAAGTCTACATACAAAATGCACAAGCAGGTTTAAACTTTTTTCTTGTCTTCCAGCATTTCAATGTTTAAAAAAACTTTTGTATTTACTGGCCTTGTTCCAAGGAACCAGCATTTGTGATTTCATACCATTTACATTGACGCAGCTACTTAATGTCATCAAAAATTGAAGACATCTTGACCTAAATGTTGCCAAAATGCAGGGCAGTTGAAAGCCCAGTGGAGCCAGCGATCACGCTGTCTATAGCAGCTCATATAACTGCTCTCATTCTTGCTGCTGCTTTTTTTTTTTTTTTTTTACTTTTCCAAGTATGCATTCACTCCATCTTTTCTTCCTTTTTCCCTCCCTCCACATGTACATCTCTGCCCCTTTCGGTCTGTCTATCACGCTGCTCAGTGCAGGTTCTCGTAGGCTGTAGTAATTAGTGTAGACACCCGCTGCCCTCCTCGAGACCTGCAGTCATCCCGGATCAGCATCAGTGGCCATACGCAATAGATCCAGCCTTGATGGAAACAACAGCAGGAGGTGCTCAGTTCCCCAGCAGGAACTTACAAGGGCCACTGCTTATTTCCATGGTAACATTAGGGGCGAGTGCATATGTTCCAGTCTCACCGCAAGGCCTGTTTCACACCACACACATTTGGAGAAGCATGCTTTCACATTAGCTGTGCCTCTCTGGAATAAAGCCATTTCTGGATTTCTGATTTGAGTGCTCCTTTTGCGCATCATGATTTTGCCAAGTTCAATGTGTCCCTGGAACAACATTTTAATGCACAAATATAGTCTTGACCATACCTCTACACCTAAACCTAACCTTACCCATGAGTACTACCTAAAATCAGATTCAAAAGATGACTGACAATGATGTACAAGCACCAAACACTGATTGTAAACCTAAACTTCACCAAAACTTTAAATTGTTTCTTTAAATCTAATTGGTAATTCACAATGCTGACCCAGGGTCAACAAAGATGTTGATCCAGGGACATGTTGCACTTGGATTTCCACACATTTAAAGTGGAAAATTAGATGCTCACACCTAACAGTTTAGTATATCAAACATACAGGGGATTTTTATTAAGCATAAGAAAATGTAAATATTTTTTATAGTATAATCTGCCTTTTTTTAATACATTTAGTATGTTTATTTATCACAAGTGGAGGACTCATATTTGCATCTAAATGGGTAATTAATCTACAATGAATTCAGTTTAAATCAAAATCTGTACAGTCTAAACCATGTTTATCAGTCCAATACTTGGAAGTGCGCCACAAGATATAAATAAAACTACTAAAATTCAAGACTCTCTCAAAGTGTGATTTCTATACCTGAGAAGTCACATAAACTAATATGATCCCAAGAAGTCACTTTTTTATTTTAGATATATAATGTTATGTTCAAAAATTTTATCTGGCAGAAATCACTGAGAATTTGTGAAATATTTTGTAAAAATTAATATATATTCTTTGGAAATTAAGAACTTCTGTAGTTTTATTATTTTAACTAATGATATAATTATTTAATGTAATTATTTTAATATATTGCCACTCCTAGTGCAAGTAGTGCATAAAACCCAATGAGTATGGTATAAAACCATTACATTGACAATTAGCTTTGCAGAGAAACAGAGCATTTTTTCTCTGTATTTTTTTCAATGTGGTACATGTGGCAAAAAATAGGTTTGACATTGAACCCCTATTTGTTTATGCAGTCCCTTTACAAAGTCATTACAGCAGCAATTTAATTTCAGCTGTTTCCACTTGAATGTGAAAATACTCAAACACATTTCAATCAGGAATAAAACATTCCTGGTAAAATGGCCTTATAATATTGACTACTTTAGCTGAATTCCCTCATACATTTTTTAGGCTGGTAATGTTTCACTCCTAGCAGCCACGAGTGTTGCAAAGTCTCATAAAAAAAGAAAAACAATCAATAAAGCGGTTAGATTAAAGCGATAGTTTACCCAAAAATTTAAATTCTGTCATTTATTATTCACCTTTATGTCATTCTAAACCTGTAAGACCTTCCTTTCTGACCCTGCATAGAAATCAAGGGTCCTACAACGACCAAGGCACAGAAATGTAGTAAGGTCATACATTGTTAAAATAGTCCAAGTGACATTAGAGATTCAACCTTAATTTGATAAAGTTATGAGAATACTTTGTGCGCAAAGAAAACAAAAATAACAACTTCATTCAGCAATTCTTCTATGCATCACCCTGGAGCCATTTTGAAGAGTATCTTGACAGCATTTTCATATTTGGTTGATCTATCCCTTTAACTGTAAACAGCATCTTGCATTCACCGGGATTCCTCTGTTACGTGGGCAGTGTGAATAAGTGTTATATTATTAGCACAAACTTGTTAATTTTGCATACGGTGTGAAACAGGCCTTACGGTGAGATTTGCTCTGTAAGAACATAGTATCGGCTGTGCGCTTTCGATTTAGCATCTTATGTTGTCCTGTTCCTCACTGCCAAACAGCTGCTGTTTTTCCAACCCACCCCTCCTTCCACGGCTTCCTCTCTTTCCCACTCTCTCTAAGAATGTCTGCCACCATCTGTCCGTTTTTCCACACCGTTCCTCTGTCCCCTTCATCAGCCTCACCAGGTGCACTGCTCTTATAATCCAACGTCTGGAAACAGATTTAGACCTCGCTGAACCTGCAGAGGAACGATCTGTGACTCAATCAGTCATGTTCTCATTCACTGATGACCGCATCCTCCTGACAGCTCTTCTGTTTAGCATTCATTCACTGGAAACGGTTCATGTTTTAATCCAGAGTTTAATCGTCTTTCAAGATCCAGCCTATTATTTCCAAGCAAGGAACTGCATGTGCGTGCGAGTGTTTCATGTAATGAAAGATGTTGTGGATCATTAGTTGGGTCAGATATCAGGGGCTGTAGTTTCACACTGGCAGCTGTGCGCTGACACCTGTCAAACCACATCGCTACAGGAGGAGTGAAAAACAATGAAAGGCAGACAGAACATATCACAAGTGGCCATTAAAACAGGGAGAAAGTAGATTTAAAAAGCCAGGGCTGAGTGAAAAATAGGTGCATGACACCCCTGGAATGTGTGATCATCCCTAAACATATATTTGGCAGACTTCTCATGGTTACGTCACTGTGAATGCTGTGCTTACCGTGTGCATGTACTGTATGTGGGCAATGCATGTGTTTAGAGTTACCAGGGTGTCTTAGGTAAACAGGGTGCACTGAGTTTTTGACCTCAGCAAGTCAATCTACCATTATTTTTAATAACTGCACCATAGTTTGTTCTGGTCCTCAAATTTAATTAGCTGAACTGAATTCCAAGAGCACTGATATAACTCTAACAACAGCACTGGGATTGTTCACTGTTTGTCTAACTATGCTTGGTGTGTTCCAGACAGACTGTCTGTCTGTGGTGGGGATTTTTTTTAGTTACTGTTTCTGCAGGTTACATCTTTGCTCCTAAAGGTGGCAGCATGCAACTGTCTTAATGAGTTATGAGAATCATTCACTCAACTGATTTGCTCAAAAATATTGCGTCATTCATAAGTTAAAGAAGTGACAGCCTTTCTAAATAATTTATTCAATCATTTACTGTTAAAAAGAAACCTGATTCAATTAGGAATTAAATAAGGGATTGTATTTCTATGCGATTCATTTAATCATTTACTCAATGGATTTGTTTAAAGTGTCCCTAATTATGGGTTATGAAAGGTTCATATTGTTTTGGAAGTCTCAAACAACAGGTTAACATGCATGCGAGGTATTATAATATGTATTTAATTTTACCTTATTTGTTCAGCGATTCCCAATCAGTTTATCATTCAACCATTATTTTGTTTTTTTAAACCCCTCCAGTGATTGGTTGCTGGAAAAGCAGTGTTTGTGAGCTTTTAATGCTCTAAAAGTGGCACCTAGTTTTTATTAAATTAAAAGAAGAATAAGTTGCCCCTTCTGAAATCAAGCCATTCTCAAACGCGTGCTGTCACACCGACAGAGGCCACTCCCACAATAGTTGACTGACAGCAGCGTGTCACACAGACTGGACTGGTGTCTTACCTCAGACCCGCCCTGAGTGAGCTGTCATCAGACATTTCTCTAAAATGTAAGTTACTAAATATTAACTTCTTGTCTATTGTTGTATAAAAGAACACACACAGTTGCACCCAGGTCTTACATTGTTTGCTTCCCTGTTCATTTTTCAAGTGATTAACAGGAAAGTACTAATTTGCACCCTCTGAGTATTACAATATCCGCTCCGTTCATCTCCCCCTTCACCATATGACATTTCCTCACATTGATTCCTCCTCTATCCATATTTGTCTACCCTCATCTGTAGTCTGTATTCTTCCATTCTGTGCATTCCCTGAGTGTCACGCAAAGGCATCTTCTTTCTCTCTCAGACCAGCTCTTGACCTCAAAGGACCTACTTTACCCCGCACTGCCTCTCCATTCATGTGCTTGCAGACAGGATATCGACTGCTCCAGTCGCCTGTCTGAATCTGTATTTGGCACCACAAGATTAAACAAAACCAGACAGAGAGTAATAAACAAGGCTTTCATTATTTGCTGAAAACTAATAGCTGATTTAATGTCTCCATGGTAAAAGAAGCAGCAATGATCAATATAGTTCCCTCTGTTTTCTGAAGCGTCTGGGAATGGTTTGGTTCAAAGGAATTAAATGTTATTGAATTACACATGAAACAAACAAAGCCACCCGTTCACACATCTCCTCTCCACCTCCTGCTCTTTGTTTTCTTTTATCCCTTTCTGTTTTAACACATCATGCTATGTGGTTTTGACTTTATGGAAAAATAATATGAATAATAAAGCAATACTAGGAGATTGCGTTTGATTGGATATGCCTTTTTTGGCTTGGATTGTGCTTAAGCATTTTTTGCTGGAAAATATTGAAATGACTGTAAGAAAGTACTGGCAAAAATACTATCTAGATCTGAATTAGATTTATACATCAGAGATGTTCTGTTCTTTAATCTGATTGGTTGACGAACATTCTAAGATGTGCAACTATTCTTCTGGAAACACACGGCTAAAGTAGTTCTTGGCAGACTGCATTGCAGTTCAATATCCCTTAAAAATTTAGAAATCATGGCGGGGTCTACAATTTTCAGCATAGGTGCATTTCCACTGTGAGAGACAGAATCTAAAAAGAAAAATCCGGAAATCACATTGTATGAAGTTATTTGGGAATTACTGTGTCACATTGTCACCAAAAGCACTGCTTTTATAATGCTAAAGCTAGTCACACATTTGGACATCAGTAAAACAGATTGACATGACATGACATAGCTTTCAGGTTTTTTTAAATTTCCACTCTTTTGCATATATACTTCACCCCAGGTGCCCTCGACTGACCTTCTTTCACATGTATCCTTCGATGTCCCACTTCACGACAGTGGTTACCCAGACAACATAATTACAGATTATCAAGATGAATGCAGAGTGGAGTCCTTCATAAAGCTTTTACTATCTGCTAGAGAAATACATCATGGCCTTGCTCCTCTACTCACATAATGACATCAGCCCCGGATAAAAGCTGTCAAGTGCAAATACAAAATCTGTAGTTCAGACAGACAGCAAATAGGATGCGACAGACGAAGACAAAGCAAAGGAAATTAGAGACAGAAACACCGAACTGCCTTAATGAGGCACTTTTAATGCTCATGACGACCCAGTAGCAAATAACTCGATAAAAACAAAACTCCTCATGGAGAGAGTCATTTGGTTAAGTCCAGCGAGATATGCAAGGAACTGAATGATTAGCATGGGCCCTCACCCACACGTATGCTAATGATGCTAACTGAATGGCAATTAATTAGCCCTATCAGCTGAAATTAACTCCACACTGCCCATCCAGAAAGCGAAAGGGTATTTATCACAACCTCTCCAAAAACTTATCTAAAAGCGCCTGAAGGTGTGCACTATGCTAATAAATGTTGGTTCCGCTCCTCCTCAGTGTATTTTAATTCAGCGGCGTTCGAGAGAAAAGCTGAGAAGACCTGAGATGCATCAGAATGGATTCTCCTGGGTTCAGGAGTGTCCTCCTTTACTGCCTTCTCCATTCATCATGATCACCTCTCTCTCTCTCTCCTCTCCTTCTAGCAAGCTACCCTTTATGTTTTCCACGGTTCATGGACCTGCAGTGAGCCATCTGCTACTTTTACAATTCTGCTCATTTCCGTCAAGTCCTTGTGGACAACTAAATTCCCCTCATCATTACATCTTCACTACATGAGACTCAACTGAACAACTGAAACCAGTTACAGTATTTTCTAAGCTTTTGACCACACATTCAGCTGTAATGTGAAAATTAAAAAATTGATGCATCCTTATGTCACTTCATACCTGTAAGACCTTTGTTCATCTTCGGAACATAACTTAAGTTGTTTCTGATAAAATTCAAGAACTTCTAAACCCTGCATAGACAGCTACTGGACCGACACGTTCAAGGTCCAGAAAGGCAAGGAGAATATTAAAATAGTCCATCTGACATCAACCTTAATTTTATGATGCTGCTAGAATAATTTTTAGTTCACAACAAGCAGGCAGAGAATGACACAGAAGAGATGAAACTGTTGAATAAAATAGCAGTTTTTAAATTTTTATTTGCAAAAACATTTTTATAAATTTATAAAACTAAAGTTTAACCACTTCCATGTCACATGGACTATTTTAATGATGTCGTTACTACCTTTCTGAGCCTTAAAGATTGTAATTTTCATTTTTGGGTGAACTATCCCTTTAATAGCTAATGGCTTCTGCTAATGCAACATGACAACATATGCCGGAACCCATACTGTACTCTTCTGCTGTAATGAAACACCTGTCATGAACGTCCACTGTGATGCACACACTGTTTAATTAATTTCCTCATTGGTTCAGGCTGGTTAGCGCTGGTCTGTTTGCACTTCACACGTGTGCATTTTTTTCTGCATGAAGCACAAAAATCTTATTCACATAACGAATGGTGTAAAGAGTTGTTTAGTGTCCGGATATCTCTTTTTGTATTCCACAGAAGACAAAAGTCATACAGGTTTGGAACAACGTAAGGGTGCAAATGACGACAGAAATCGTTCTCTTTAAAAGGCCTGATGGTAACAGCATCACAGCAGTATCCAAAAGACAACATATGCTAATGACCATCAGCGGGTAGATCCAAGAGGTCAAGATCTGGCTATTTAGCATAGCCCTGTTAGCCCCTGCTGGAAGACAGCCGTCTAATGGTAATTTAAAAATAGCCATGTACTCTGACAAAATAGTAAAGATTTGAGGAGGGTAAGATTTTTTGTTTTTATGTCTCTCACCAAGGCTGTATAATAGTAAAAACAGCAATATTGTGAAATATTAATACAATTTTAAATAACTGTTTTGTATTTAAATATATTGTAAAATGTAATTTATTCCTGTGATGCTAAGTTGAATTTCCAGTCTTCAGTGTTTCAAGATCCTATAGAAATCTTTAAAATACGCTTTATAAAAAATGCATTATCATTATCAATGTTTTTTTTTAAGCATTTATTTAAATTAGAAATTAGAAAAAAATATTTGAATGGTAATGGTGTAAATATATTTAACTGATGTAGTTTATTTTTTCTCCATTTTATTATATATTATATACTTCCCGTTTGCACATAACCGAAAACTATACAACAAGCCCATTTCCAAGAATTAGGAGCCCCTCTCTCATTGCATGGGCAGCTGGGTGAATGTCCTGGCCCTTCTTCATCTTTGACCCTACAGCATGCTATCATATACTCTCAGACTGGCCTGGGTAAAAGCTGCTTCAGCAATTCCCACAGCTCTGACTGAGGAAAACAGAAGAAGTTATCTGGGGAGAGAAGAAAAATGGCCAAATGTGGAAGCATCGTAATGAGCCTATTGTGAGGTGGTGAGAGAATAGTACCGATGACAGTCGGAGGAAGAACGGTCTGATGTAATTGCTCACTTACACTCTGCTCCTTTTAATTAAGCTGTATAATAACGATTAATCAAAGCATGACTAATGCACCTCACTGAGAGCTGTTCTGGGATACCTACATCCGTCTTTCATTAAAGAACAGGAAAGTGGTGGGTGTGAAATATATGTGTAGAGTGGTAGACCAGCTTTGAGAGGAGAGGAGGAAAGCTGCAGAGGACATAAAGGACATCAGTTTATGTGCAAAAGACTGGGCTGTTTCCTGTGGATTTTGCTACCACAGGAAAAATGACTGATTATAACCAAGTAAAAAATAGTAGGGTCAATGACAAATAAAGAGAGTCTAAGAAAAATCTAGCTTAAAGCACATTTTACATTCTTAGAAAAACATACTATTTGTATTCATTTTGAAAAGTTTGAAAAGCTAGGCGAGCTTTACTTCATGGTGTCTTTGGTACACATTACATGTACTTACTATAATAACAGCTATAAATTATGCAAACTTACACTGAAGTTACACTAAACTAAACCCTAATCCTAAATCCAACTATACAGTAAGTGCATGTTGTTAATTAATATTACTCAGTACTTAAATAATAATTACACTGTTTCAAAGTGTAATTAAAGCTATTTTAACGAAATGTATTCATTTAAAAATATTAGTTTATAAAGGTTTTTGGGGAAAACATATTAAAACATGCTTATATGTACAATTAGCACACACATGAATAAATTAACAATGTAAAATATTATTACATTTATTTATTTAGTCATCAACACGTCAACAATTTTTGAACAAAGGCTGTACTTGATAAAAACAATAATATTATGAAATTGTTATTACAGCTTAATGTTTTTGTGGAAACCATGACACATGTCAAGACTCAAATAGAAAGTCAACAGTATGATAAATGTCTATACTGTCACTTTTAATTAGTTTATCGTACCCTATCTCTATAAAAGTATTAGTATCTTTATGTTTATGCTGTTCTCTACACATCACAGAATGAAAACAATGCTCTGATTTTTCCTCACAGATTATTAGTACTGCATGCGTCTAACCTGAACTTTGAATTCTATTTTAACACAGCATTTTAGAGCTTGCGGATGTGCATTGATGTGTGTAATATACAAAGTTTGTTTTAAATGAAATGTCCAGGAAAGGCTGGAAAACTGTAGCCTGCAGCTGGATTTGTGAGATGTCTAACTTGGCACCCAACACTAGAATCCTGATCCAAGTGTTTTTCTCCCCCTCATGCCTTCCTCAAAGGATTCGGACCTTAATCAGATGCACTTGCTGCAATCCAGATCCAGATGCAGTCATCCCTACTCCATGTCAATCAGACCTTCTTGTTTATGTATTTACATGTGTGACCTTGACTTATACAATAACCTTAAACCCAGAATTTGCATCAAACGATGAATGCAACCCCATGAACTGAGCCTTTCACCCTAACCTATGTACTCTGTATATATCACAGGACCACTGCTGACAACCACCATTGTTCTCATGATTAGATAGATGATCCTGTGTGTTTAAGGGCCCCTCATGATTAAGATAGAAGTGGGACCCATGGTCATAAACTATTAGACATAATGATAGCATATTGTGTGCAAGGATTTCAGTAATTGATCATTATGAAATGGCCCTCTGTCATGTGAAGTACTGTATGATGAGAAACACACACAATCACTACAGCTCAGTAATGGGTTATACATGTAAGGCTTTAGGATCTGTACTCACCCCGGAGGAATCTGTTATTGCTCAACAGTTTCTCTTCCTTAGCTCAGAGGGCTTGATGGACTCCTATTCCTGGCTTTGTTTGAGCATGGTCAAATATGTTTCTAATAAAAGAAAAAAATAGAAACAAAGGAAGCAACTATTTGATGAATTAGCATTGATGCACCAATATTATTTTTATATCATTATATTTCATGGCTAATAAGCAATATGTGACCAATATTATCTGGAATACTGCAAAACTTTGTCTGCATCAAATACAATGAAGTAATAAAAATGACATTTTTACATGCATCAGGTGAGTCAGCCATCACCACATAATGTACAGTACGAAAAAATGGAAATGGTTTAAAGGTTTAAATGATAATTTTAATGATAATAACACTGGTTTGATGACAGCAAATGGTTTAAATGTAAAACTGGGAATTAACAATTGAGTATTGAATACATTTATAAATAAATACATGGATATATTGTAAGGATTTCTTCGTTTTTTCTCAGGAGAATTCCCTAATTTGCTTTAATCTCATTCAATAAGTGAGATAACTATAAATGTGTGATGTCATTTTCTTGAGACAATTTCAATTAGTGAAAAAGGGAAAAAGAACTGTTTATGTTCTCATATTTTGGTGTTTCCTTCTTTCTCTTTTGGCCAGTGGTGAAAAATGTAAGACTTAGGTGATGAAAAATAGATGTCAAAATATGACCGCCAAAAGGCATTGTTTTATGGAAAATATAAAGGGGCAAGGAGAGAATGTCAGGGAAATACAAAGCAGAAGTATAAGATAAGAAATCCAAAAAGAAATGATCTGGTTTTCCACACCTTCCTCTCACCTCAGCTCATGTTTGGGTGACTGCCTGAGTCTTTCTTCTAGCTCCATGGGTTCTCAAGATCATAAAAACACAAATCTTGTCCTTGATGAACCCCTTAGCTTTTCACACAACCACCAAGCCCCTCGACCACAACACCCAGAACATTTTCTATCAGTCCCCCTGCACAGCTGCCCCTTATATAAATTGTTAGCACATCTTTGGACACCAAAGATGGGAATCTGAAACTTTAAGAGAGAGCCAGAATCGGTCTCCAGTTTAGCATCTACAAGGACACAAGGGAGTTTGGACTAAATCCTGGAACGAGAGGAAGTTTTGATTCAAGTCCATTATGAAGACAGACAAGGTCCCCTCCTAAAGGATATGTCGCCTTTAGGGATCCAATTCTAATATTTTGTCCATGTGCGCACCAAAAGCTCCCTAATAGTGAACACACCGCTCAGCGTGTCATAATATGTGCTGTCCTATTCTTTGCAGAGAACAGCATTTTATGAGCCAAGTCGTGAATCGAGCTGTTATACCTCAGTCTCACCTCTGACCACTCGCTTATGATTCTGATCACATGGTGAGACTGCGGCGAGAAAGAAGCCGGACATCAGTCCGCAAGCCAATGTGAGGCAAAATTGAAAGAGTGCAAATAAATACTTTCTAAGGCAAAAACTGGACTACAGGATAATCTGTATAAAGATCTGTTCAATGATAAATATACAAATAACAATAAATAATCATCTGATGTTTTGTGAATATGAACAAAATTAAATGAAGTTTAGTTTTAATATTTTATTTTAGTTATTTTTCCCCCAGGGAATTGGTTTAAAGGTTTCAGGTAATGATAATATCCCTGGTTTAATATCAGCAAGTTTAGTCCAGGTCTAAAATTAGGCATGAACAGTTAAATATATAATATTAATTTAAATAAATACATTGTTGTTGTTGTATATATGTTTTGTGTGTGTGTGTGTATATATATAACAAACAGTTTAATCAGTGTTAAAAACAAAAACATAATAAATCACTGCATGTGTGCAAGTTATTGTTTTATCAAAATAAGAAAGTTTTCAAATTTAAGCATTTACATGGCTAAACATTTCACCTTAAGTTCTTCACAAATCCCTTTTGATTCTAGTACAATTTAGTCATGAATCCAAATTGCAAACTGCTTCTTTTCCAAGCAACTTATAAATATTCAATACATTATAGACTGGTACCAGACAGATGTTTTTGAACTCTTTTAAAAGAATGAAATTAATTTTTTTGTCTTGAATTATCTGTCTTCTGCGTCTAAGCAATCAAAATTTTAGTCAGTCTGCATTTTTATGAAGCCATTTTCCAAAATAATCTGGCATTTAAGGCTCAAGTGCTCTGTTCCACCCAAGCCACTGCCATTGAATTATATTATAAACCTGCTTGGTTGCGACAAGTTTAATAACTGATCTGGGGCCAGTTGCATAATTTTAGTTAAGACAATGTCTCAGAAGCTAGTCTGACCAACTAGCATTTAGCCAAGAGTAATCTGTTTTATTTGGATTTAACTTATACTAATTTTTACATTTTTATGTAACTGAATTTAAAAGAACTGTGACCAGTCTTAAAGAATAGTCTTAACTTTTAAGACTTTTTATGCAACCGGTCCCAGGTCCGTGGATGGAAAATTTCACAAAATTGAATCCTCTCGCTCAGATACACACTTTAAGTAATTGGCATGTGGCGTTTTCCCTCTCACTCGCACTGCCTCTGCAGTGAGAATGAACACTCTTTCACAACACCTCTGTTTCTCTGTGAGAGCAAAACAATCGCACGGAAGGGCCACTGCTAACCGAACCATGAATCAGCCCTGTAGATCCATTTCATGAACGCAATTAATTACTTTTAAACATTCAGATCAGTCCCACTCTTTCTTCTCCTCCATCCATCCATCTATTTAATCTATCTATCCATTGTTCTGTCATCAGGAAAAAATGATTAGGCAGGACTGAGGGAGAGCTTGAGGGGCGCAGGGATTTATGTCATTTTTTATTTTTTGGCTGACTCAAGCACTGGGACTGCTGAGGATGGAGTTCTGCACTCATTTGAATTGCAGAGAAAAGAGAGGCCGTCATTTGCTCAAACTCCCATTTAATCCTGTTCAGAGGAGCAGGTGTTCGAAACACACGGAGGCTGAACACCGTCATGTTTATGTATTCAGTGTAAGGGTGTAATCTCTTCCATGTTTTAATCAGTCCTTTAATGTGATTAATTTCATTGTATAATGAGCCTGTCAGGTCTAATTTCGCCCTCATCCAGGGAAAATAAAAACGTGGGATTTCTTGTTATGTTTTATGTGCACACACATATTATAAAGATGGATGAAGAGTGTTGAGTTGCAAAGCCATCATTCACTCCTGTGAGACTGGAATAGACTTTACAATTCAAAGAAACAGAATACACAAAGAACTTGTGACTACAATGAAGTCAATGTTTATAAGTGTGCATAAGTCAAGTCACTTTTATTTATATAGCGCTTTTAACAATACAGATTGTAGCAAAGCTCTGAAATCATAAATGTGATTACTTCAGGGACATAACTCCAAAATGGTTATAGACAAAATTGATATTGTTCAGAATTTTCAGTACTCTGTGTCCTGAGGACTAAATGTTCACTTTTAGACTGCAGAAGTCAGCTGCAATATGCAAGTTTAGCATTTCATAAATACATATGTTTGTATATAACACTGTAATCGCCTAAGTAACACCTTTTATACGGATCAGTGAAAATTTATTTAGAATA
Source organism: Enteromius afrohamiltoni (assembly GCA_034779775.1). Lineage (NCBI taxonomy): Eukaryota > Metazoa > Chordata > Actinopteri > Cypriniformes > Cyprinidae > Enteromius > Enteromius afrohamiltoni. The sequence continues at coordinate 7,594,123 of JAUYWG010000061.1, forward strand.
ATCCATATAAGAATATTAGTGTCATTTTTATTTTGGACAGCAAACGCTACAATATTTGGTGCTTCTGTATAATTCATAAAAGTGAACACTAGATTTAGGTAAATGCCATTTAAATATGTCTGGAAAAAATGTCATAATGTTAGTGAAAATTATGTGCGGATGAAAGATAATGAGGGCTAGGGAGGAGTTCTTTGAGAGGGAGGGAGACAGTAGGAGGAACAGCAGAAGCCCAACCAAATTATGTTTAGTGCGCGCACCAGATCAGAGAATACACCGAGAGACATAACAGACAGAGAGCATGAGAAACACATACTTGGCTATTCCATCTGAAACCAGAAAGCATAGGAGCGCATTTATCTCTGTAGGTAAAATGAGCTTTGACTGACCGAACAGCATACTTGGGCAACAGTCCTTTATATTTTACATAATTCCCAAACAAAGTTACAATGGTAGACGGCGGATATCTAAAACAAATTCAGTATCAACATAGAAGGCGTGGACATGGCATGGACAGAGCATTATATGGCTTAGTTTGTGAAGAAAACAGTGGATTATATCGCAAAGTGCAATACTTACAGTGAAGAAACGGAGCTGCCTGACGGTAAGTGCTGCTGATCAATCAGCGCTTTCTGTTCGCGCGCACCGCTCAACTACGTCTGTCACTCACGTGCTCCCTTCATGCGCTACAATGTCAAACGACTTTAATGTTGTCGAATACCTTTAAACATTTTAGTACTTGATGTACTAAATGAGTCTTTAACCATCTAAATAGCGATCCTGATTTTCCCAGTGCTTGAAATTAATACAAACTAAAACGATATAAGCATATATGAACTATAAATGTTGTAGCCTACCATTTTCAAACGAACGCAAATGTATTTTTTTATTTGGTAACCCTCATTTATTACCGTGTTTTCTTACTTAAGAGACACGAGGTAAGATAAAAGTACATTAATTAATGTGTCTGTCCAGCAAAAAACACGTGGAGCTTGAGGACGATTTCTGAATGTCATTTTTTTTCTCTGTTAAAGCAACCCATGTAGCCTACATATGTTAAAATATTGTTAAAATGAGTTTTTGTAGCTACATAAAATCAATAACCTGATTTTAAACAGTAGAATAGCATTCCCAGAATTCCTTGTGTGATGCATCACATTTAATCATAGGTTATTTTATTTAAATAGGTATCATTTGAATTTGCTACATTTTTTAGTGTATCCAATGTCAAGTATGTTGTTTATGTGGATAAATAATATTGTGCACATTGTGAATGCTCATGGAAATCTTGATGAGCTTTGTTTAAAGTACAGTAGGTTGATGTATTAACTGCACACCAAAACGCCATCTTGAAATGCTTGTAACACCGTCATCACTTTTTTCTGAATTTCTTGCAATGATATAGCTGACAGGTTTTGATAATAGATCTAAACAGGATTTTTTTACAGTGACGAATATGAGCAGAATATGAAAGGTTAAAGTTGAGTTGTCAGGTCAGAGTTATCTACAATTTTGAAACAATTAACTTTTCAACACAATGCAGTAAAAACCTTTCATAAAATGATTGCGCTTCAGCGCATTTTGAGGTAAACATTCATTCAGTCCACTGGATTTTGATGGCTGAGGTCAGCTGTAAAGGTCACAGTACATCCATCATCCTCATGAACACACATAGGACTCCTGTGTGTTTCAGAGCAATGCTAATTGCCTTCGATGCTTTTCATTTTCCTCTTAATTAAGACAAAAAAATGCTTTGCAGTCTTTTATGAAAAGCTTTAGGCTACCCATGAATGGCCGCTGAGTCACTGGACATTTGGTCATTGTGATTATGTGGGGCAGTCTAATTTATGATTGATTGGCTTATAAAGGATTTTGTAAACAGGAACTTAGGCTTAAATTAATGTATGTATATGCTTATAAATAGATTACATGCATTATTAGGATTTAGAAAAAACAAAAGTAGCTATGCAATGGAACCTGTTAACGCTGAAAAACAGGAATCACAGTCATCTTGAATAAACATGGGTGGCCTGCTTTTGTTGAAACCTAACACAGCTTCGTGAATCTGTGGACCGAGAGAAAAACTATCAGGTAAAGTTGCCCACAGCTGTTCCAAAATTCTGTGTGTTTGCCAGAGTTGTGTTCATGCCTTTGTTAATGTGCCTCCCAAAGAACTTTGAAATCACGGACAGAATCCTGTTATAAGTAAACAAACACACAGCGTCTCTCTGTGAACCTGAGAGGTTTCAAAGTCCATTGATTCCTAATGATGTATTCCCTTATGCTTCTCTCATTGTGTATGGCCCAGAACATGCAGAGTAAAGCAGGATAATAGGGTATGGAGTGCTTGCTCATATTGTTTTTGTACTTTCGGTTGTGTTATTTTCATTTTTTCTAGGTGTCCGTCTGCATTTAAAGACTGTGATCTGTTTAAACAGGCATATATGCGATGAGTTAATGAGTAAATGTGGAGTTATTTTCTCAAGTCAGGAGTTCAGGTTTTTATCCTCACACACACCCATGCATCATGTATACAGCTTGTACCTATACTGAAAGTGTCTAGATTAAATATATACAAAGGAAAAAAAGTTTGTTGCCCTATACGTCATTAAACTCTACTCTACTAAAATGTCTGTCAGGGCTGTAGGAATGCTGGTGTGTTTTTGGGAGGGACTCTGGGGTTCTGACCCGAGCGCAGAACATAGCTGAGACATGAAAGGACAAACAGACAGTGGGAATGGGTTAGATAAACAAAAGCGCTAACAGATGAAAATAGGTGGATCACTCAGTCATCCTTCCTGTGGTGTGGCTGTTTTCCTGTGATTGACAAAGATAATAAGGAGCCATATACTTGCAAGTGTTTTTTTTTAGAAACATCAGTAATATTTATTAAAAGCCAAGACTATGTAAAATAATTTAGTTGAATACAGTTGTGTACACTAGTAGAAAAGCTTCTATTTTGCATTATTTTCACATTTGATTATAGTCCAAAAGAATAATGGACTACATCATTGTTTTCCATTTTTTTATAAATCTCAACATTCAAATTACTTTCAGGTGTCGATGGGAAGAATACAGATTTTAATACGGTCTCAGACTTATGGCAGACAGCTACTTATATTAGAAAAGAGACACACAAGTGATCTGTTGCCGTTAATTGATACTTTCTCTTAAGATTGCAAATCCCTTTTAAAGTCTTTGTCTTTTAATAAAAATTGTCACTTTCTTTTCAATCTCTCTATTTTTTCTATCATCCCTTTAAAGATGCTGCACTACACAGTAGCTCATCCTGCTGTGAGGCATTCCTGGGAGGCGTTCATAAATTAGGGATTACTTTCCATGCACGTCTTTTTCACCTAGTCCAGCAGACACGCACGCACACAGATTCCAGTGTAGCCACATAATGCTCTCCTCTGATGTGCTGACGTACATTGATAAATTCCTTATCAGCACTTCATCAGCGCTCAGTGTGAGATCGGACCACTCAAACTCAGCAGCAGACGGATTAAAGAAATCATCCTGGTCGACCATCTAAGCCTATTTTCTTTTTTGCAATGTAGTCTTTGCTGCACAATTAAATCGTACGTTTATATAACATATTTAAATTGCAGATATTATTTATTAGGTCATAATGCTGTCTGTGGTGCTGGAGGTTAGACTTCCTAGCATCCAGAGGGTCATAAATATTTTATGGCTTTTTTACTGTTCAATTGTTTCTGTGAGAGTGGTGTTCCGTCTAAAAAAAGCTCACAGATCAATTGACCCTTCGCTAAACTCAATATTAAAGACATTAGTGATTATTTCTACATTAGCAACTGTTGTCATCGGCTGTGTTCTCAGTCAAGCTTTTCCTCCATTCTTATGTAAGTCTTTGAGAATTTGTGTTTAATCAGTTTTAAATGCACTTGACAGAAATTCTACTAAAACACAGAAAACATACATGTTTTTCATTGAACTAATAAACCATAGGCTAACATAGAAACTATACTATAATGCTGACCACAAAACCTAAACACACACACACACACATACATATATATGTGTATATATAGTGCTGTTAAATGATTAATTGCATGCAAAAGTTTTTGTTTATATAATATATGTAGGTATGTGTACTGTGTAGGCTATATTTATGTATTTATGATGTATATATAAATACATACACATATTTATACATTTACATATACATTTTATTATATTTTATATTATATATAAATATATTTCACATAAAAACATAAGATGTTGTTCTTATATATATATATATATATATATATATACACACACACACACACACATATATATGCATGAGTGTGTATTAATAAATACACAATAATATAGAGTATACACACACATTTAATGTAAACAAAAACTTTTATTTTGGATTTGGTTAATCGTGATTAATCGTTTAAAAGGTCTAATATATATATATATATATATACAAAAAAGTTACAAAACAAATTGATAATATATATGCAAATACATTTTTATAATCTATACTGGCCATTTTTGCTTATTTTGAGTATTTTTTACGTTTATGTAAAATGTATTATTTGCCATATATAACTGCCAAATACATATACAAAATATTTAGTCGTTATTGTTCCTGTAATTTAACCAGTGATACGATATTATATAGTAAATGCCTGAGGATTGATATTGTCTTCCTCACTGAATTTTTAAATTCAGTCAAACAATGTGCTTCTCTGTATCCCCTTTCTTTTTCTTGTTCACATCTTCTAGTATTTCCTCTCTCATTTTTTATCATATCTATTTATTTGATGGCAAAAGCACCTTTGGAAAGTATTTCTTAAAGGTCATGAGCTCAAGTCCCAGCACTCCCCATTGCTGTGCCTTGACCGTCCTTTCCTCCTGTCATATGACCCCCAGCTGCCACAGAGCATTTTGTGCAAGGCACAGGTTTGGGAAGCATCAATTTTAAAACCCATGAGAGTCATTCAGCAGATGAGATCTGAAAGGTAGTAGGTACATCTGACCATCAACATAAAGAGCTCAGGTGCAAAGTGAAGAACCAGGTTGAGCTTTGCTAAAACTGTTACTGTTCTGTTGCTGGAATAAATTAGGAGATATTAAGGGCAGGCTGATCTGGTAACAGGATGATATTTACGTGAAAGTCAGATACTATGAACAGTAGTGGTGAACAGAGAGAGGATACAATCTGAGAAAGGAGCAAAGGAGAGAGAGAGACGGATGAGTGCACTGCTGCTCTCCACAGTTGGCTTTCACATCCTCCAATCTCATCTCCTCTTTTTCCACTGCCCCCTTGACCTCTAAGCAGAGCACCACGGGAAACGTGAAATATTTTTAGTGTCCTGATAACCAGCAGATGAACGTTTGAGAGACAGAGAACACATCTCTGTTAGCTTTGCTGTGGTTTTGATCGAATTCTTTGATTGAGCAGAGGTTGCTTTTTCATAGCTTTAAAAAGATAAAGTAAAGAGCCATTATTTTTTTGTGTGTGAAGAACATTTTCAAAATCTAAAGAACCTTTGTTGTTTTAGTATTGAGAACCTTTTGGAGAAGGGTTCCAAGGATTTCTTCTAAAATCTTTAGAATAAATAAAAACAGTGAGATCTTTGACAGAGTAAGAGTAAGATTTTTTTAATATTCAGCGCTAATATGGAAAAATTACAATGCATAGTTGTGAAAACTACATAAACAGAGAAATACATTTTCTTCACACATGAAAAAAACACTTTAAAAAAAAACTATGATTATTTTTTTGAAGGCGGGACACTGCAGGTGAATAGGGTAAATAAGTACTAGTTATCACCTCTGTTACTCAGCTGATTGATTACATTGATAATTGCAAGTTTTCTAAAATATTAGGTTTAGATATACAAATGTGCTAATTTGGATAAATGTTGTTTAAAAAAGTACTAAAATCTTTAGGATATAGATAGCAATAAAAATGTAAATCTTGGTGCTACTGAAGTTGCCTCAGCGTAGGAGAAAAACACATTTTGAGAAAATGGCCTTTAAAAATATGTATTGTCATTGAAATTTTTTGACAAAAATGCATAAAGTGCTATAAAAGAAACACTTAACAGTGTATTTTGGATGTTTTCGTTCCACTAGTCTGAAAAAAAAAAACACTTTATGAAAAACCAAAAAGCCCCAAAATCTCAATCTTAACTGTAAGAGCCAATTCTTATATGTCAGTAATTTGTATTTTGTTGTGTAGAGTGTTGATTTGTGTGTAGTAATTTTTTAAATATAATTTTTTGTAACTTTCTTTAGAAGCAATTTGTTTCAATATCACCTTTTCTCATGTTTCTGACGTGTACTTTTGGTTGTATCTTTAACGGCCATGCACGTGTTTATCTACTCTTCCCCCTATGGATATTCCAGTCTTTAGTGGAGACCTGCTTGAATTCACATTCTTTATTCACACATTTGAGCAGGGAGAATAGAGAGAATAAGACAACAAGTAACAAAGACGGATTGTACTTTTTAGAGTTTACCACAGGACAACCAAAGGTCCTTGTACACAGTTGTCAACACATGCCTTCTGAAAGTGGCTACAAAGAGGCTCAGAGACTGCTTTAGCAACATTTTGGCAGTGAGTACACCATCGCCACTGCCTATACAGAAAAAGCACTGAACTGGCCAGCTTTAAAGCCTGAGGATAATAAATCCTTAACAGATTTTGCTCTTTTCCTTAATGGTTGTCGCAACACTGTTGACAGTGTGGAATTTGTTGAAGAGATGGACAGTAAAAGCAACATGCGTGCTTTTATGTCTAAGCTTCCTTTCAAACTATGGGAAAAATGGAGAGTAGTTGCCTGTGAGCTTCAAGAAAGGACTGGCTTGAGAGCAAGATTCTCTGACTTTGGATAGATTTGTAGACAAACAGACAACGATTGTTTCACATCCACTGTTTGGTAATATACAAGATAACAGAATAACAAAAGACTATCCCAAATTCAAACCAAACAAATCAGGTAACTTGTAAACGAAAGAAAAACACATTTGTAACCAGTTTGACACCCGTTCCACAATCCAAAGAGCCAAGGAACAGGATGGAGCAAAAGCAATCTACGGAAACCTTTGGACATGCTGTAAAAAGGACCATGAATTGGATGCTTGCAATGTTCTGAAGCACAAGCCACACAAAGAAAAACTTGACTTTCTAAAATCCAAGCTCTTGTGCAATAGTTGCTTGTTACAAGGTTACATGATTAAAGGTTGTAAGTAACGACTGACTTGTCAGAAATGCTCATTTAAGCATTCAACCATCCTTCATCTCCCAGAAAAGAAGCCAGTACTTCCATCTCAGGATGGAGAAATCTCCACAACTGTTACTGAGTCATGTACTGTAAACAGCAAAACTTGTTAGCTAGTAATTTAGTTTGCTCATTTGCCATTTTACCAGTCAGATTTAAATCCAAAAAAGAACAATCATGAGGCTATGACCTATACATTCCTAAACCCGGGACGTTCTGCAACATTTTGCACAGAACAGCTAATGATGGAATTAAGACTAATGGGATAGGAAAACAATACTGCATACTATGGGACAGGAAAGACCTGTCAGTACACATGTTTTCACAGAACTGGAAATAAGCTGGCTTAATGAGACAATGGCTTAATTAAAATCATGGTCAGGTTCAGGTGTTCTCACAGAAGGAGATTCCAGTTAAAAAGGAAAACATTCCACAGCAGAAGGAAGTTAAGAAATGGAAGTACCTTGATGAGGTGTGTCTTCCTCAGATTGATGCAGGTTTTCATCCTAATTGTAGGATATCAGTAGTAAGCCTGGAGAACCTACTTCAACAACAATTTAGTTATGATTTTCCTAAATGTAAGCAAGCTGAAAAATTGGAAATGTCCATAGAGGATAGGCAGTTT
>JAUYWG010000061.1:7614416-7627766 GCA_034779775.1 Enteromius afrohamiltoni
CTAAAATTAAAATGTACAATTTTTTCCACAACTTAATTATATATATAGATATATATATATATATATATATATAACAACTTAATTATATTATATTTTTTCAGTGTATTATATGCAAATATTGCACTTTTCCTCGCAAAAATCTACCCTAGTTAATTATGTTATCTGTTGCAGCAGATAATTCTTGTAATTTAAATCATAATATATACTGTATAAAGAAACTTCTTCAGTCAGTGCAATAATTTTCTTTTAGCTCAGAATTTTTCTGTTAGCAATCTAAAGAACTGATAGAAAAATCTCATAGGCCTGCACATATTATTCACCCAAAGATATTGCAATATTGTAGCTGTCAATGCAGTAATAAATGCCTTTCTCTCTCATGCAGGGGCTGCTTTCACTATCCTGATGCTTCTAGCCAGTCTAAACTCCTGCACTAACCCATGGATCTACACAGCCTTCTCCAGCAGTGTGTCCCGTGAACTGCTGGCACTGCTGCGCTGCCACACCGGATCCCCACGACGAGGTTCACTGCCGGATGACTCAACCACGACTCACACATCAACCAACACCAAGGATTCCATATACTGAGCTCTGGATTGACTCTACTGCACACACACATACACACACGCCAGCACAAGGCAAACACACCACAGACGAGACTGGCCGCTCTGTGCCCACGTGCTGATGCCATAATAGTGCAGCCGGGCCCTTAAACACCTTTGTAGTATTTAAAATGACAAATGGGATGCCTGTAATCTTCATGGACAAGTGCCAGTGGCACAAGTGTTCTAAAAGTGTACGAGACTGGGGTAATGCCCTGGCTGGCTACTTTAGATTCAGGTACATGGCGGTTACACAATCTGACAAGCAGATACTGATCCGTCACCAACACTGTTACATCAGTAACAAAGGCAAAAGTGCATTGTCCATGCCTAGTGCATTTTACAGACAGCTGTCTATTCAGTTACATGAGAGCAGACATGAGGAGAGTTGAATCCAGAGGAAAGTTAGGAAGCAACGGATCGGAGGTCCTCCATTCTTCTGCTTTCTTTCATGGATGGTTTTCATAGATTAGATTAGGGTCACAGGATTATATCTATCAGACTTTACAGTACAAAGTAAGTGTGGAAAATGCGATAGCAGGAATAGAAAAGAGGATGTGAACAATGCACACGGAATGGACAAAAGGTTATCTGGCTGTACTCCGGACAGCTGGCAGCAAGATGCTGCAAATGAGAGCTCAGAAGTTTAGGGGAACATATGCACCACCAGCAAGAATGTTCTGAGAATATCACAGTGGCAGCTTAGTGACACAGTGACTTTCTGAATCATATTGAATCTGTATATCAAATATAAAGCATTAAGAATACACTGTGAATTGAATTGGTCTACAGTATTAGCTCTTAAATGATTAGACAGAAATCTACGTTTGACTAATCCAGAAGGAAATCTCATTTTCTGCATTGGTCAATTTTGTGGGTTAATGTAGCAAAGCAAAGACAGACATTGTTTACAAGCTGGTGAGCGTGCAATGCATTTCAGTACAACTAATACTAATATGTACATACCCTCACAGTCCTGGAAAATCTATGGAGAAATCAGTGGAAAAAATAGCTTTTTTTATATATATATGCTTTGGGTGAGAAATAACTTTTTTACAGAAGAAACAGGGTAAAGGTAAATGAACAGCAATATACAGGTCAATTTCCAATTTAAATAGTAGGTAGTCAGTGTTGAAATCTATATTATGTATATATATGCACACTAATCACTCATTAATTTGTCACTCTTTTAGCTCTACCTCTTGTATTTGCTTTATTTTTGTGTTCAATTTCTTTTCTCATCTGGAATCAGGGGACCATTCACATGCTTCAGAGTAACTTATTTGTACAGAAAATATTCTAAATATAATAAAGAAGTGTTGAAGGTTTAAGAAAATAAAAATACTATGTTGCAACTTAAGCGCCTTATTATAAAGAAGTATTATACGTACAGTATGTACATGTATGTTTCTACCACACAGATTGTTGAGGTACTCGGTCAGTGCTATTAGGGTTTCAGTAGTGTCAGCGGTAGTTTTAGGAGGCTCCACTTCTGCTTGCTTTAATCTCACCTCTGCAAATTACTTTTATAAACACGTATTTCAATCATAAATTCAAGCTTGCCTTTAGCAAAATTACCTCACATTTTAGGGGCATTTTTTGTTGTATCACGTTTTCTGCTTGATGATGAAGGATTGAAATTCTTGCTAATTAGAAATGCATTATAATTTCCCCCATTTAACAAACTACAACAAATCACATAATTTCCATGTACAATCCGTCTTGATTGGGACAGATGTACTGTGTTAACTGTAAACTACTAACCATTAGATATTAGTAGAAACAGTGATCAGATATTGTAAACATTAAGAGAAAACTAACTGATAGTGATCTTTTTGTTATACACAATGCATAATGATGAATAATCATAAAATTCTTTAGCACATATTTAACTGACAAGATGTCAATACCTAAAATATCAACATTGTAATAAATTATTTTTACATCAATGTGTTGTTCTATATTTTGGTTCTTCTTATTTAAAGAAAAACTAGGACATAAACTTTGTGTGAGAAAATGTTTTTTACCTCAAGAACTATTTTTGATTAATAGCTACTTGTAAAGCAGTGCACAACGCTCTTGAAAAAGTTCACGTTTAGTCTTAGCTGTGGAGTTTAGTCACCAGATAGTAAAAGTGCTGTGTACTTTTGAGTCTTGGTCAATTCTAAAAGGTATTTTCATGATTTAAAAAAAAGTGTATTTTTACATGTATTGCACACATTATATATATAATTTAAGATAAATTGTAATTTTATGATAATGTATACTATAGGTATCTTCTACTGTTCCTCATCCTGGATACTTTGTGGCATGGCTGTATGTTGTTGGAAGGACTTGAGAAACAATAGAGCTCAGAAACTGAATGCATTAGATTTGAATTTCCAGTGCAGAGAGGACAAAAGAAACTGACTGCTTATGGATCTGCTTTCGGTTTAGTCTGCTTCTGCTGGCTGGTGTGCTTGACAGGCGGACGGGTGCCGTGTCTGAGGTCAAAAGAGGTGGCCACATGTACCCGTCTCTTTCCTTTAGGCAAAGAATTCTCCTGTAATCTTTAAATCAAACTGAAAACATGACATCTCTGCATCTCAAAAGAGAAAACCATACCGCAGCTGGACTGTGTAAGAAAAAAAGGAATAATCTGATCGTCACCATCAGAAGACACTTAGAAAGAAAGGATTAACTGCAACTGTTAAAGGGCCAAAAGGGAGATTATGAGTGAAGAGAGTGAAAAGCATCGAATGGAACAGGCCCGGCCCGAACCAATTTGGCGCTCTAAGCAAGGTTTCCAGTGGCGCCCCGTTGCATCGCAGTAAAGCCCACCGCTAGTGTACATATAATCATAAGAAACTTATTAGCTTTGTCTTGGACATTATTTTATTTAAATAAAGCAATTGCATATTCAAAACACTTACAAAGAATTAAAGAAACAAATACAAAAAAATTAACTGAACATATGCAATACAATATGAATAGCTTACATAAAGTATTAATTTAAATACTCCCAAAATAAAAAGTGTAAACAACTGACATTAATTTATAAATTCAATATAAATATGGCACTGTGCAAAATAACAAATTAAAGAAACCAGCATTTGCCTGAGGAAGGGATGATGGTAGTTACGTTACTATTTTCCAGAACTACTAGTCCTTTCCATAACATTAGCTGATGTTAAAACCAATAGCGCGAGTTATTTATTGATTAGCAAACCATGTAATGCTTATGTTAACTCCCTGAAGTCCACGGTCACCTCTTTTTTTTTTTTCTTATCAGTGCAAAAGACACTAAAAATACTCTGTTGACTTTGGTCACACAAATAAATGTTATACACCTTTTGAATCTGTTAGGTGTCTCTCAGTAAAAACAAAAGCATGTGATTTTGCTAAATAAGGAAAATAAACAGTGCACGCGTTTTTTCTTTGTTCTCTCAGCGTCTGTTTTTAGAAACTCATCACTAAAATGAACAAACTCCGCGAAAACACGACACACAGACATCAGACCTCGTCTTAGGAAAGTAGGCTATATTATTATTGCTACTGCTTAGTAGGCTTTGCTATGCAGTTAAACTGATGTGGGCTTATTCTTTTCTGAAGTCATAATACAAGCTAGTTTTAAGTGGAAGTGACACTTTTTTTCTTCCTCTGTTTCTGGATGAATGGCGCCCTTAGCATTTGCCTATACTGCCCATGCCACGGGCTAGTTTATTAGTTTATTGAACGCTGTGCAGCGCTGCATACGGTGTGATAATACACAAACACAAAAAGGAGAAAGTGTGGGGCCAGTAAGATTTTAAAATATTTTACATTTCAGGATTTTTCAATTTATAGAAATTTGAAAGGAACAGCATTTACGTGAAATATCATGATCTTCTGTAACATTATAAATATCTTCTACTGTCACTTTTCACCAGATTTATGCATTTCTTGCAGGATATATAGTTAATTTCTTTAGTTAATATAGCCTACATAGCAGCCTGCAGTCTCGCTTTCCCTTCTGGACAAGACAAAAAAAAAGTGAATTTTTTTAGACTAAAATTGGAGATCTGAGAACAGCTGCAAAGGGTATTTTTGAAGATTGGATGTAGAAACGCACTTACATCAGAGGTAGTCTTTGTGGACCGTGCAGATCTTTTGGGACTTGTACTCTCCATACTGACCTCACAAACCCATATGTTATCCCACTTTACTCAAGCTCATATGATATATTGTTATTAATGGTGAAAAAGATTGCTAGCACACTTTAATCAAGTTTTCACTGCAAACTGAAATACTTCTCCATATCCATGAGCAGGTATACATTTGATTTTATATATATATATATATATATATATATATATATTATCATAATAAAAAGCCATTTATTTTGGCTTTTTGTGTCAATTTAGAAACATGTTTTTAAATGTCTAACACAACCCTAGCTGAGAGTTATTCATGAGTCATGTATGTTTTTAATTTGGTAATATAATCCATTTTATAAAAAGTCAAATTAATCCAAATACACTCACTGAGTTGTTTGTTTTCACATCCAAGATGTCGTCATTTTTCAAAATGTTAAGATTTATAAGAGATGGCATGGATTTGACAGCAGGGAAGCTTTCAAAATCAGTATACATCCCTAATTAACAAACCCACACATACATAAATATACACATACACACACACACACACACACACATATACATATATATATGTGTGTTTATGTATATATATATCTGTGTATGTATATGTGTGTGTGCATATATATAAATATATCTGTATATGTGTGTTTATCTATCTATCTGGAGGAAATAGTTATTTGACCCCTCTCTGATTTTGTAAGTTTGTCCAATGACAAAGAAATGAAAAGTGAGAAAGATGAGAAATCATCCAAGAACTACACGGGAGGAGTTAGTTAATGACCTCAAAGCAGCTGGGACCACAGTCACCAAGAGAAACACATTACAATGGATCAAAATCCTGCAGCGCTTGCAAGGCTCAAGAAGACACATGTGCAGGCCCATCTGAAGTTTGCCAATGAACACCTGAATGATTCAGAGAGTGACTGGGAGAAGGTGCTGTACAGGAAACATACAGCAAAGCCAATGAAGGAGTGGCTCAAGAAGTGGCTCATGGAGTGACCTAGTCAGTCTCCAGACCTTAATCCAATAGAAAACTTATGGAGGGAGCTGAAGCTCAAAGTTGCACAGAGACAGCCTCGAAACCTTAGTGATTTAGAGATGATCTGCAAAGAGGAGTGGACCAAAATTCCTCCTAAAATGTGTGCAAACTTGGTCATCAATTACAAGAAATGTTTGACCTCTGTGCTTACAAACAAGGGTTTTGCCACTAAGTGTTTTTTTGTTAAAGGGTTCAAATACTTATTTCACTCAATGAAATGCAAATTAGTTTCAATCTTTTATTTAAAGTTATATTTTCAATTTTCCTTTTGATGTGCTATCTGTCACTGTTAAAATAAACCTACCATTAAAATTATACAGTGAGACTTTTCATTTCTTTGTCATTGGACAAACTCACAAAATCAAGATAATTATTTCCTCCACTGTGTATATATATATACACGCATACAATCAGTAATCAGTAATACCCTTATGTGCTATTAAACACACAATAATCTGCTGTACAGGGAACATACACAGAGCAATAACTGCTCCAAAGGCTTTAGACTGGGCATGGTGTCAGGCTCCGTGGACAGAAAATGAGTGGAATCACAAGCTGTTAAACTATGTGCTCACTGAGAACAGACTCTGCACCAAAAAGGATGTTATGAAAGGATTGTGAGAAGGAAAAACTAAATATGCACACAAAGTCCAATTATCAATCTCTTCCTCTGCTAATCAAAACCAAACCAGATGATGGTGGAAGAAGAGCTGGTAAACAAAATGTTTAGGCTGATAAAAAGACAGATGATGGTCTATAACAGTCTAATTGTGGATTCAGGCGAGGTGTGGAATAGAAGAAAGGACAAAACCTAAAGGTAAAAAAAAACGAGGACGGCGTCGAGATGGAAGAATTCCGCCTGCACAAATTCCTACATATTCTCATATTGCACCGTTACACATACTTGAGCAACGGAACAGTCTCTTATTATTCTGAGGGAGAATATTTTCTCTTTTTGAATACATAAAGCCAGCTAGATATTTTAGAGACATGTAGCCCTAGAAGGTTTTGAGTGCATGAAGTGACAAAAACAAATATATTTAGTATTAAACTTAGGGCCGTTTTTTTTTTCCAGATAGGGATTAGATTAAGCCAGGACTAGTCCTTTGCTAATTTAGAACATTTAAGAATTTTTTTAGAAACATGTCTTACAAAAATGCATTATCTGTGAACATTTTAAGACCAAACAATGACAATAATGTATTTTAAGATATCTCAGTGCAAGCTTTTTCCAGTTTAGACAGCTCCTAACATTTATTTTAATCTAGCACTAATCTTAAACCCTGTTCGGGAAACTGTCCCTTAATGTGCAAGTTAAGTTTACCTTAGACTAATGAAAAGTGGTATGACAAATCATACTTATCTTGAATTTTATAAATGCTTCAGCCTCCATCTGTCCATTGGCTGAAGATGAAAACAAACCTGTTTCTGATCAAGCATATTCATGACAACTATGTTTGTTTGTTCTTTTTCAGTTTTCCCTTTGCTCCAAAACTGTTGCCCATAAACTCAAAAAAAAAAAAAAAATGTTTATCATACACTCAATTTAGCCGTCAATTACTGCATCTGAGATTCAAATGAGGTAAACTAAAGCAGCATGATGTTATGCAGCAAGCACAAAGAGAACAGGACTGCTTCCATCTTATAATGTTGCACTCTGCTGACACACTGTGGTAAACCATGTGCACCACATCTAGTCTCTCAACAATAAATCTTCAATGAATAATAGAGCCAGTTTAGAGAAATTACAAGTTTATTATGGATGAAAACTGCAATGACAAAACCAGTGGCAAGTGAATGAACATGGCAGATCAGCCTATCCCTTCCCATCTAACATCAACCTCACCCGTCCCATGAGCTGGGTTAGAGAGAGAGGTGTCATAAAGAGGACCGTGGACACTGCTGTTCTGTCCCAGCCATTCAGATTGGCACAACAGGCATTCTGGGCTCAACCGCTGGACCAGAGAAAGCTGCTCAACCCTTTCTCAAATACAAGGGAGAGAACCAGACTACCTTATCTTCTGCTCAACAGACTGAATGAGAGAGAAGAAAAAGAGTTTACAATGCACATCATCCAATTTTCTCCACACAATTACTCAGAATTAACTGCTGCCCCTAAAACCATGACACATGTTTTATGTATTCTAACGAACGGAGAACCAGTCTAACCTAATCTAACCAGCGGAAGGTCACTCTATTCAGGAAAACAAACCACAAGAGAGAATATTAACCTAATTTTACCAAGCATATGTCAATGTTACAAGGATGTCATTAAAACAGGTGGAACATTCAGACTTATGTGGACCGCACAAGATCAGCATCACCTAAAAAAAAAAATAAATAAACGCTTGAAACTCGGATAATTGCATTTAAATCTTTGACAAATTCAATATTGATTGTACCAATAAATATCACAATTAAACAAGCGATTATGATTATTCAGACCCCAGGATACATTGGTGTGACAGTGTGTCCAGCTTTGATGGCTTAAACGAAAACACTTTTGATTGTCATTTTAGGATCATTGCTATTCAAAGCGTCTGATTGACCATTAAAATGTTGTCTTGGTAAGCCAAAGGTCCCAAAGCCATCACCTGATAAAGCAGAAAGAATTAAGCTCTGGAAAAGGTTTAAACTTGTTTACGAAAGGACAAAAAAGTCCCCAAAAATGTTTTTGGTCAAACATTTTCTAGAGAAAGGAATAGTTCACCCCGCAAAAAAAGTGTTTTTATTATTATTATTACTACATTTTATTATTTACTCCAATTTCATGTTATTATAACCTCATTATTATTATAACCTTTTTTTTTTGGGGAACATTGAAAATTGAACACTTTTCCTTATAACCAGAATTATTTGCTTATTCAGTGATCTACTAAATTTGACAGAAAAAAAAAATGGCTTTCTTACTTAGTATTTTTTCCATTCAAGTACAAATATCATTTAACCTTTAAGGAAGCAGTCTGTTTTCTGAAATGAAGTGCAAGTTTAAATTTAAAACAAGGTCATTCATACACTATTTACATTTTTTTCTTGTTTTAAGCAGAAACCCACCTCATTTTGATTCCTTTTTTTTTTTTTTTTTTAGATGCACTGTTTTAACTCTCAGGCTGACAATGTTTAGATGTTTGTGCTTGAAAAAAAGAAAAAAAAAAAAAATAGTGCAGTGCAGAAGAACTACTTTTAGGGTTTTTTTCATAGATGTGGTCACTACGTTCAGTTGTGTAGAAAACTGTAGCCGGTATTCCACAAAAAATAATAATGAAGCAGCATATAGGTTTTCAGCAACATAACTCAGCTTTGGTGTTGTTTGAGTGAATTATTGTTTTAAAGAACAGCTGGAAAACATTGAAAAACTGCTCAACTGACAAAAAAAACAAAAAACAAACAAAGTGGAGCGGTGTGTGTTTGAATGAATGAGTTGGAGAACAAGATGAAAATATGTTATGCTTGTTGTCCATTCCATCTCCCACCAGGTAAATAAAATATTTTTGGTCTGTTGCTCTCAACCCTTAGGTTGAACAGGGGGAGGAAATGGACAGCAGGAGTAACCACACATACTCCACGCCAGTTATGGCCACATACACACTCACTCACTCAAATCTATCAAGCTCACTGATGATCACTGAGAGGGCTTCTGTGAAGCTGTTAGGTCAGCTGCACCTCAGGAGGACTGGCATTATTGTTGCTCCCCTCCTGTGTGCCGACCACAGAGCCACGGTAAGGGACCTCTATGATCCGAGGTTTGTCAATAATTCGGGCGCACCGATTGCCCTTCTCCACGATGCCAATGATCCAAGCCTGTTGCCCATCGCCCGCCCCTCCATCCTGCCCCACAGCTCCCGACAAACCCATACGACTGGATTTCATCTCAGCACAAAAGCGGGCAGCCTGCTCCCGTGGCAAGCAGATCAACAGACCACCTGAGAGAGGCAGGAAAAAGACTTTATCTACCGAAGAGCTTGGAGAAATCTCTACAGACCAGGAATGTCCATGTTCTGGAAGGTTTCATTAATTGATTAATGTTAATATGAACTAAAAACTTCTGGAGGATGTTGAATATAATGTGTATACATTTGTTTTTGAAAGAATTGATATTGTTAGTCCACTGTATATTAATATATTAGGCTGTTCAGTGTTTCAGATTGTCATCTGGGATGATACAGGGAATCCGAAGAATGAGCAGGCTCTTAATTAAAACATTTGAAGTGACAATCTTTTTTTTATGAAAAATCCAAAAGTGATCCATGTTAAGGCACTTCCGGTTTCATTGGAATTTCAAAGTTATAACAATCATTATTGATTCATAAGTGTGAATCTCACCTGACGTTTCGGAGGAGGTGCCATGTAAAAGTCCAAACAGATTGCCACCAGCCTTGCTGATTGCAGCCATTTTGGAGATAATGGGAAGGTTGTGAATGACAAAGGCAACATCATTTTTCTGCTGCTGGGCGAGATTCCTTGCGTGACCTATGATCCCGAAGCCTGTGATGTCTGTGGCAGCGTGTGCGTTAAATTTATGCATTAAGGCAGCAGCTAGAGAGAGAAAGAAAACAAAACGCATTTGAAAACTGGTTGTATTTAGCTAAGTATATAATTTATTTTCCTTCCCCCCCCCCTCACCATTAGAAGTGTAAATATATAGGACAAGTACAAAGCCGCAAAACTAGGTTCTGGGTGTACTGAATATTGGCCCTACTGTTAATCCACGCTTATGCAACGACATACCAGTGCGATTGAGGGTGGCCATATTGATCATAGCCTCCTGATAAGCTTGCTCCACCTCCTCCCTGGATATCACCAACTTTATCTTGTTCCACTTCTCAGGCTAAGTACACAAACCATAAAAGGTAAAAAGATACAGAAAGAACTAAGAACTGATGCATGTGGAGTTGCCATCTCTTCATAACATCTACAGAAGAAAAAAAAACAAACAAACAAACACAGACTAATACACAGCGGTACTCACTATATCCAGCCACTGATGAGCATTCACTGCTACTTGAGTTCCTAGAGGTTTAGTCAGAACTAGTACATCTCCAGGTACAGCGCTGTCAGGCCTGCAAACATTAACATACGTGTGAGCATTTACAAAGTCAAAATTGTGAAGTGGCTCGCTTTGATATTGTCTAAACATCCATCAAGACTATTCTGAATCAACAAGTGTACAAACACACAGCCCTATGGTTCACAAGAGAACAGACAGAGACGCTCACATGATGAAATCATTGGGCTGGCACACCACAGAAGCCACACCCCCGACGATGATCCAGGGATTGATGACAGTTTGTCCCCCGGTTACTGAAGTACCAGCCTCCTCTGCTGCATCACGGAAGCCCTTCATCATTAAAGGCATCACCTGATCTCTCTCCTGAGAGAACAACGGCACAGCACAAAGAAAATTAACCGTTTCACACTCAGTATCCTGAATTTGCATATATAGAAAACATAGTGATGAAACCTAAAAAAGAAAACAAAAATGAATCCAGAGAGACCCCAGCTCACCTTCTCATTCATCTTCTGACTGACGCTGAGTAGCATGAGCATGTTGTCACACTCGGTGATGCCCATGGCATACAGATCACTCAGAACATTTGCACAAGCAATTCGTCCCTGTAAAAGAATGGGAGTGAGTCCCACTTATTAAGTTCCATGCTAACATTTCCAAATATTAATAGAGATCACTGACCATCATGTAAGGATCCTCCACTAAAGGATAGAAGAAATCTGTGGTTTGGACCAGGGAAAGTCCTCCATGCCTCAGAGGGATCACACATGAGTCCATTCCAATGCCTGCAGATAAGAACGGACAGAGAGATTATGCACGTGCAATAGTGCATAATTAAAGAAGCCTTGACTAATCATAACATAACATACTTAAATCCTTATAAATCCAACCAAAAAGTTGGCAACAGCATTTTTGTAGGATTACTTATGATCCATTTTGCAGCGGAAAGCATTCATTTATAGCCTGGGTCCATAGTTCACATCTCTTTTTAAATCACTGTGTTATACGTCGCAGTAGTTTTTAATTAACAGGATAAGCCAAAGGTTAAACAAAGAGTTTTGCGAACTCAGATGTTCTGTGGTTTTTCAAGACTTACGAATAACATGAAAACAATGGTACTTTCTAGTTCTGCAAATATTACAAAAGCCATGTTAATGAGGCTATATTAAAGGACTGATGCAGGAAGTTAAACGTTGTAATAAAAAAGGATTTCTTGCAAAACCGGTTGGTGAACTATCACCTTGCTGTCAGATAACATGAGCGCTTTCCATTTTTTCAGTTTGATATTTGGCAATGATGAGACGTCGGACTCATTTCCGCAACTCGGTTCTTTTGAACCGTTCGTTTCCATGCTCCGGTTCACCACAACGATTCACTGTTCATCTTTTTTAAAGATCACAATTAAATCAGAAGTAATCAACATATTGCTGCTTATTTTTCTTCTATTGAGCAATTTGATCG
This sequence comes from Enteromius afrohamiltoni, assembly GCA_034779775.1. Taxonomy (NCBI): domain Eukaryota; kingdom Metazoa; phylum Chordata; class Actinopteri; order Cypriniformes; family Cyprinidae; genus Enteromius; species Enteromius afrohamiltoni. The sequence continues at coordinate 7,626,639 of JAUYWG010000061.1, forward strand.
TACCGTTTTATTCAACATATAATTCTAACATATAATCAATTTCAAAATATATTTCCAGTATGTTTTACTCATACAAATGTTGCTTTTGGCTATTTCGTTCATTTCTGGTTTACTCCAAATACACTTAATATTAGTAAAAGCAGTTTGCAGATTTTTTTTAACTCTTCGAGAGATTCGTGAAAAAGATCCGATTCAAAAGAACGAGAGGTTCAGGAATCGGTGCTTGCTGTTTGACAGCGATGGTGTGACTGTGACAGGTCAGTCATAATGTACCTAGTCGAGGACCCTGAGCAACTGAAACAAGTCCGAATTCAGCGGTCTCGTTTCCAACACCCGACCCCGGGTCGCCGTCCTCTCCGGGCTGGCGGTCCGGCTCTAGTCCCTGCAGGAGTTTGAGCAGAGTCTCCTGCGGGACTTTACACCCTCATCCCTTCATATCGGAGAAGGCCGTGAGTCGGAAGCCGCGGTCTAGGCCGTGCTCCTCCGGGTTCAACGCCTGGTATCCTGCCGGGTAAAAGGCTCCATACCCTCCCGCTCCGCCAGAATCCACTGACGCTGGCTCAGAAACTGACATGGCCAGAGTTAATTTCCTTTACTCCTCATTCAGACAGTGAACCACGGGTAAATGAAAGAAAGGGGTGAGTCGTTTGACGGGACTAATGGCTGACTGAATCAAGAGAGCGCGTTTTATGTGCACGCTTGGTCATAGAAACGAGTGTGGACGCGGCGCGCTCTCGGACTGAACCATCTCATCCTGCAGAGGGGAGTTGAGAGACTCACATTATGACTCTAGTTAAGAGAATTCATCGCTGAAAAAACAAATTACTGCCAGAATACACTTTCAACGGCAGAGAAAGTGTAGGAAAATTAAGCGCACAAAATTGAACTCCGTCTAGGATGTTTTGCATTTGACTGGTCACACATAAACCCCCTCAAAAATAAGCATCGCGTAGTCTGCTATCGTGAGCTCCGCCTATTGTGGTACTGCCATAAAGGTGCATCAGACGATTGTGTGTTCATGCAAATACAGGCAACTGACAAATATATATCTTTGTCAGTTGCCTGTATATATATATATATATATATATATATATTTTTTTTTTTTTTTTATTATTGCTGTCAAATTAT
>JAUYWG010000061.1:7627866-7742240 GCA_034779775.1 Enteromius afrohamiltoni
TAATTGCATTTACATGTAAATACTTTCAAAATATATACTGTATGTGTGTGTGTTCCTGGTGTTTAAAATAAACATAACAAATAAACACAGCAATCAACACATATAGTATGTAAAGAAAAACTTTTATTTTGGATGCAATTAATCATTTGACAGCACTAATATTTATATATATATTTGTCAGTTGCCTGTATATATATATATAGATATATATTTGTCAGTTGCCTGTATTTGAATGAACGTCTGATGCACCTTCATGGTAGTACCACAATAGGCGGAGCTCAATCTAACTAATGACTAATTAGTTAGACTAATCATAACATGAATCATAACAGGCTTCGGTGCCTTGCTCAAGGGTCTCACCTCAGTCATAGTATTAAAGGTGGAGAGAGCCTTTACAAGTCCAACTCCATATTTCAAAAACACACACACATATATATATATATATATATATACACATATACATATACATATATACATATACTTATATATGTATATTGTTCTGAAAATGTGTACATATATTTATTTGTGTGTGCACATTTGTGTGATGTCACAATGTTAATAAGGTAGACTGTTTAAAAATGCTCAGAGGGAAAAAAAACTCAGAAAAACTTTGAGAAAATTGTTTATTCCCATAGTCAATGAATTTCATCGATATTTGGGACACTTCACAACAGAGAACTGGACTATGATGACAAGTCACAGATAAATCACCTCATTGTCTTTCTGAAGTATAATATTAATAGCACAAATGAAAAAGTTTATTTCTTAAATTCGAGATTAAAAAAAAAAAAACATGACCACTGCTATAATTAATGTCTGTATTGATATTTTTTCCAAGCTGTAAAACCCGTCTCATGTTTTAGCCAACGTGTCCATGGCACTAATATCTGCATATTAAATGTCAGAAGAGGAAATTCCTCAAGACCAGTTTGACCAGTGGTGGAAAATTGTCTCATGTCATCTCAAGCCTGGATTGCACTTTTGGTGCTGTAGGCCAGGTAGTAGACCACAATACCAATCAAAGCAGCCAAGACCTCTGTGGACACCCAGGGACCACTCCATGCACCCTGCAATGCATACACACACTGATTAATAAATATACAGAGACAAACTATATTAAAAAAAAAAAGAATATTAAAAAAAATAATAATAAATATATATATTTATTATTGTGTGTGTTTGTATGTATATATATATATATATATTAGTGTGTGTGTATATTATTATTATGGTGGGTGTGGTACACACACGCACACAATTTAAGTAAATTTTCGTCCCTAATGATTAAACAGACAAGGGGACAGTAAAGATAAGTATGTATACGCACCCTGTGATCCACATTGACAGAGAACAAAGGCTTGATGGCATCAACATCTTCGTTGTTTCTTTGAGCCTGAAAGCATTAATATTTTCATCAGCACTGTCTCACCAAGCATGATAAAGGGATAATGCACCCAAAAAATTAAAATTGCCATCATTTAGTCACCCTCAAGTCATTCCAAACATGTACTCACATGTAGAATTCAAAAACCCATTTCTTAAGAACACAATGGTAAACAAACTTGTATTGGTGCTCTGAGTTCAAAGACACTCAGTCAGTCAGTCAGTCTAATAGGTTGGATTGGTGAGCAAATGAAAACTCATGGAGCAATTATCCCGATATTTTTTTACCAGCTTTAATTAATTTTACAAACCTTTCTTAGAGTACTGTAAGACTCCTCATCAAAGAACTTCACTTGATATGTGCCCGAGCTGGCCTGCTTATGAGGAACGCTCCATGAGACCTGGACAAAAATAAATCATTGGAAAAGTGTGCCACATATGTTGAGGAACCTTACATGTATGGCTTTGTTAGAAGAACTTAAATGGGATAGTACACACAAACGTTAAAATTGCGTAGATAAAATTGTTCGATAAAAACTGTGCGAATTTTACAAGAAAGTAGTCATCTTTTCTTCAACATGTCTTTTGTATTCAACAGACAATAGAAACTCTTACAGGTTTAGAACAAGTGAAAAGCAAGCAAATGGTAACATTTCAAACTTTTAAGAAACCATACCTGGTATTTTCCAACATCTTGGCCTCTGGTCACAGGAAACTGTTTGCCATTGACATCTGCATACAGAGCAACACTCTAAAGACAAAACACAACTCTGGTCAGTCCACAAATCAGTACCAATGAAACGCGGACATATGTAACCGTTAGACCACTCACCTGAGCTCCGTTTGCACACGCCAGACTCAACTCAACGATGAAGACAGTCTCGGAGGAGATGAGTGCGTCTGTCGTCGTGTATGAAGACGGAGAAATCACTGGGTCTGTGCAGGTCTCAGCTGAGGAGAAAAAACACTGCTCACGCCACAGTTCTTACGAATAACTTCCCTGTCAAATTTGGTCGCTAAAATACATAAACCATAAGTGTTTCTAACAGATAGCTGTGGTAAAACGGGACTAATTCAATGTAACGACACGTTAGCTTGAAGCGTCTCGATGTTAGCCTGACGACAAGCGAGAAGATTGAATGCCGTCAACCTCAAACCATGCTGTATGTCGAACGCTAATTAAAAGAAAACTGAAAATTACCTGCACAAAGGCTCAGACAAAGAGCCAAAATCGCTGTTATAACTCTCATCATGTTGATCCCTGGGCAGCTGAATCCACCTCTACTCACTCAAACCTGAGGAAAAAGAGCAGCGCTAGCCTTCACCCAATGAAACGCAGACAGACACGTCACCTCAACAGAAGAGTGACGTGTCTGACCGCGAGAGCGCCTCTGGTGAAAGCCGCCGGTACTGCAGAGCATCAGCTCACAACTAGCAGACGTCACCACAATTACCCGTTTATTCCCAAATTTTTCTCAGACATGAAAATATCCAAATGATGTTTCATTAGCAACCCTTTGAAATAATCAATAATTATATTTGGACATTTTTTTTTGGCAAAGTGTGTGAAAAAATATGTTTTATTTTTGGTCACAATTGTGACCGGTGCTATAAAGCAATTGAAAATTCATTTTTATATATCTTAGGACAGCTTTTTTAAACTATTTGATCACATTCTAGGGTTTGCATTATGCTTAAACAACTTATGCACATTGACAGGAACAGTGAGATAAAAAAAATAATAATAAAAATAAAATTAAATAGAAACTGCCATTGGATTTTTTTGTCTAGCTCTCACTGGTCACTATTGTGACCATCAAGATTTCTTCCACTCTGTGACCACACTCAACAAAAATAAATATATGTGAATTCATATATTAATACTAGACACCCTAAAGATAATATGTACCAGAAATCTATGTCATATCTTTATGTTAACATACTTTACTAGCTCTTCGTTTTGGAGCTTTGATGCATTTATCATTTTCTCACGGTGCAAACAGGAAATAAACTGCTCTGATCATCTGATAATTTGCACTAATTGTGTAAAACTTCACATATTTAACTGAGACCCTTTATTTTTTCCATATTTGCAGGAAGTGCACTAAAACATCAGTCAGTGAGGTTTTAAGCTTTATAAATGAAAAAATATTTACGGTCACTATTGTGACCGGTGGGATTAAATGGGTTATTAATACAGTGTTACTAATACATCTAAATAGTCACACCTAAGTAACACTAAACCGATACATGCTAATAGTTTTTCCTATTAATATTTCTTTTTATTAAACCAAATAAAAAGTGTTGGAAAATGAGGTCCCTTGCATTTTCTAATTGGTAATATTTGCTACATCTGCAAAATTATATTTCATATCCCATCATTAGTACTTTTTACCAATTGGTCAAGGGGCTTTTTATTAAATGTATTATGCATTGTTGTTTTATTGCAATGTAATTAATATAGGTATTTAAAAATTCTTAAATGTTTTGCTTGTGCAGTCAACACAAAAACATTAAATAAATGTCACTTTGAAACTATTGCAACAAGAATTTGCAAATATTAGTGTATATGTTTTTAAATAGTATTTAATTCAAACGGCATATAGTTCAACCAAAATCAGACGGTGCTAATATTAATAAGTATAAAATAGTATAAAATATATACAAAAAAATAATTAAATACTATTCGGTCAAAAAAAAATAAAAAAAAATAAAATTTATTTTTTGAGATTTACAAAAACTTGCAGTTCTTACAGTTAAATACCCAAAGCTTTCCAAAACCAATAAAACAAAAAATCCAATCTAATCTATTGGTTATAATAAAATAATTATTATTTCTACAGAGGCAGAGAGAGCTCCAAGTGCTACAGATTCCAGAAAACACATGCAAATAAAAAGAAGCACCATCAAGTCAAGAAAACACCTTAATCAGTTTGACAACAGGTGCTGCAAATGTTCACATTCATATTTTTTTTGTTTGTGTTGTGAGTATTTGCAGCGCGTGTGGTGTCAAATGGATGTGGTCTTATTAATTTGCAGATGTTTTTTTCTATTTGCAGCACATTGAGCTCTCTCGGCCACCATATTATTCAGCAATTTTAAGGAGATTTGTAACTACACAAAGTCTTCTGCTGCACACGCGTGCTTGACAAAAGAAAAAACACATATACATATTCATACTTTTATTTCATTAAATCTCTCCATAACAATAGTCTGTACAAAGTTATTCACTTTGGCCGAAATAATACGAAATATTAACACAGGCGGGCATGAATCCTCAAGAGTGTGTACATCCAGAGAAACAAATACCACAGTTAAACAGGAAACATTGTCACTGTCAGATGTGTGCAGACGTAAAGCAGACGCAAACATTCACACGTGCAGTACATTACACTACGCTGTCACAGAGAGGCAGTACAGATAAGATTTTTTGTAAAGAGATACACACACTAAGTGTACAGAAATACATTGGCTGCTCTATAGCCACATGATATAAGCATCTGCTATCCGTCTACTTCAAGTCAATCTGCAGCAGGATTAAATGTTCAAAGTCTTTAGATGGGTCTTGTGTTCTTGTTTCTAGGATCTTTTTGATTTTCACTTCTCGTTTTTTTATGTTGTTGTTGTTGTTATAGTTCTTTTAGGAGTCAAGAGATCACCCGAACATCTCTTCCTCTCACTGGATACAGTCCATGACGTGAATCTGCAGGGTGTCCATGTCTGGAGCCTTGTACATACATTTGGGACAGCAGTAATCAGGCAGCCCGTCTTGATCTTCATCTCTTCTGCGAGCAGATGGAGGTTGGGCGGGGTTGAACATGGCAGCTCCTGGGAAAGGTGCTTCAAAAGCAGAAATTTGAGACCCCAAACATGATCGATAAAGATTATTATAATATGCTTTAAGACGTAACTGCTGCATTCGTCATGTACTCAATGAAACGAACAATTTTATTAAAACCGAAGTAAAGAAAGTGTGTGTTTACCGGCTTGAGGGGGTGGGTGTGGACGAGGCCTATAGTCCTCCAAATGTCTCTGTTGCATCTCTTCAATGCGAGCTCTGTGAGGAAACAACATGTACATGTAACTCTTGGATATTTGGAGGCTTTTATAAGCAAATATTTATATATATTTATTCAATAAAATTAATTTCATTTTAAATATGTGTCATATCTTAAGTCACTACATTTGTAGCAACAGCCAAAAATACATTGTATGGCTCAAAATTATTGATTTTTTATTTATTTTTTTTAAGTAAAGATCATGTTCCATGAAGGTATTAAGTCAATTTCTTACCAGAAATATATTAAAACACATATTTAGATTTAGACACATATTTGATTAGTAATATGCTTTGATAAGATCTTCATTCGGACAAATGTAAAGGTTATTTTCTCAGCATTTAGATTTTTCTGTACCCTCAGATTCCAGATATTCATAGAGTTGTATCTCGGTCAAATACTGCCCTGTCCATCCAAATCATACATCAATGGGAAGCTTATTTATTCAGCTTTCAGGTAATGTATAGATCTTAATTTCAGAAAATTAACACTTACTACTTTTTGTTTTGTTGCCAGGGTCACATATATCAATTCGCTGGCATACTATCTGATTTGATGAAATGCTCAATTGACATTACTAATATGAAAATAATAATACAAAAATTATCTAGTTTTTAGTTACATTGGTTCCATTACTTATTACTAAATGCTTTGAATTGAAATAAGGCATTAAACATAGTGTACAGAATTAAAAATTGGATATTTATTTTGAGATCTGCTGAAAATTTAAGTTATTGTTATTTAATGGAGTGATCATATCATTTTTCCCCTGCGGCGGTGGTTAAACGCACTTGCATTTTCAATTTTGTAAAATTGCATTTGTAAAAGTTGCTTAAACATCTTAATTAAACTAAGGCCTACTCTGGGCTTAAGCTGAGCCACGTTTGTGACAAGGCAATTGTTTTGATAATGATAATTGAATTCACATCTCTACTTTTAAGATGGCAGTACTGACACACAGATATTTCAACTATAAACAAAAAGCACAGAATGCCAAACCACAGCACCTGGTCCATACCAATTATAGATTTAATAAAGAACATTATATGATAGAATAGGTCAAAGGAACTTAGCAATTGAACATCCAATATGACTGATATCAGTAACTTGAAAAAATTCTGTATTAACATATCACACAGTAGTCACAGTGTCCAACTCTTTTCCTACCTCGAGGTTCCTTCTTGCTTGAGTCTGTCTATTTCCACGAGTGCCTTACTCAGCTCTTCCTGCAACTCTTCCTTCTTTTGATTGAGTTTTTCTCTGGCTTCCCTCTCAGCTAGGAAGTCCATCTTATAGATCTCTGCCTGCAAAAATAAAATGTGCGACTGTGTTGTTCTATGCAGCATGTGTGCTGAAGATGTACTAAGCGAGCAGAGCACCGTAACATTAGTGTGCAGGTGTTATATTCACCTGAGCGGTCAGCACTGGTATAGTCTCTAATGCAGATTTCAGCTGCTCCGTTTCCTCCTTGAGTTTATCAATGAGATCTTGTTTCAGGGCCAGAGCTTTCTCAGCCTCTGCCAACCTGTTAGCTAGTGTATCTGCCTCTCCGCTCTGAAATGGAAATTACCACATATTTACCACAAATTTAAAACGCAAAACATGCGCTGACCTATTTTTAAACCACAAACATCAAGAGTTTTCAGGTTTGTAGCATTTAAATTAAGACGAGGGTTGATGACTAATAAGCATGGCCACTTTAAAGAACAGAAAAAAAAAGGCTAGAAAATGCCGTTTTAATTAAAAACACAAACAGCAGCTACCTACCCTGTGATTGGCTTGCTTTTCGTTTTTGAGCTTTTTGTCATAATCCTGGAACAAACATGTGTACGCATGCTGGAGCTGTGCCAGCTTCCTCCTAGACGAGGACGAGAAAACAGGAATTGTCGGTTAATGTTACAACCTTAACAATGAAAAAAAGGAAGCTGTTTGATACAGTGTTCACCAGCTGTTACGCTAAACTCACCTCTCCTCCACTATGACGAGCCTCTCGTTCTTCAGTGCAGTCTCTAGGTTCTGTGTCTGCAGTAACAGATTGTCCACTGTCACACTGTGCTGCTTCTTCTGCTGCTCTATGTCTCTCTCTAAAGTCAGCAGGCGTTCGGTCTTCTTGCCCAACCTGGGAAAAATCAAACAGATCTTGTACAACACTGCTGCCAAATCTCATATACAAACACAAGCACGAAGAGATGCACTCACTTCTCCTCTAAAATTCGTCTCTCTGCTTCGCTTTTCTCCAGCCAATTTTGTCGTTCATTCAACTCACCGAGAAGGGACGTGACCTGAGCTCTCAGAGCTTCGCTGTCCTTGGTCAGCTACAAAGACAAAGATGATGATCGCTCTTCCACACTACCGCAAATGCCGCCACAGATTGGCATTGAAAGCAAAAGCATTTGCATACTGAATCACAGGTCGTGTCTGCGTTTACGTACCTGAACAAAGTCCTTCTCCTTCTGTTTGAGTAGAGCCTCATTCCTGTCTCTCTGAACAGAGCTCTTCTGAAGACAGTCCAGCTTCTCCTGCAGCTCCCTGTACCTACATCACAGCAAAGACACAAACAGGGGTAACTGTGCATCTTACTGCAGTTCATCACTAAACGCCCCATTCAATCCTTATTATTATTACAGTTTCTACATTTGATCAGATCATCAGATTAAAAAGAATAAAAAGCCACAAAAATTGAAGTCTGGGGAATACATAATGACCAAAAATGTTTAATCATAACTACCTCATATTTTATCCTCTTTGCCTAGATGCAAATTCTGGCCAACGTGGAGATTTTTGTGTATGCTAGAAACTTGTTTGCTGCATTTACAGCATTCACTATTTGTTCTCAATATCCCAATGAATACTGTTAACTGTACTGTTACTGTTTTTTTGTTTGTTTTGGTTTTGTAAAATCTCTGAATAAAAAAATAATAACTATTCAAACTACCGTTCAAGAGTTTGAGTAAAAAGTTCTAATGTTTTCTTATGCTCAAAATGGCTGCATTTATTTTGAGCAAAAAGCAACAACTGCAGTATTGTGAAATACTACCATTTAAAATAACCTTTCTTTTTCTAGATATTTTAAAATATATTTCAGTGATGACAAATCAGAATGTTCAGCAGCCATCGCTCCAGTCTCTAGTGGTACACGATTCTTAATTTGGTGCACAGTTGTGCTGCTTAATATTTTTATGGGAAGAAAACATTTGAAAACTTTTCTCTTCAATTTTTAAGTTCATTATGATGTACATCTAATATTATAGATGTCTTTACTGCAACTTTTAAACAAATGAATGGATCTTTGCTAAATAAAAGCATTCATTTCTTGAATGAAAATTAGATTTCTTCAGCAAAACACAAAGATTTTTAACTATACATGAATTCCTCATTAGTGACTGTTTCTATGGGCTGTTATATGTAAAATTCTGCATCTATATCTATGCGCCAGAGCATGTTGACGTGTCATGTGCCGGATGTTGTGAATGAGCTCAGGAGAGTCTGAGATTTTAGTGTATAAGAGATTAAAAATGATTCAGTGTTTTGTGTATTATCATGAGCCTTAGGGTTTAATTTGGTTCTGTCTGTGTATGTTTTTTTTGACTCTCAAAGTTTTAGAACATTTGGTGCCCATTGAATTTCATTATATGACTGACAGACTAAAGCGGTTTGAGTTCATTTGTGTTACACTGAAGAAACAAAGCCTTGGGCGCCCTGGGGGTAAGCAGATAAACATCCATTTTTTATTTTGGGGTGAACTATCACTTTAAACTTCTAAAGAGTAGTTCAAACTTCTGAACAAAAGTCTAAATGACAAATGACAAAAGTCAATGAGGTGCTAGTGCACCATTCCAGTCACAGACACTGTGGTTTTTCAACACCAATGAAAGGAGAGACACACGAGCGCACACACATACAGTGAGATACAGTTCCCCTCACCTGCCTTGTGTAGCCTGAAGCTGCTCAGTTAGTTTAGCCAAGTGAGAGCTAAGCAGACACATGGATCAAAACAGAAGACAGAAAAGAGAGATTCCAAACCATTCACATTAAAGAAAGGAAGCAAAGCACTTTGAGAGATTTTACAATACACTCGAAGCATGCAGAGTCGATGGTGGATAAGCTCTTTACAGCCTGCAAGGAGAGAGAGAGAGAGAGAGCAGTGTAAACTGAACATCTGAGAGTACCTTTCTGCAGGAACGGTGAGAGGACATGCCTGCTGGACTGACTCTTCAGTGACACCCCCATTCTAATAAAGACAGGATTAATCAATTATCAGAAGTTAAATAGATATATAAATACCATTTCGACATTTCTATTTAAAGAATTCTGAAACAACTGTATCAAAATATTAAACAGCACAACTATTGATAATATTAAATCATTTATCTCGAACACTGAAAAATCATGTGACACTGAATATTCAAGCAATGGTTCTTTTAAATTGTAATAATATTGCTGTTCTTACTGTGTATATGATTAAATGAATACAGCCTTGGTGAACATAAGATCTTTCCAAACATAAAATAAATCTTACTGACTCCAAACAGTGGTGTATATCATTTACAATTGATCTTAATAATAATTTGTATATTATTTTCATTAATTACGTTATTATGACCTATTATTAATTAAACAACTAAATGGAAGTCTATTACAGTGTAGAATTATCTAAAAAAGATGACGAAGATGGATTGTTTATTTGTAAACTACCTATATGATAGATGTAATTGTATTAATAACATAAATGCTCTACCTGACTGAGTTTGGAGCGTAACTGCTCTACAGTGGCGAGGAGATTTTCTCTCTCTTTCTCATTGTCCCTCTTCTCTTTTTCCAGATCCTCATTCCTCCTCCTCAGTCCCCTCATCCCTTCCTCCAGCTTCTCTTTGTGGCTTTTCAGCAGTTTCAGAAATTCATTAGAGCCCTCAGCAGGCTGGAGAGAAAAAATATTTGTACAGATGAAGGCACAAATACTTCAAAAAAAACAACAAAAAAAACAACAACTAGATTTTTAGCTATGTTTGGATTGTACTTTAACACAGTGAAGCAAGAGGATGAAACACACCACACCCAAAAGAAGTCAAACCACTTAAGCACTCAATGCTGATAAAGCTCTACTGTACAGACATTTCACATACTGATATTGAATTATGGTAAATTACCAAACTTTGAGGCATTGTGTGTCTGTAAGCATCTCCTTCAGCTCGGTCTGTCAGTACAGCTTCATTTAATACCTGCGTATTGAAACAATTAATTCAACGAACTGACAACTTTATGCAAGTTCCAAATGCTTTACAAAGAACCTACTTCTGGTGAGTCAACGAGAACATTCTTCTCTACGTTAGTGCACTTTAGCTCTTGGTCCGGTCCTTGATTTCCATTCTCTTTAGAGATGCCAACACTTGGACTCCCTGTTTGACTGATGCTGTGGTTGAGCTGTCCCAACAGGTTCTGGTTTTCCTGTGCGAGTCGCTGCACTAAATCTCTGGCCTCACGAAATCTACAGCTCAGGAACTCACGCTCCTCTCTCGACCTCCTCTGCCACCCCTCCATTTCTTCACATCTTTCTTTGAGGGCATCGTTGCTTCGCTTCAGGGCCTCTGTGGAATGTTTAGAGTTGTTTATGCGTTTTTTTTATGCTATCAATAGGCAAGGAATCTGGCATAGACAATCTCTCAAGTCTCACCTCGTAGCTGATGATTATCTGTTACGAGTCTGTGGACCACTTCATTGCCCGCTAATTCAGGAGGGACCACCATAGACCCCTGTGAACTGGCCATCAGCGACCCTTGACCCCTGGCACCTACAGTCTCCTCTCCAGTCAGCTCCCACTGCAGAGTACAACCACCTGACGGCTGCGGCTGGACCATGATGCTGAGAGAGAAGACCAGCAAATAATTAACATCTAGAGCTTGGAAACTCGTTGTTTGTGATCATTGGATAAGCATATCGAATCAGTTTTAAATGACTGCTGCAGCAAATCATGAGTCACTATTAAGTGAATTTACAGTTTTTATTAATCGTTATTAGTCAATAAAAATCTAATAACAGCTCGTGTTCATTAAATGATATTAACAGATACGACTTCTGATTCTTATAACGTATTAGTAAAAGCTGAAAATACACATATTTCATTATTATTATTACTGGAATTTGCATTTATGCCCTAACATTTATGCACTATTTTCCTGCATTTATTTTAATATGATTTGGTCTATAAAATATTAAAAAGTACACCTGGGGAGTGAAAGCTGAGTAATTGTGCAATCAATTAAATTAATAAGAAAACAACTGTTATTTGTTACTTAAGTGTCAGCTCAGGTCCATTTTAAATCATATTAAAATAACTTTTGATTTTTAAATAAATGCTGAATTTAACATTAAATAAACGGAATAAAGATGAATAAACTCTAAAGTATTAAATATTTATCTTTGCACTAATGTAGTCAAGTTGACTAACGTTAACGGCATTATTCTTTTTATTTTTTTTCAGTGCTAGGTTATATTTTATTATTAATTATGTTCTTTTAAATTCTCACATGAAGTATACAATTCTAATTGATGAATTGTTGTTTTTAATTACACTTTCACTTTACAACACGGGCTAAATATCGCGATTCGCTGACATTTCTGTCCTAAACAAACGCTACGGCTAACAAAAAATCACTTAACGCTAAAATCCAAAGCATAGTTTTTAATTCCGTTTTAAAATCATCTTCAAAAACTGTTTAACGTTAACGGTACTGTTTCTCAGCGCGGTGTTAATCCCAAAGACAGAGACACACTTAAAAAACTGTTAAATACAATATCTTGCTCATATTTAATTCTAATCGACACGGTTTTTAAACAACTTCTCACATATTCTGAAAGACAAGATTCAATGTTTTGTTCACAGGTTTCTAACAGAGACAACTGAGCTAACGACACGACTAGCATCAGCGCATTTAAAACCTCAAAACATTCAAAACCACACACTAACACAAGTCAAAATAACTAGACATACATCAGTTGTGTCATAAATATAAAGTAGGATGTAATAGGAAGGTAATTACTACCTTATTAAGCTTTTCGCAGTGTTTAACTAACTGCGCTAACACGGATCCACGGTCTGTCGGTGTTCCGCCAAGCAAACACGGCCCGGTTTACAGCCAATCATCGACGCTAAGGTCGGCAAACATCTTCAGCCTCACCAAGCTGGAAAGTCAGAATCGAGTTTTATATCGTGAATTAAAAATAAATGCCCAGAAAAGCTCGGACAGGTACAGACTCTCGAGGAATTCCCCCTCGATACTTCCGCGCTTCATAACACTCTATGCTGTTTCCGGGTGGGGGAATTATGGGAAGACAAATTAGAGTAAAAAGTCACGAGGAACTTAGGTGGTTTGTTATTACAGATACAAAACTCGGACATATTCTTCATTAAAAATACACTACAGATACCAACCAATATTTAGTTTGTTGTTTTTACAATGAATACTAGAGCATATTATTTCTGTTTTGACACAGTAATAACAATGACGATATAAGAAGCATTACAACAGTGTCTCTCAATCCTGGTTCTGGGCGCCCCCCAAAATTGGCTCCCTTATCTTAACTTAGCCTCCGTGTTAAGACTAGAGCTGGTCTGACCAACTAGCATTTAGCCAAGCGTAATCCGTTTAATTTTTGCATTTATCTTAGACTAATATACATTTTTATGTAACTGAATTAAAAAAAACTGACCAGTCTTAAAGAAAAATTTAACTGACTAACTTTTAAGACTAGTCTTACCCTTTTATGCAACCAGCCCCAGGGTTGAGAAACACAGACAGACCAGGCTTAAACTAGTCTTAGACTAAACTGCATGTTTGAGCTGTTTCAGATGAAAATATCTTGCTCTGATAGATCTTAAAACATGTCAGTGTCATTGTTCTGTGTTAAGATGCACACCTGTAATATGTTTTGTAAAAGTTGCTTAAATATCTTAATTTATCTAATGCCTAGTCCTGGCTTAAGCTAAACCGTGTTTGTGAAAATGGGCCTATGAGTATTATTTTACGTTTTATTCTTTTATTCTATGTGGGTGTTTTTATTTTTTATTTTATTAGTTGTTCCCCTCTTAAACAATTCTTTACAGTTTAGGATTGATATTAGTCCTAAGTTTGGTAATATGTCAAATAATTCTTCTTTAATAATACTATCAATGTTATTATTAACTGTAATATTATTATTATTAGACTGCTAGACTATATTATTAGGTTTACTTTGTATATAAACACTGCTTTAGAAATCAACTTAACATTGAGTTTTCATACGGTGTATCCTGTTGAAAGGAACAGACCTATTCCAGTTGATAGGAAAATTGACAATTCTGTAAAGATTTATATATATATCTATATATATATACTTTTATTCAGCAAGGACACATTAAATTAACCAGAAGTGACAGTGACTTTAACATACTTTTACACTTTAAAAGACTTTTACATACAAAAACAGCTACTTACTTAAGAGTCCTGAAACAAACATCTCACAAATTCCTCAAAAATATTAAACATCACAACTAAAAATATTTACGAAATGTGTATCGAGCACCAAATCAGCATAGAGTGATTTCTGAAAGATCGTGTGACACTGAAGACTGCAAATGAGAGTGCTTGTGTGCCATCAAAACAGACATGCGTGACAGTTGTTTATTTTCAAACATTAGAAAGAGAGAGAGAGAAAATAGGCCTATCAACAGACTGTATGAAAAATTTACATTTTGCACATGACAAACCTATGCAGAATTTGTTGTAAATGATTAAATATATATTAGCATGTACAAATCTATTTAACAACATGTATTGCTGTTCTTTCAATGTCTCATGGTTATTCCAATACAGCTTTAAATAGAAAAAAAAAAATAATTTCGGTATTCCATTAATTGAGAGAAAAGCAGTTTGCTAAACTTCTTCAGATTCCTCCTTGTGTTCCCTCACTCTTTGGACAAAACGACATATATCCCACTGCAACAGCGAGCCACTGATGAGCAGAAGGGAGCGATGAAGATATTGACCACACTCATCCACAGTGACCTCACACAGGGCAGGCAGCTATGAAACACCTGAATACAGGGCATCACACACCTACGGCGAGAGACAGTACTTTGGATTAAAAAAGTTTTTTTCCACATACGTAACAGGTTTTATAAATAATCACCAAAACGAGCGTACCAGATGTGCATGCAGGCCAGTAGGGCAAAGAGACAGCCGCAGAGACACGAGAGCGGAAGCGCACAGAGCGCTGTGAGGCATCGGTAACCCCAGAGCCGCGCAGACTCGAAGCCGATGCCGCTGTACACCCACACGCGATCGTAGCTGTGTGTGGACGCAGGCTCCGCCACAACGTCGCTGAACTCTATCTGGTGTGTCAGAATGAAGACAGTAGAAAGTTAGTGGTACTTTATTGATGGTCACGGTCAGTGAAAAGTGGGACTAAATTACCAGGGCCCCAAGTGGGAGGAGGGGCCCTGAGGAGTGAAATTGTATTTTTATTTTAAGATCACAATAAATGTCGTTAATTAATGTAAACGCTAATATTTTGGGTAAACGCATCAGTTGATTGATGGAATAAATGGTCACGGTTGTTTCACTTATAACCTCCTACAGAAGAGACTGCTGTGCTCACCTTCAAGTGTTTGTTGAGGCCACAGGGATCCCTGATGTCACACTGAGTGAGGGATGAGGTGGAGGAGAACTGTGGGGGAGGAGGCGGAGACGGGTGCATCTTCTTCAGATCGTCATCATCTTCATCATCATCATCATCATCATCAATATTACACTCCACCAAATACTCGTCTGACATCATATTGACTGCAAAGCAGACCAGACTCTTTATGCAATTTCTGCTGCGCATCAGTCAGAACCAAACAGTAGCCTATCGAGTATTTTTATTATTATTAGTATTATTATTATTGAATACGTAGGTTTTTAGAATATCTGTGGGTTAAATGGTTTCATTTCAGTAGAGAAACTACAGGAATGGTTCTCAACATCTGTTCTGTTGACAGATACTTATTCAGATACTCAAATACTTTATTTAGAATATATTCATTTCTTTTACTTTCTATGCATATAAATAAAAACTCCAGAATTCTCCAGGTTGGTTAAGATAGTAACAACTTGATTTTTATGGCTATTAACTATTTTAAGTATATGTTTTGCTATTTCAGCTGTTTTTGCTTATTTTTAGTTAATTTGAGCCACTTTAGTTGTGTGCAAAAAACGAGGGCCCCAGTCCCACTGAACTAAGCACATGAGACAAATATTAACTCAAATCAGACAAGACACACCCTGGCAACTCCTGCTTACTCTTATTACTCATTACAGTACTACATCATATTGTAATACTGCAGTAATTGTCTACTGAGAATTGATTAAATGAACTCAGTACAGCAGGGATGTAAACGTCAACATGTAACATTTCATATATAATTTTGTTTTGAAAATTAACTAAAAAGTATTTTAGAACTTAAACAACAATAATAAAAAAAGGCTGCATTTAATTTTTAATAATTAAATATGATGATGATTATTATCTAAGTATTATTACTAAGAATTACCCATCAATGCTATGCAATATAACTTAACCAATTATGAATATTTATCACTTACCCTATTTACCAGTCCTGGTCCAAAAATGTAATTCTGTCCAGGTCAATATAGCAAATTCAGCAAAAGCAACAGTTTTGATCTCTCTCCATAAATCTGGTTGTCCACATCTAACAGATCAATCTGTGGCCTGCATTCAACTATTACTGTGAAACAGGAGGGGAGCGTCTTTCAGTGTGGAGGTGTAACCTCACTCTTTCAGCCTTGTGTTTTTTGCCACAGCATAGTGTGTAGAAGTGTCTGTACCCAGTGAAGAATTAGCAGGCTGAATGTAGAGTTATTTTGGGGAGAGGAATGGAGAGGGCACCGCTGATCAAGTTACGGGCAGACTAACCCTCCTCACACAGCCGGTTTCCTCACATATCATCTCATATTCAAAACAATTCATCATTTATAGTTTTAACTATTTATTTATTTATTTTTTTTTTTTTTAGAAAACATACATTGGTCTTCAAAAATGTTCACTTTAAAAATGTATGTCATTGTGTCACACAGTTTTGTTATTGCTAGGTAATATTAATTTTACTGTAATCGTACTGTAATGCTATTTGCTGAGCGGTGAGAAGAACCCATTACTGTTTGGAACAGAACATTTCAGAAATCAATTTGCTATACACTGAAAGATAAACTGCTGAAATAAAATGAAAGGTAACACTTTATTTTACAGTAAGACCTTTTTAGTTCTAGCATGCATATTACTGGAATATTAGCTAGTTATTACTGTTAATTAAGCACATGTTAATGCCTTAAGGCCTGTTCACACCAAGCAAAGAATAGCAGTGTCCAGAACATAACTAAAATGATAAAGGACAGAGAAACGATGTCGTTTGAAATCATCTTCAGAGAGATTTTTACCAGTTGATGAACCATAGTAACATTGAAAACCAATCAGAATTAATAATGCTATCATGCACTTAAGATTTTAAAGCAGAAGACGCCCTTGAGCTTTCTACTTGACCAACTTATCTTAACTATTAATTAGCAGCAAATTAAGTATTATTGAAAGATATGTCATAGTTAAACAAGTGTTACCAAATAAAACGCTATTAGTTGAAAAACTTTGAAGTATAGTCCTATCTATCTCTCTAATTACAGAAGCACAAATTATATAACAAACTAATAATGAAAACAAACCATAAATATAGTATCCAATTCAAATTATTAAGGAATACTAAATAACACTGGTTGTACAATCCAATAGCAATGCACTACTACCCAAGTAATTCTTATGCATGATGAAACACGTGGCAAGCCGACAGCATTTTAGAATCTATATAATTTATTTTGATATTATTATAATCCACACATCAATGATGACATCATCTACCAGAGACACACACTGCTAAAGGGAATGCTTGGGTGACGGGCTGGACATCGAGGGAGATCGGTGACTAGGGGCACTAATAATGTGCAGCAAAAAAGGAAGTGAGTGCCATTTCACAGTTTGATCTTTTCTCTCTGGCTTCTCTGTTCCTGAGCTGCTCTGAGTGGCACTTGTCTTCACAGTTGTCTTTCCAGTTTTTGTATGTGGCAGAGAGAAAATGGAGCCGTGGGGTAAAAAGCGGCTACAGAGCTGTGCTTATTTTGGCCGCTCCACCTGTTCCCACGCGAGACCATCCGCGTCAGTGTGTTTGCATGCATGTGTGCTGGTTCCTTTATGATAGGACGCTTTTCAAAGAATAATCCATTGTAATGCAAATAATTGTAAAAAATAGAAATGCAATTAAATGTAAAAAAAAAATAATTAAATAGCAAATCATAAAAAAAAAAAAAAACTAAACAAGCCTTCTTAAAAAAAAAAGAAAAGAAAAAAAGAAGCATTTTAATATTTATCATGTCGTACCTTTACCTATTTTGATATATGCATATCAAAAAGCAATTTGAAAAGCATTGAAAAAGAAAAACTGAGCACAATGAAATAGAATCTTAGTTGGCAAACATCTGAGGGTAACGTTGGTCTTCAAAAATCTCTTGCTACATTCAGGGAGACACGTCTATATCTAAAATAACGATGTGGAGTCTGTCTTTCATGGACGTCATTCCCACAGTTCACTTGTCCATCTGAATCGATGTGCTTTGAGGGACTCAACACTTGTTTTCTGGTACATCATCAGCAGATACTAATGTTTCTCCAAATGAACACGGTCTACACTACAGTCAAAAACGTCAGACACATTGGACATCACTGTGATTAATGATTAGTTAAGAAGAGGGAGATTCTTGAAGGAGGACCAGATTAACTGTTTTCAAAGCTAAAACACAAATACAACCAATAATAGGATCAATGACTCGGTCTCACGTGAAACAAAACCATATTCAGTCACTGTCAATTGAAATCTTTTGAATATACTTTAGTTAATAAGGCGTGAAGAGTACCATATATTGTATGTCTGGAAAAATATATTCATATCTGTGATGAGCTTGCTGTTCCCCCACAACACTCATACTCAGATTCACTCGTCTTGGGGTTTGAAGAGCACTCTGCTGCGCAGGCCAAAGCCTCCCTTCTTCGCCTGAGGTCGAGCAGCAGCAGAGGGCACTGAAGGGACAGACGCTGGAGGAGAGGAGGGAGGAGGGTTCAAACCCGAGGCTTCCAGAGGCGGCTGACGGGACAACAGCTCCTTAAAAACTGAGTTCATCTGCCGACTGACCTCCTGTGAGAAAGAGAGAAACCTTCATTAATATAGAAGGACATCTGTTAGGGCTTACAAGTGCTAGCTCTTCATAATCATGGATAGAAGCTTACATTTCTTGTTCAAGAAAATATTCACCCCCCCATGTAGGCATCATTTTTGTACTTTACTGTAATGATAAAGCTCGTTTATAAAGTGGCAATATAATAAAATAATTAAATAAAAATGTGTAAAATAATAATTTTTATATTTAGCAATTACAGATTTTTTAAACAGTTTTTTAAACTGATTTTTTTCCACCTGAAAAATATCAATTTCTCAGCAATTTCTACATTATCTATAAAATATTTAAAGTTATATAATAAATTACAAAATAAAATATTCTAGAGTCATAACTATGTATGTAGAACGATGTATATGTATATTCATTATAGACATTTCTTCTTAATATTTTATTAATTTTCCATCACATTTTTACCCAGATTTTGTGAAAAACCATGTTTCTTAAATAAAAATAACATTTGTTGAGTTATGTTAGTTCATATCCTGACTGAGGAGTCGACTCATTTAAATGGTTGTAGAATCAAATGTGGCCGAAGAGACAAGACAAAGATTTGAATATGGTTCAGTAGATAATTCTGATTTCTAAGCCTCGATTCAATTTATAAACTGCCATGACTGTTACGATTTTTAATATACATGATATATTCATGACTCTCTCAACCCTGCAGAAAATATTTTTGCAATTTCCTAATACATCCAGATATTATCCATAAGTATGAAAACCCCAGTATGTATTATGGCATGACTAGTTCAGGTTTGATAACTGATGTGCTAAATTTAACACACACAAATTAAAATTTGAGAGCTACAATAAGAGGGCTTTCATATGAATATAGACCATGATGAGTCATAGGGCCTATTATTCTTGGGGCTTTATGATTATTCTATGGTACGTTTTGTCATTTGTCAAGCTTGAAAGACCTTTCACTTCACATAAAGGAGTTCTTTAAGACACCTCTTTCCTGGTAAATAAATACAGAACTTTTTACAGAGATTTTTGAGCAGTGGAAATATCAGTAGAAGAATCAGACCTTGTCAATGTGTACTGTCTGTCTGTCTGCTGGTCCTCCCACTGGCCTCAGACTGTCTAAAGTGTGTCTGCGCTCCTGATGACTGAAAAGAAAGACAAATTAGAGAATGATGATGTAAACAAATAAAAATGGTCCATTTCAGTAACAATATACACTACAGTTTGTGGTTAGTAAGATCTTCTTTAAAGAGGTTTATGCTCACCGAGGCTGCACTTACTTTACTATACGTTTTGTCTATCTGCCTTTTTCAGGGTAACAATTCATTGTTTCTCGGAAACAGAAATGAAGAACTCTGAACTATTACACTGAAGAAAGTTGTCAATGTGGCTCCAAACCCTTAAGACCTCTGTTCATCTTTGGAAAACAAATTAAGATGTTTTTGATGAATTCAGAGAGATCTCTGACCCTCCATAGACAACAAGGATCCTAACACAATCAAGGTCCAGAAACGTTGCAAGAGCATCAGTAAAAAAATCAGTGTGACAATTTTACAAATCTACAAAAATTCATCAAAAAATATCTTCATTTGTGTTCTGAAGATGATTGAAGGTCTTGCGGGTTTGGAACGAAATAAAGGCAATTAATGACAGAAATGTAGTATTTGAGTAAACTATCCCTTTAAGGAAATTCTTTAGAATGCAGACTTTTTTCCAATTAAAAAAAGTACAGTAAAAGTTATATCATTTAAAATTACGTTTCTATTTGATGAAAACTGATTCATCAGAATAATTCAATGTCACATGATCCGTCAGAAATCATTCCAATATGCTGATTTATTGCCCAGGAAAATTTTATTATCGTCAATATTCAAAATCTTTTGGGAATCTTTTCCCAATTTTGAAACAGACAACTTTTAAGTATACAAACACTTTCGATCAATATAATGCATCCTTGCTAAATTAAATAATTTATTTGCTAAAAAATTCTTGTTGAAAGAACTTTTGTTTCGTCATCTCCTGAATAAATCCGTAGACTCACTGTGGTTTAATGGTGGTCATAGAATCAAATAATTCATCATACACAAGACCTTCAGCAGCTGGTGCCATCAAAACGGCACCTTCTGTTCTCCTACCCTGAGAATTGACGTGCAACTGCAGTTGTCTGAGGAGGAAAGATGAGCCGGCCCTCAGGCACCTGCAGGATCTTCCGGATGGGGCTTACATTCCCACTGTTGCCTCCACCCATACTGCTGCCTCCGCTGCCGGTCCTCTGCCGGCCAGGCAAAGACGCGCTGTCACTGTTCACTCTCATACTGGGGAATGACAGCAAACACGATACAGTAAAGATCTCACTGGGCCTGTGATGAACATTTGAGGTTCATTGCTATCAGCAGTCTGAGTGAATCTACCGAGTGCTGTGTTCAGACAGCTGCTGTTCGTCTGACAGGTTTCCTGTGCTGCCCCCTCTGCTGTCCTCCTTCTTTCCCCGTTCTTTACGCTCTGCCCTGAGAATGAGAAGACAACAAAATGAGGTCACCAAAGCTAGTGGTTAGGTTATTGCTATCAAGATATTAAGCAATATGTTTAACTATAATGATTTTGCATAGTCACATGTCTCTGTGATGGTTTGCTAGACTTAGGTTAGTGTAGACACCATATCTAATTTGATCCTAACAAAAAACAGGAATATATGAGGGTTCCATAAATAAAACACAATTTCTGTGCAACTCAGTCATAAATCTATTCTTATGTAAATGGTTGCAGTGAAATTAATGTGACAGTTTATGTAAAACGGATTTAAAAATGCATTTTCTGAATGAGGCCCATGGGCTGTACTACTGTCCCTGACAGTCGTGCTTGTGTCTATGTCAAATTAAACATGTCATCTATTCTGAACAAAACTCTATTCAAGACAGAACTTAATGATGTTTTGTGCTTCTAATCAGTTGTTTTCATATGGTAATGTAAAAGCAGATTATTAATCATCACAGCTGTTTTGGTTAGCAAATTGTACTCATTAGCTCTGTTTCAAAACCTAATTAGTCAATAGAGGCAATATTCATTACTGAGCATTCTGAGTCTAATAGATTATTTCACCTAATGTTTGTGTATGCCATGTATTTCTATTCTTACACCAGTGTACAAAAGTGTATTTTTTAAGACTTTTTTGAAACACTATTGGCACTGACACAGAAACTGTTGAATAAAGTCATTATACTGGGTTTCTTTGTACATAAAAAGTGGACCTTGAATGTGTCTATGATGCAAGAAAGCTCTCGAATGTCATGTGATTAAGTTTTGAAACCACTGGAATAGTTACATCAATGAAATGTTTGAAGAAACCTCATCAAGTATTTAGTGAAGTTATGTCTCACCCTTCTACCACACTGATGTATTTATGGGGGATCAGGCCTTTCATTCCTCCTGCTTCCCCTCTCCACCAATCAGCAGAGGCCTTGCTGTGTAGCAGGAGATGGTCACCCTGCTTGAATGACAGCTCGGCTGCAGAGCGTGCAACATAATCAAACATGGCCACAGCCTCCCACTCTGCCCATACAATGCAGGCGCACAAACACAAAACACAAAGCATGGCAACAAAAATGCCACATATGCCAAAATCCAACATGGAATGGCCACAATGCACCAACAGGACACAAAAACCCAACATGAAACACACATAGAAACATTTAGACAATTTAGCAATTAATTACAACTCGAAACGTTCAAATATATTGGCATGATGAATGTCTTGTGTTGTATTACCATCTTCACTGGGAAGATGTTCAGCGTCTCCCTCGCCCTCCTCTGTGATAGGTTCACTGGGAAAAAAAGGTTGGAGTTACATAACAAAGAAAAAGTCTAGTAAAAACTGCTATAATAAGAAATATTGTTCTGGAAAATAATGCTAAGTCCAATTTGGTCATCCAAGACGTAAATGAGCTTGTTTCTTTGTCAGATCTGTACAAATTAAGCATTACATCACTTGCTCACTAATGGATCCTCTATAGTGAATGGGTGCCGTCAGAATGAGAGTCTTTCATTCTGACGGCACCCATTCACTAGCAAGTGATGTAATTTCTCCAAATCTCCAAATCAACAAACTCTCTTTGATGGCCAGAAAGGTGAGTAAATGTTTCTGCATGTTATGTCCCCTTTAGTACTCACCAGTACTCCTGTTCTAGAGTCATGCATTTCTCATAGACCGGGCCCGGGAATTCGGATGGCCCAGGGAAAATGCTCTCATGATGGATGATCATGGTCTTAACAAGGTCATTGATCTGAGGTGCCAGTGTCACTTCATCACCACCCATCTCCACCCCTCTGAGCAGACTGGGCCCGAAGCACACGGCCAGGTTATATGGCTGCATCATGTTCTCATCGCTGTACTGAGAGACACTGAACAGACGCCAGCAAACCAGGTTAAGAACTGCATCACTGACCACCTTAATCAGGTTTAGAATGATTACAAAGGCCTTTAAAAAAAAAAGAGAGTAGAACTCACTGATGAAGGAAGGCGAAGAGATACCGCATCACTATGATGACTGGTCTGGGGAAGGACGAGACTATGATCTTTATCTGAGCTACTTTTTCTGTCATGTTTTCCATCTCTGAGAGAAACATGGACAGAAATGAGTTAACACATTGTATTTAAGACTAAATAACAGTAACTTATTAAATTAACTAGATTAAAGCGATACACTACCATTTAAAAGTCTGGTGTCAGTACGTTATGCTCATGTTTTTGAAAGAGTTTACTATGTTTACTATGGCTGAATGGATTTGATCCAAAATACAGTAAAAGCAACAATGCTGTAATTTTACCATAATTTTAAATAACTGATATCCCTTTTAATATGGGAAATTTAAATTATATTTTAAAATATAATTTATTCCTTGTAATGGTAAAGCTATGATCCTTCAGAAATCATTATAATATGCAGATTTACTGCTTTTATTATTAATACTATCAATATTGGCAACTAAGCTGTGCTGCTATGTTATGTTAATTTAGAAATCATTAAAAAAAACCTGGATTTTTAAATAGGTTTTTAATATTATTTTTGATTAATGATTTTAATGAGATTTACATTTATTTTACATAATTTTACAATTTTTACAATTTTACATACTATTATTTTATTTTATATTGAAATGTACTATTTGCTTAAAACTCTGAGAAATGATCCAGCCTTATTCGCTTGCAGATGCCACTATGATCTGATATGTTGTTACCAAAAGCAAATTAAATGTCCAAATACTGTTTTGGGTGACTGAAAGTGCACCTAATCACAAAGAAGCAGAGAGAACACATGAAAGGCATCTTACGGACACACTCCATGAGCTGGCTAAAGCTCTCCTCAGGGAACAGAGGTTTCTCTAGACCTCTGAAATAGAGCTTCAGAACCCCTGCCACTGAATCAATGTCACTCTCGCTGTCAGTGAGCGGGTCCTCTCCTGCAAAAACCCCCCAAAAAAACAAAGAGATGGAAAGAAAGAAAGAGGAGGCATAATTGTTTATAAATACAGTTAATACATGATAATATTTTCATGAGATATTTTCGTTTTTTTTTCTAAAGAAATCTCTTATGCTCAACAAGTAGGGCTGGGCAATATGAAGAAAAAATTATATCTCAATATACGATATATATCTCAATATCTTTACAGGATAAATAACCCCCCAAAAACTACTTTTTTATTGAAACTCAGAGGTATGCAGCTCAGAACAAAGTGCTTCTGCAAATTTCTTTAAAAAAAAAAATTTGAAAACAATAAAGAGAGAAATAATACATATTGCCTTCTTTTTATTCAAAAATAAAACTCAACCTTTTAAACCTTTCATGCAATTTCATGATAAATCACTCAAGTGAACAGTTGTACGGTTTCATATTTATTAGCATATTGAAATGAATAGTTCTGTATCCCTCTGTGTTGTTTATTTGTTCTGTCATGAAGATAACCGAGCCTTTAAATCTCCTTTGTAATAGATATGATTATAAATCAAGAATTATAAATCGTAAATGAATAGTAAATGAATAAATAAAATAAGCTTATAAAAATAACGAACATATGATCCAATGCCACGTCTCAAGTCAAGTGAATGAATCATCTTATAAAAGGTATATTAAATATAAACATTATATCAATATATACGATATGTCAAAATTCATATCGAGTTTAAAAAATATCTCGATATATTTTAAATATCGAGCTATCGTCCACCCCTATCAACAAGGCTGAATTTGTAACAAACGCAGTAAACCAGTAATATTGTGAAATATTATTACAAGTTAAAACATTTTAATATTAAAAAAATGTAATTCATTTCTGCGAACGAATTTTTAGCAGTCTTCGGTTTCACATGAACCTTCAGAAATCATTCTCATGCGCTAATTTGCAAATGTGTACTTCTTGCTACAAATTTAATAATAATACACCTGTATTCATCAATTGGATCATGACTGTACCTCTTTCAAAGGCATCCCTGATGTGATTTACTTCAGTCTGTGATCCAGGAACTCTAAAAACGCCTTCATGATGCAAACCTGTTTAAAAAGAGCATCACACTTATATCCATATGTGCACAAACATACTTAGTCCTTACGTATAGCGTTTCATTATTTTTACAAATTCATACAACTATAAGGCAGCATTGCCTTGTAATGCACAGTTTTACCGTGAAGGTTGATGAAGCGAATGCAGCTCTCCACCACCAGAGGGATCTGTTGCCCAGAGCTCTGACAGAAAGAATGAAGGGAAATTGGAATATAATTATGAACATCTGAATAGTTGTATAGATATCAGGAAAAAAAAAACAAATATACATATGAAATACATTAAACAAAGATAGAGACAAAGATTGCAGAGAGCGCTGAAATACGTTTACCCACACAAACAGATGCATGCATGACAGGGGAAATAGCTGTACCTGAGTCCTTGACATCCGTCTCCTCCTTCTACAGTCACAGACAGCCAAGCAAGAAAAGAGAGAGACAAGGGGGACGTGTGAAGGAGTAGTAGATTGCGTGGCATGATCAGAAGGAGTGGAACATGACAAATGAAGAGAGAATAGCAAACCAAAGCAAAAGCAGTCAGAAGGAGGGGAGAAAAAACAGAGTGAGGGAGAAAGACAAAAGCAAAGAACAAGGAGTTTAGATGAAAAGCAATACTCTGTTTTCATTTAAATTTGACTTGATGGTAATGATGTGGTCTACATCAAAATTTGATTAGCCCATGTATTCTGATCTGTACTCTTGGACACAGACAAAATACACTTTTTAACAGATAAATAAACTACTGTTCAAATGTTCGGGGTTAGAAAGGTGTTGTTTTTTTAAAGAAATGTATGTTTTCATTAAGCATAGATGCATTAAATCGATCAAAAGTGAATGCTTTGCAACATTATAAACAATTTTATTAGTTCAAATGTTGTTTATCTTATTTACAAAAATGTACAATTAATTAATAATTAATCCATCAGTGAGCAAAATTTATCAATAATAAAAATGTTTGTGAGCAAATCAGCATATTTGAATAATTACTGAAAGGTCATGTAACACTGAGGACTGGAGTAATAACATGTGACTAGTATTTTGGTCTTATTTGACCATAGGCATCCTTCAAAAAATCTTACCAACCCCAAACTATCGAAGGCTTTTGTAAGGTTGTGCACATTTAAAATTGTATCCTTTTTCTTACAGGAAACAGACCCATGGCTCATCCTGCACCACACAGATTTTTGTCCAATTAAACTTTCTCAAGAATAAGAATGTGCCTCCCCTAAAAGCATGTCACTTTTTACTTTATTTCCCGAACATATCTCACACAACCACCCTATGCTTGTTACAAATTTAGGATATGTTTAGTGTCAAAAACAACACGTTAGCAAGTTAGCTCAATGCCAACCATGTTTCTAAATCAGATTTCAATCTACTTAGCCAGAAAAATCTCCATTTTACTGGGCTGCACCCATTGAGCCAAACGAGACAAAAAAAAAAAAAAACGTGTTGTTGGCAAAGCAGTTCTGTGGCCTTGACTGCATTATCCAATTATTAGCGGTGCAACGAGAGTGCACATCTCATAGATTTACTGTCCACTTAAGATGAAGAGATACACCAGCTATTGCTAATGCAGGATGTAGAAGACACTGTTAGACACTCCATCACAATAGAATATAAGTGTGAGAGAATGGCAGCCAGTGGACGAGGAGAAGGAAGTAATTTCTCAAGGTGCAGAGAGCCAGATGGCAGAGCAGTGCTCTACAGGCCTGAGCTCCCAGGAATAGAGAGGGACAGAGAGAGACACGGTGGGAATCTCAGAGAAAAGAGAGCACCCTGCTGAAACCACTAGCATGACCGCTCACCAGCATATGTTGTCTGGTGGATGCTGGCATCCCCAATAGGCTTCTTAAATAGCTTAGCCACTGCTGATCAGCTTCACCAGAAAGACCATGATGGTTGACCTTTTTGACCTCCAATGTTTGCTATACTCAAAGCCAAGATTAATTACCCTCGACTAACTAAAGTAACTAAAGCATTGAGAAAGGTGACTTGAGTGTGACACGCTATATAGATTTTTTTCTTGTCACACTGTAGGACAACTTTAGTCTTTCAGCAGAGTGGAGTGTTGGTGGTCTTCAAAGGACACGGTTAATGAGTCAAGGGCATCAAATGCAAGACGACAGCAAGAATAACACCTCATAGATGTTGCAGAATTTAGTGAGTATTATGCCTTAACGGCTAGGGTATGCGCTAAAAAAAGGAAAGTGTGAAGTCTGGAGTTCCCCAGCACTATCAGAGAGCCTCATCTTGAGTCTTGTTCTCAGTTTGTCAGCAGAGCAAATGAAAGTTCATCAAAGGAAGCATCATATATGGCTAATAAAATCCCACGTGCTTTTATAGAAGCCACAAGTGTCATTTTAATGTCATTTTTAAAAACAAATACAGGGAGCTCCAGCAATCACAAAGAAATAGAAAAAGTGACAAAAGAGCACAAGAGCAACAAGAGCATTTGTGTGTGCATATATATATATATATATATATATATATGGGTAGTTGATGTATCAATGTGTCCAATGGTGCAACAAAACAAAAAAAAAACTCTAACCCTGAAGTTCATGTAGAGAATTTTAAGAATGAAAACACATTTTGCTCAAGTTATTTTTATTTTTGCATTTTTGCTGCCACACCATAGTCCACAGTCCAATTTTTATTTGTCAACCACCAATATATATATATATATATATATATATATATATATATAAAACTGTAATATAAAACTGTATTTGAAGAGTTTATTTTTAAAAACATAACTATGTTATGTTTTATACAAATAATGTTTTATTATAATATAATGTTTTTATTGTGTTTTACTTTGTTAGCTGTTTTTTCATATAATTTTTTAACCTAGCCAAAATAACCCAACTGCATTTTAATTAGTATTAATTGAAATGCACGACTAAAAAACATGATTTTTGATCATTGTTAAAAACAGTTTTTGCAAATGAACTCTTCATATATAGTTCATATTGTAGTTTAATACCTTAGTTTTTTTATTTAATTGATTAGATCAGGTCACGATGCTATGGGACTGTAGTTCTTTTGGACTGTTCTTTTAATCCCAATGCAAAAAAAAATTCCAGAAGCAATGAAAATTCCAGATCTACTGAAAAAACTGCAGTCACTGTTGGGCTCTTGTTGCAACAAATACGAGTATCACAAAGTATTTCCCTGAGGGACAGGCTTGGATAAGCATTCATATAAAGACTGCTGCACAAAAATATGCATGCCTCCACTCACACACACACACAGGTGAGCACACATTTTTTGTTGGCTAGCACATGGATTATTAGGCTGCACAGATGCCTGGAGAGGAAACTGTGAGCGCATCCGTCTCACCCGATTTAATAAACAGCCATGTCACTTTATGGAAATAACATAGCATGTCATTTCAAATAAGATTCGGTAACACAATCATGCAAACCGTGCCAATGACTCTAATCTTACAAGGAGTGCATGAAGTGATCACATTATCTACAAATATGTCAAACATTCACCTTGTAGATTTACAACCTGACCGGTCTTATTCACAAACAATCATTAGCAGGCCACAATAATACACCAGATGAGATATTGCCATGCTTAAAGCCATACCACGAGTGTACAAATGCGGAAGCACGATGTGTTAAAGAAGCCATGAAGGGAATGAAGTTAGAGAAACACAGCAAAAACATTACAGATATCTTTCTGTAACAGATCGGAGGGCTGTCAGCCGCAGGGCTATACCTGAATGAAGGAGAGCATATCTCCAGAGAAGAGTTTGTGGTTGTACTGGGAGCAGGGCCTGGCTTTCCGCACACGCACTGCCCTACCAGGCTGCATTCTGGGAAATATATACACCAGCACTCCACTGTGACACTATGGCATCAGTGTACTCATGCAAACATGCTAACATAACAGTAATTCACACAACAGACAACAACACAACAGAAACGTACTCCAGAGCATGCACACAGTTTTGGGTCAAAACACACTCATTCAAGTCATTTCAACTGATTGTTTAGCCATCTTAATTTCTGCTGAACACGCAAAGACCGTCGGCTAGCAAACAAGAGCAGATGTTTGCTGGATTGCGGCCAATGTTTTCAGCACATGAGTGTGTGAACAGCACACAGTCGTAGAGAGACAGATGGGATGGGAGACGTACCTGGAGGGATCGCTATCAATTGCCTCAGCTGCAAAAGAGAAAGATAGCTGACAGTTACTCCATCACATAGTTTCCACCAAAGTACTATAGTTACTAAAGTCACTGGTGTGATTAGTTACCTTTCTGTATGGCCTCTTTAACTAGGTCATGCTTGGCTTGGAGTTTTGAGATCAGAGAGCTGCCACTTACATGCTCCTTCACTTTCTGAAAAAAAAAAAAAAAAAATGAATGAATGTATTATTGTTTGCCATCAAGGTATTTACTTTTCTGTTGCATGAAGATTATATGGACAAAAGTATCACTACCAATTAAAAGTTTTCTATGCTCACAAATTCTGCATTTAGTTGATTAAAAATACAGTAAAAATTGTGATATAATTAAACATATTTTACATAATTTATTGCAGTGATGCAAAGCTGAATTTGCAGCATCATTACTCCATGATCATGTCACACGATCCTTCAGAAATCATTTTCATTTTATGCTTAAGAAACATTTCTTCTTATCATTAACATTTTAAAAAGTTATAAAAAGTGAGATATTTCTGTGGAAACCACGATAAACAAAGTTTAAAAGAACATAATTTATTTGAAATACAAATCTTTACAGTTTTTGCTCTCACACACATTTTTTGGTCTTAAAGCATAAAAAACCACAAGAAGAGGAGGAGGTCTTACTGTGAAGTAGAAGGTCTCTGTGTCCTGTTGATTGGCTCTGCGTTTGGCGAGGCTGGGTTTGGTTCCCGTGTTGTCTCCTGAGCTCTCCACTGATGGGGTGGCGGAGGCATCAGGGGTGGGGTTACAGTCATCATCACAGACGCTCTCCAGGAGGTTTGAGAGTGTTGTCTTAAGTGTCTTACTGATCTGAAAGAATTTCATGTTTGGGATACAGTATATGTTGGGCAAATAGAGGTTGTTTACAAATCCACTTTAATGCCTGAGTGTCAGAGAGATGCACAGTACTGCTATGAGCATCTCTGAAGGAGCACTCAAAAATAAAGAGTGTGGCACAGATTTTACCTCCTCGGTTTCCAAGGTAACAGATGCCAGTCTGGACTGAAGCTGCTGGAATCTGGTCTCGAGCTCATACCTCACCTGACCTTCTGCGCTCACCTCACACACCTGTCACACACACCACATGTTTTTATTATACATAATGATTACCCCTCATGATGACCGATGTGTTAAGATCACACGGCCAGCTGAACACTACTTTTTTTTCTTGGTAGCCCAGTTTTAATCTGACTCTTTAAGCTGGCTAAAAACATTATCATAGGTGAGAATAATTGGTGGTCAGTATAAAGTTGACCAGTAAAAAAAAGTTGATAAAGTTGATATTAACGCTTGATTGACTGCATCCAAAATACTCATTTTTGTTTACATATGTATGTGTACTTTATTTATTATTTATATATAAATACACACATATAAAACAAATACGTGTGTGTGTATTTATATATACATAGTTATATACACATAAATAGCACACATATATTATGTAAATTGCGATTAAGCACTAGTTCAAATTCATTGATAAAATTAATTTCGTAGATAATCAACAGCTTTAAATACTTTTTTTTTTTTTACAATATTTTATTATAATTTATTAGAATAAAATATTTCTGGGAGGAAGGAATTAATTCATTCCAGAGCCACTGAAAGCCCTATTAAATGTAGATGCATTACCTGGTCTCCTTCGTGGGGCTGGTGCTGAAAGCGGAAGGGCAGACAGAAAGCTGTGTTGTGGGCCTGAAGCAGAGCATCTCTGTCCTGGCCCTGGTTGAGTCCAGTCACCGCTGTGTCTAGCTGCTGAAGGCCATTTTTCATATTCTGGACGGTTCGGTTTCTGTTGGAGAGGTAACCGCGTATAACCCGAGACACAGACAGGTGGTAGCCCAGATCTGTGCACTGCATTCAACATCAGCCAGATGGCGAGACAAAGACAAAAAGAGAAAAATACAGTCATTGTTTGAACGAACACGACTGTTCTGATTCACGCTCACTGACTAAACCTGCTGTGATGTTCTTGACTTGACATGTTCTACAATGTGCCTCAGGCAGTGGGAATAACAAACCATCAGACACTTTTGAGAGCTGACTTGAGAGCCACAAAAGATGTGTAGTACCAGTCAAGAAGTAGAACAATAGTGAAGTCATTGAAACTATGAATTGAAACAAGTATGGAAATGATCTAGTGAGGTGCATCCTGGGATTCTTTAAAACAATACCAAGGGGGGTTATATGTATGCTAGACATGCGTCAGCTCTTTTCCTGTATCAAAAGTTGTTTAAGACCACGAGAAACATAAATCAGTCGAGTGTGCTCAATTGTACTGCAGACACTGGTACTTTAGAGCTCTCTCAATGGACATATTCTATATACAATAAACACATTAGACAAAACGCTGTGTGATGTTTTGGTCAGGGGTCAATTCTAAATGAAAAGGGAACTAAAATCTAATGACATTCTAAAGAGTGTCTAGACGGATGGTAATGGGACAGGAGTGTTTTAGACTCACATCAATCAGAGTGCAAATGTCCTGGAGATAGTACTTATTCATGGAGGCATTAGCTGCTGCCAAGTTAAGCAAGTAGTCGTTACGAGCTTTGGTGCATTTCAGCTGAGTTTCCTGTACTTTGCCTTGTCTCTGTAAAGAAAACACGTACAGTGGAAACTGAAGGGTTAGAGATAAAGTGAGATATTGCTCTTCCTGTGCCATCTTCACAGAGCCAAGCTCCGGATGTCACTGTCTTTCATTCTTACAAACCACTGATTTTACCTTCTCCATCAGTCTCTCCATTTTTTTCACAGAGCTGCGCCTCTGCCCTCCTGATTGGCTGAGCCCCAAATCAGCCGACTTGCCCGTCTGTTTCTCCTCCAGTCGTGTGGCCTCTTTGAGCTTACCTTCGGCAGCCAGACAATCAACGTGGTACTGATGGTAAGTTTTCAAAGCCTGTGAGAAATTAAACACTTTTACAACATGCACTTTTTACACATGCTTAATTCATATTTATGAATTATTTTCCAAAAATATCTAATCATCCTTTTAAACAGACTGATAATGTTTGACTTACTGTTAGATTTGTCAATAAAACAGGATTTAAAAAAATAATTAATAATAATAATTATTAGTAGTAGTAGTAGTAGTAGTTTTACATTTGATGAATATAATTATTCGATAAGAATTTTTGGTAAGTATTGTTTTTTAAACATAATTATATTATAAAAGTACTATAATTATTATAAATAAACTTTTTTTTACTCCATGTAAAAATAGTTTTTGTTTTTAACATAATACGCCAGATATTTTAAGCTTATTGTTAGATTTAAAAAAATGACATTAAATATCTTGTAAGACTGCAAAAAGAACAAACACGCAATCATAAAATCACTGAGCCTTGAGCCATGACACTTGTGGTAGGCAAGCTGTTTGTCTACTGGAGGGTAGAGAGCACACAGCTGCTGTCAGCCGGGGTCAGTGGGCTTGATCTTGCAGCACTGATCCGAGCACAGCTAGAAATGAGCTCAGGAAAGCAGGAGGGCATGTGGACTTTTTGTGCTACAGGATGGACTAAAATGCACGGAAACTTTTAGGGTTTATAGAAAGACGCATTCAATCATGAATGCATGAGCAAATATGTGCATCATGTGTTGTTTAGTCAAGTTTAATCATACAGTTTCTGGCTGCAGCGAGATGATGTAATTCAAAGCTGATGCCATTTGGACTCCATTTCAGCTCACTAGAGCGTGTTCCTCCGTGTAAATTTAGCATGTTCACAGCAAAACAGCCCCCAACCTACCGTCTGCAGCTCTATGGTGACTTTCAAGAGCTCATCCTGCATCTGGAGTCCCACCTCCTTGCTCTGAAACAGAGAATAAGAGTCAGTGTGAAATAAGGAAGATGGTTTGGCTGTGTTTTGTGTGGGAGTGTTATTTCGGTAAATAAGAGGGGAAGAGAAGGAGGGGGATTAAGATGTCAGATCTGGTAATAGAGTGGAAGAGAGAGATTTCTGTACCCGTTTTGCTAGGCGGTGTGTGTCCTCTATGCAGTGTGAAAGCCGCTGCGTGAGTGTGTTGCAGCAAAGCTCACTCAGTGAACTGTGATCTCGGCTCTCCTGCCTGGTCTGGGTCAGCAGAACAGACCAGCACTGAGCCACCGACAGGTCCAACTGCTCCTTCCTAAAGATAGAAGACAAGCAGAGAGAATAAAAGAGAAGGTTAAAGTTGCAATGTAACAAAAATAGTGACAGATCTTGTCTTCTGTATTATCAAATTATCGAAAAAATAAAATATGTAAATCTGATAGCTCACAATTAACTAAAAAAAATAACAAGAGTGGTTTCAGTGGACTAAGTGGTTAAAATCTGGCATACATCATCAAAAAGAAGTCTTGTTTCACCAGTTATGATACTTCGAATAAAAATTATGAGGTCAAAGTTCCTTAAAATTAAACTGAACTGAAATTATTTAATAAAGACACCACTGGGAAATAGTAAAAACATGCAGCACAAAACGCATGGGTCTAGAGACACCCTGAAATAACGTTAATAGCTTACAAATGATACAGTTTCTTAAGACATTGTGCGTCTGTACAATGCATGTATTTATAGAAAATTAATAAATCAAGTAGTTAATACTAGGTATACTTATTACAAATACGGAGAACTTAAGAGCCATTCCGAAATGAATCAGTGGTTTTGAACTAATCAGTTGAGTGAACGATTCAATGACTCACTCAGAATCACTTATTTGTTTTTTGAAAGAACCAGTATGTTTGAATGAATCACTTAAGTGAATGATTCAGTGACATTTACAGATCTGGCATTGCATATTTCCTTACTACTCAAAAACATAAATAAAGAGAAATAAGTCCAAACTGAGAGTACTTATAAAAGAATGCAAGTCCGCAAATTATCTACTATTTCCAGTGAGATTTTGAAAATCACATCAAATTGCTATTTTACCATGAGGCCATTGTCTGGATTTGTGAATAGCAGTTACGCTAAGCAAATGATGCTGGTAGGTCGCATGAAAACATAACAAATGTAGTATTTCCAAATTAACTTTCATACTGTTGAGAAAGCACTTTTCTGACATCAATGAGTAATTATTTATTAAAAAGAAATACGTGCTCAGATAGTAGGGCTGGACGATATACATCAATATATTCATGCGCATTTTGTCAGTAAAGCCAGTTCTTTGATTAATGGTAAATCTCCATCACCAAACCAGTGGTGCGCCAGTTAATACACAATACGCTACACGAAATCTGGTTCAGAATTGCAAATGAAGATGATAATGCGTAGCTTGTCAGGGATCTACGGCTCTATGTATTCAATTTGAATGCAGAATTGTGAGATATAAACTCGCAACTGACCCTTCGCTAAGCCCGCCTTCCCTAGTTACTGTTGCTACACCTGTCAAGCTTTAGCGCCTGGTATGTCTATTACAGTACGCATGCAGTATACCCACGACATAATATGCAACCAATTAGAAAATAATTTAATCAAAATTTAGGCTAAAGCCTATAATGTTAGTTCACAGCGTAAGCAGCAGCCGCCTCATAGTCTTGCCGGAACACTGCAATGATAACATTCTCCTGCTCTTATTTTTATTGGGATAGCCAGATAAGGGCTTAATAAACTAATTTTTGTGAACATTTATGTGTGTTTCGACTCATGTTTTTTTACTTTTTTTGCCTGTAGCTCAAAATAGTCTGTCTGCATTTACACTCATTTTACCAGCACAAGTCACAAATGACCTCATTAAGACGCAGAGAAGTAAAGAATTTAATGACGTACAGAACGCAAGCCTCTGAAAATCCAATCTGCTTTTTTACACGACTTATTTGCTTTTTTACACTATTTATTTCCACAGATGAATGAGGCCTGGCCTCATCTGCTCTAAACGCACAATGATACCTCTTGGTCTTCACAGTGAACCTCTCACTGAGTTTCTCCAGAGAGCGGGCATACTCCGCCTCAATCTCCCCCCGTCTGCGCAGGTACTCGCTTAGATCCTGCAGCTGCTGTGTCTTGACCTCCAGCTGCGCGTCTAGGATCTTTAGCTGCTCTGAGAGCTGACCCCGCACCTCTGAGCAAAGAGACAGAAGGGAAAGAGATCACATATGGATGGTTTTCAGCACAAAAAGTGGCATGAACTAATGGCTTTGTATCCCCCCGCACTAGTGTCCCTGGCCTGGGGCTGAGAGCTGATTGCATGAGGGAAGACAGCATCCCTAATACTGCCTATAAATACATCACAGTGCAGGCCTACATCTCACACATAGAACAAACATTACATGTAGAGTCTACACTAACTAGTAAAGTGAAAGAGAGAGAAAGAGCATTAGATTTATTTATTAACCTTTGATTTGTGTCTCATACTCCGCCAGACTCCCCTTTTCCTTTCGAAGTTTTCCATGTGATGTCATGTTCTCCTTTGCTGGTGTAGAGCTCCTGTTGACTTGTTGACAGCGCCTCACAGTCTGAGATGATCACGCAAAGGTTTGTTCCTTTTCAAAAAGCAGCTATTCTAATTCCAGTATCAATGTATTGGTGTTTATTTTTTGCAAAATGAGTTATATTTCCATTATAGTGCAGAAAGGCAGGCCAGGCTCAGTCTGGAGTTCATATCTGGTTACTAAAAAAAAAACCTTTTCACTCTTTTCAGTCTTTCAATCTGTGCTCTCAGCAGAAATGGAACAGGGAAGTCTCTATGTGCACATGTATGTCTGCGCTTGTGAGTGTTTGTGAACACCGAGGGAGTTCCAATGCAAGCAATTCTCTCTCAGCACTAAATCTGTGCATTTAAAGGTTCGTTTTTAGAGCAGAGAAAGTTGCAGGGGCCTGTTTTTTGCTACTCTTTCCTGAGACTGTGGTTAAACGTGATTGTCCTTGCCTGTAAAAGAGAGAGAGACACACACAGGAAGAGAATTATGGTAAGAGGTGTGACGATGACAAAGTACAAGACAGAAACAAACCATAAATGGAATATGGAAGTAAATACAAGCTAAGAGAGACAGGAGAGGAAGAGACATGTTAATTCAGTATGACGTGTCTCTGGCACTTCCAGAAGACAAAAACGGTTAAGCGAAGAGAGCACACCTGCCCACATCCTGTTTGTCTTCTATGTGTGTGTGTATGATTTAGAAAGATTCTCACATCAAGACATCCTGTCAATCCTAAATTAAGTATCCTCACATTTAACTGTTTCTAAAAACAAGTTCTTAACAGGGTTTACTTTAACTGAATGTCAAAGTTTTCTTTTTTTTTTTGCAAATTGCAACCTGTCCATGTTGCCATCTGCCTAGTTTGGCCAAAAAGTGACAAATGAATTTGCATCAGAAATAGTGTGTAACTGCACACACACTCTTTGAACGATATCTTTTATTAGATATTTATTATTTTATCTTTTATAGAATATTTTATGATTCACATTTAGCATCTTCAATGCTGCTTACAATCCAATCAGACAAACCTGTGACCCAATTTTTTGGTCGCAACCCACTGCTCCAAAGCATGGGCTAATGACTCCAATGAAAGGCACGTCAGACAGGGAAAGGAGGAATGTTTAGAAGCTCTGACTCTGTCTGTGTGACTGATTGTTTGTTGTAGGACGGCAGGCTGAAGTGTGCTAGAGCTCCTGTGAGTTGTGCCAGTGATGGCCGTTGGTCTTATGAGAGGGTGGAGGGACCTGAGTCATCATGGCTCTCGGAACAAACACACACTCATAGTCAGACCAGAGAGTGCTGCTCTAGCACTGAGCATTAAGAATTTAAGGTACCACACATATTTGGTGAGTAACCTGAGAAACGCACACAGAAATGCTCTGCACATTGCGAATTACTGGAAATATATTTACATAAATGGGTTAAAAAGGCTTCTTTCTCATCATAGCCATTCATCTCATGCATGCACTTCAACATGCTGCTATGCATTTGAGATTTTAAGATTTGAGATGGGAGATTTTTAGTTAATATCTATTAACTATTAACAATCTAAAAGCATATACACATTTTCAAGTTTCTCTGATGTTGGTTAACGCCCACAAGATGCTCGTAAACAAATCAACAAAAATTCACATACATACACATATACCCTGTGTCTGCGTGGGTTTACGTCAGGTACCCCAGGTTTCCTCCCACGGGCCAAAGACATGCATGCTAGGTGAATTGAAGACACCAGACATGTATGAAGACTGAAGACTTGTGTAAAGATTGACTGGTTCTCACCATGAATATAGCCTTAGATGCTGGAACGGCATTAAGAATAAAATAAATCGCACTGCTCCACTGTATTTCACAGATAGCATATATTGTATGCTTTGGTTTGGATCATGAGCTGTTCCAAGCCTTCTTCATACTTTTTTCTTCCCGTCAATCTCGTAGAGGTTGATCTTAACTTCAGGTGTCCAAAGAATGCTTTTCTAGAAGTATTCTGGCTTTTTTAGAGTCTAATCTGGCATTGTTAGCACCTTGTGGTGAACCCTCTGTATTTACTCGACTGGTGAAATCCTCTCCTCATTGTAAACTTCGAAAGTCTACCTTTTGGAGATTGTTCTTCTCTTGGCTGGATGTTGTAAAGGGGTTGTTCTTTACTATGGAAAGGATCCTTCGATCATCCACCACTATTGTCCTCTGTGGACATCCATGCTTCTGTATGTTTCTGACCTCGCCAGTGTGTTCCATGTTTTCTCAGAATGTACCAAACTGTTGATTTGGCCACTATAAATATTCCTGCTCCCTCTGATGGATTTGTTTTGATTCTGAAGCCTAACAATTGTCTGTTTCACCTGTATGGCGAGCACCCTTGACTGCATGATGTCAGCTAATAGCTTGCAAATGCCACACAGAATCAACTTAGAATAAAATCTTTTGCCTGCTTGACAGAATTAACAAACGAATAGTCCACATCATAACATGAAATGGCTTTTGAACTGTCAACTGTACAATTACTTCTGGTCTCTTGAAAAAGGTGAAAGAGCTGAGAAAACAATGAAATTAAAGCTCAGAGTGTGCACTTTAAGCTCATCTTCATTATATGACTAATCTAAATATGTTTTAGTCAGCAGCTAAAATAATCAAAATTATGCCCAAATATATATGGACCTAACTGTACATATATACATATACAAACACATACGCACTATAACCCTAACCAAAATAATTATTAAATCTGCTATTACTGTTTTTAAGTAAATCTTTAACCACATTTTGTTCAACTGTCACATAAAAACAAAGCTTTTCATTTAACAATGGCATCAAGTAAATACATTATAATTCTACATTATCCATAACACTAATAGCATTGATTATTTTTAAGTAACACATTTCCTTGTCAACTGACTCCATGCAAAAGCCAGATCATACACTCTCAGTCATCACATGGTCATGACAGTTTGCTCTTTACTTCCTCCATCTCACTGTTTAGAGGTCAAAAGCCTCAGCGAGCCAATCAGAGCTCAGCAGAGACTTCATTATGATAATGCCATTATTGATTCACAAGAGTTGAATCAGATTTGTGCGCAATAGGGTTGAATTCTATTGCATTAGTGTATGCCGGCACTGCCGATGTCAGTGTGTTTTTGATATATACTCTTGGCAGTAGTTTCTCTATTTTATAGAAAGGAAAGAATTTAAGCATTTAACAGTAATCTATGTCAGTTGAAAAAAAAAATGCAAGCCTGCATTTCTATAAATAAAACCTCACATGGTATCTACTCATCTAATTGCATAATCTATTTAGCAATTCACAAATCAGCATAATAGTGGTGGTAAATTCTATTTTTACATATATGTATACATAGATCATCAGCTACACATAAGCAAGCAAAGCACATAAATTGATCCAGAAGTGGAATGCCTGCGTGAAACCACTCTGGTGTCCTGACTGAGTGAATGTGCCTGTTTAAACTTGATCTGTCTGCTGTATTGAGTTAAAGAAACTGAGGGGAATTGGAGATCCATGGGATCAATCCTGTTTTACGCTCCCAGTGGAGGCTGGGAAGAAGCTGAGCTCTGGTCTTATCTCTCCGAGCAGAAGACCACAGGGACCCTCACACACAGACAGTTATAGCCACCACCCCTGAGACCTATGCCGTGTTCTCTCATTGCCATGGATTGATGCTTTCACCACACAGACAAAGGCACAAATATTATAGGTATGGTTTACCCAAAAAAGACAATTACAGCATGTTTTACTCACCCCAAAGCCATCCTAGATGTATATGACTTTCTAGATAAACACAGTCAGAGTAAAAAAAAAAAAAAAAAAAGGTTTTTCCAAGCTTGGTAATGCTGGTGGATGGTGGCCATGATTTTGAAGATCCATCAATCAGATATAAGCCTATACTACGTCATAAAACTAACCTATATGCCTCCGGGGGGTTATCACATATCCTCTAAAGCAGATCATTGGGTTTTTGTAACAAAAATATGCACGTCCCCGAGAGTCCACTTGCAGCCGTTGCCGGAACTCAGTAATTTAGGTTTTAAAACTAAATTAAGGTTACAAAAAACTTCAATCTGCTTTAAAGGACCCCCCACCCCCAGGTCATATACAGGGGTGAGTGAGATATGCCCTAATTATCAATAAATAAACATTGTATCACAAAACATTTATTTGAGTATACTGCTAACTGCTTATTTGAGTATGTAGCTAACCCCAGTATTACAGTTCTAGTTAATTTACTAAACCTCATGCTATTATAAACCAGTATTACCTTTTTTCTTCAGTGGAAGAAAAAACATCTCAACAACTCAACATGCTGAATGCCTAAGCTGTGTGGTTTCATAAATGTAACAGTGGTTGCCAGATATACCTTTTAAGTTTTATCCGTTAATAATCACTTAAATTTCGATGTGGTTCTCGCACAAAGCTATTGTATGTTATGGTTTGAAAAGATTTCTCATAAAATATGAGTTGGTTCTTTGTCGTTATTGGAGCTTGACATCTACTTTTGAATGCAGGTAAAATTGCAGCTTAAACATTCTGTCTAATACCTCTTTTTGCAAAAAAAAGTCACATGAGTTTGAAACATCATGTTGGTGAAGAGCTACAAGATAAATTGGATCCCAATCTCGATTCAAACACCCACGCTATATAATTTCTAAACAACAATGATTCACCTGTGTCAAATCATATTGGCACATTGAAATCTGTGTTCACTCTGCCAACTACAAAGCGAGAAAACAGCAGTTAACAGTTAAAAAACAGCTTCAAACTGTCCTTTCAACTACACAGTATTATTTTTGTCTTGCATATGACCACTGAAATACTGGGATAAAAGCTTATATTTCGGATATAAACATTGATGTCTACAGTAAAAATCAAAATAAGGCAGATCACCTTTTCAATGTAATAGCGTTTCAAAATGTTTATTTTTTTTTTACCAATAGGTGGCAACAATTGACAGGCAAAAATGTATATGTCATTGAATCATTCATTCAAGAGATTTGTTCAAAAACAGGAATTCATCCAATAATGAAACAAATGAAGTATTTATGAGTGAGTCACATTTTAATATTAAAACTTGGCTTGAAATGAACTAAAAACTTAATTAGACTTAATCAATAAATATTTGAAAACACGTTGTTTTGTTCAGAATCATGGTAGAATCGTAAACTTTTGAGAAAAAAGAAAAATTCTCAATAAGGTTACGCAATAAAAATGGCGCAATATTTAA
Source organism: Enteromius afrohamiltoni (assembly GCA_034779775.1). NCBI lineage: Eukaryota > Metazoa > Chordata > Actinopteri > Cypriniformes > Cyprinidae > Enteromius > Enteromius afrohamiltoni. The sequence goes on from JAUYWG010000061.1 coordinate 7,668,976, forward strand.
TGCACATCTGGTTCTGTAATCAGCGACAAATTTGCATTCGTTAACAGCTCCTCAGTGAACAATGGCTAATTCTCAATTTATTCAGAATCATGCAGCTGTAATGTTCATTATAGGGGTGAACTGTCTCTTTAAATAACAACTGTAAAAGAGTTCACTGTCACTTTTGATCCTTTTGATCAATTTAATGCATCCTTGCGGAAATAAAATGAATCTTTAAAAAAAACTACTTAATGCTGCTGGAGATGCAAATCACAGCTAAAACACACAATGTATGTTCCCGCCAGCACCCACAAACTCGATCCTACCAATATGCCAGTACAACACTAAAGTCACACTTTGAAGTGCAACATACCCATAACATTAAACGGCATTCAAAATAAAAACACACCAACTCGTCTAATTACACAACAGTCAACCACAACATCAGTACCTACACAACAGTATAAAAACATGTGATGTGACCATTGATAATGCATACCACATCCGTAACAGACTTACTCCTCACAACCCTGGGCTTTTTTTTTTTTTATGTAAGCTACAGATTAGAGTGTCTGTACCCCAAAACTTATTGCTAATGTTCATTATCTACAACAAATAATTAAATGGCATCACAATTGCACCAAGGCCATTAAAGTGAGCATAATTTTAAAACATGCATGTTATGGACTATGGAGCAAAAAAAATGCATTCCTGCAAAAGCAATTAGTAAATATTGCCTGAGACTAATAAGTTAATTAAGATATGGCTTGCTCTGATGGCTGCCAAAAGGAATGAAATATCACAAATGAGATCTTTGAAGCATCTCAATGATTTTTCCAAGTCAGCAATGTGACAAAGTCTCCTGCATCTTAGATTTTTCTCCTGAGGAATGGGTAAAGTAATCACACTCCAAGAATTAAAAGAGATCTCAACAATGCCTCAGCTCATATTCCACCATTTAAAATATGGTTGGTTGGGGTCTGTAAGTATCTTATGTTCACAAAGGCTGTTTATATTTGATTACAGGCAAAGTACAATTTGAATATTTTTTTTTTGTATGACGGCAAAGCTAGATTTTCAGCAGCCATTACTTTCCAGTGTCACATGATGCTTCATAAATCAGTTTAATATGTCTGAGATCATTACTGAGATTTTAACTCACACAAGGCATGAAAGAGCAACTTTTGAGCAAAAACATTTTAAAAGATAGAGAGAGCTTTGAGGGACAGCTCAGAGCAGGAAATAGGAGCCGAGTCATGCTGAGCTGAGACTGTTTATTTCACAATCACGATTCCCTTTCCTGCATTGTCGCCTCCTTTTCAAAATGTGTACATGAAAACTCACAGACACACACACACTCTAATCCCATATTAAGCAGCTTGAGTCACTGTAGTCTGTCCTGCACTTCACCTGAAGTCTGACATTGCGATGTGCTCTGTGGGTACAGGAAACGCATCTCTTCTCTTCCGCTTATCTGCCAAGTTTAGCCTCTGAAGACTCATACATCTACCTTTCAGCAGTCTTTGGTTACTCATGCACACACTGTTCTGAAACTATTAGATTTTTTTTCATTGGAACACAAATGAAGAAGTTTAACAGAACAACATACTTCTGTTTTCCAATATATAAAAAGTGAATGATGACCAGACACTCTCTAGCTGCAAAGATGACACACCACAAGTGGTGCATATTACTATCATTTCAACAATCCACATTCCTTTTTTGTGAGCAGCAGACTGAAATGGAAGTAATAATTCAGCTCTTTAAAAATAACACATAAACGTCTGTCATCATGTACACACTATCATGTCATTCCGAACCTGCATGACTTCAGTGGAACACGCAATTAAATGTATATATTTTCTAAATGTCTTAGTACTAATCTTGCCCATAAGTCTCGGTTTTGGACCCCTTTGACTTTTATTTTACTGACAATGATCAAAATGTCCTCTTTTGTGAAGAAAGTCATATAGGTCTGGAAAGCCCTGAGTAAATGATGAAAGAATTTAAATTTTTAGGTGTAGTTCTGCTAAAGGGTCACTCTACCCCTCAAATTAAAATTTTGTCACTAATCTCTTACCCACATGTTGTTCCATACCCGTAAAAGCTTTTTATAAGATGTTTTGGATGAAATGCAGGAGGTTTGTGACTGTCCCATTGACTGCCAAGTAAATTACAACGTTAAGGTCTAGAAATGCATGAAAGACATTGTCAGAATACTCCATCTTCTATCAGTGGTTCAACGTTAATGTTATGAAGTGACGAGAATACTTTTTGCATGCAAAAAAAATCTAAATAACTCTATTCAACAATTTGTCTCCTGCACTTCACTGTTCAGCCAGCCTTCATTCAAATAGCAAACATAGAAGATGTATCCCTGTGTTGCAGCTGACACAGAACAGCGTACATAATCTGCAGAAAGGTGCTGAATTGTTGAACAGTCATTATTTTTGTATACTTTTTTCCTCATACGTAAAGCCTGGCAACCACTCACTTTCATTTTATGGAAAAGAGCAGCAAGAACACTCTACCAAACGTCTCATTTTATGTTAGACAGAACTCGCACAGGTGTGAAACTACACGAGGAAGCGTAAATAATGCTAAAAATGTCATTTCAATGTGTACTATTCGTTTAAGGGTGATAGGAAGTGTGAAAATGAAAGGCAGGAGATAAGAGAGAAAGCAACACAGAGGGAAACCCTCCACCAAATGACAACACCACAGAGGTAGAGGAGGTGAGAGGGGTGGTGGTGAGGTGGAAGAATGAAGCAAAGAGGTGGGACGGACAGCCTGATAACAATCAATGCTGAGACATACTGAAAGAGGAAGCAGCCCGCCAGTTAGCGGTTTTCTCTCGCTTTTTGACATTCATGGGCACAATCAGTCATGTATGCAAAAACACGCAGCCTGTGCGTGGACGTGATGGACGCATCTGCCAAAAAAACGCACGCAGGCACACACACACTCATTGTATCGAAAGGATAATAACGCATGCATCCAAGAAATGCCCGCTGTCATACACACACACAAACATGTCAGAGAGCCTCCTCTCTGCGTGTGTAAGGACAGTATTGAGAACACATAAACACAACCGGTCATGCTGAGAGGACTACACAGTGAATTTACAGTCATAAATAATAAAGAAAAGCAAGTCTTACCTCATTCTCCTAGGTTCCGTCTTCCTTTCCCTCTGGACACTGTGTTTGAGTCACACAGATTTCATGCAGCCAGTCTGATTTCACCCTCTCTGACACAGTCTACACACATGACTCTCTCTCTCTCTCGGGGAGTGCATTCAAAATAAGGTGGAAGTACACACACGCATGCATGCTAGAAAACAGCTCCCCTTCTTTGGTTCACACACACATGCACACACACCACACGCGCATGCTGAAACACAGCCCCTCTCTCTCTCTCTCTCTCTCTCTCTGTCTCCTCCGCTCTCAGGCAATCAGAGAGAATGTCATAACCGTAGCCACGCCTCCTCGCCCCCCTCCCCGCAGGCTTACTATAAATACAGGGATGGATATGAATATGCTGTCTTGTTCTCTTAGACCCCCCCGTTTTGCTCATTCCTAATATTCCCTCGCTCTCCCCCTCTCTGTGGCCATGAAATGCTTCTCTTATGACCTTGCATTGTGCTCGCGGACTACCAGCCCCCCTTTCTCTGCACACACACGTTCAGGATTAATGTACACTCGTGAATCTATTTAATGTTCTTGCAGATGAGCTATAAAACCGATACTAATGCCAATACAAAATGAATTGAATGGGTAATAGCAGTAGCTGGGTAATAAACAAACAATGGCCGACGCTTCACTAACGTTACACACACACACCTGCTGGCACTATAATGACCGCCTTTTTTTCGGTCCACCGCGTTGTTGTTTTTTCTGCGGAACGTTACGCCACGTCGAAGTTCAACTTTTTTGTAAGCGTTCTTTGCCCGTCGCGTTCAAACGCAACACGTTCTTTGCGAACCCACTGTTGTTACACCACGCGAGCGCGCGCTGTCATGTGCTAAAGACTTATCTGTCACATCTAGTATGCAACGCGTGTGCAAATATTTGAGTAGCTCATTAGATCCATTATGGTTATGCATACAATAAAAGCAGAGCATAACAAGTTTTCAGATGAGTTCGCTCCTCACAGGAAATGGTACCCACAAAACCGCCAATTTACTCGATCACATCGTGACAGCAACAGCTTCAAATGCTAAAAGGATGCTGAGACGTGTTTGTGTGTGGGTCGTGACTTGTGAATGTGCCAAAATGATTAAAGTAGTTGTTGAAACATAAATATGCTTGGCTAATGATTTTAGAAGAGGCAGTTATATGCTTATATATTATGCGTATGCATGTGAACAAATTTAGATAACGATGAAGACCTTAATGGGATAGTGCATTCAAAAATGAATATTCTAGTGTTTGCTTTCTTCTGAAAAACACAAAATAGGAAGAACTAAAGAACTAAATACTGAAGAACTAAACAGACTTCCACAAAAACACAGGCATTTCTCAAGACCGAGAATGAGATTATTAGACTGTTTGTTATTCTTAAAATCAATTTCAAGAATATTTCAAAATCCGTGTTTGTAGTAATGTACAATGTAGCTTGTAGGTTTTACTTTTTTCGAAAAACAAGCAGGACAAGCAATAGCAATGCTTAATGACTGCTCAGAACACACTATCTATCACAGTTAAAAACTCAATGTAATTCTCATGTAATGAAACAAATGCAGTAATGTACTATGTGGTTTAATATCTAATGAGTAATTCAATATTTCTGGCCAACTGTAAGCTACAGTAAAATTCCTGTCTTGAGTTCTGTAAGGTGCAAAGAGAAGTTCAACCCCTTCACCTCCCCCATCTTTCCTGTGCTTGTTTCCTTCCTCTCTCATGTTAAGCCTGTGTTCGCGCTCTTTCTTTCACTATAAAATCTTAAGGATGTGACAAATAAAGAGAAATGAAGCCCCTTAAATCCTATAATGTGAAACAAACACACACTCACTCACTATATATATATATATATATATATGCTAACACATAAAACCAGACAGAACAGCACACACAGCTGAGCAAAACATCTTCAGCTGCAGTGCCGCCCAATCTCACCAGATATAAAAAGATTAATGATTATTGATCCCTAAAGAGAAATCCAGTGCAGCGGCAGCACTATTAAACAGAGTGCACATATAATGAAACCGTATATGCGTCTAGTAAGCATAAACAATATATATGGGTGTAGTTGGTCAATAAGGACTTACAAAATCATGGATATAATAGCTGTGACAAGGGTTGTTGTACATGCTCCAGTTCCCTTGTGGCAAACGAATGGTCTACGGGAAGCATCACCCCACCCATGAGTGCTTGGAAAGGCGACTCCACTGTGAGGGTGGCTGGGGGGAAGCCATGATGGGACTCGGACATCATTGCGACGTGAACATTATAGCATGTTGTCAGATTTGTGCAATACGAGAAGCGATTTATAGGGCCCAGCAGGTAGCAAACATATAAGCAGTTTGTCAGCGCTGCCTCAGATGCTATTGGTTCTATGTTCGCTCCTTTTCCCGCATCAACCCTTACTACCCCGGCCCGTCCTCCCTAGGGACAGTTCAGTTTCCACTTGGTCAGTCAGTCCTCACAGCTTTGACCTACTTCATCTCTCTGGCTTCATATGCATACTCATAGACTCACACACACTCAAAACTGCACATGCAGCGATGCAAATGAATGCTGAGTGGTGATTACAAAGCTGATTTCACCTGCTGTGGTCTGACGAACACATCAACAAAGCTGCTGTTCGGAGATGCCGATTGACTGCACGGTGTAGCAGTGACATAAACAGAGCACGTAGACACGTGCGCATTGATCACAGAGTGGGATTCGAAACTCTGAAACACAGAGAAACCACACAGTCAATGCCGAGATTTAAAATCAGTCATCAAGGGAGAGTTTATTAAACCAGAAAAAAGATCGGATAGAAAATAAATTGGCGACATTGCAATGTGACTCTCCACTGAAGCTCTTCATTGAAGATCATTTTCAAATCATGCTAGAGAACATGATGATCAGGTTTCACACAAACCTGTAGAGTTCGTGAAATTTGAGTGCCCGCTGACATTAAATCAAAAGAAGAACAAAGCAAATACTAGCATTATTTTTTCGTTCAATGCAATACTTACTGCAGTTTGTAATGAAGTTAGAAAAATAAATAGGAACAATGCAAACTAGAAACATTTTCACTAACAGATTGATCTCACACATTTTAGACCCCCTACTTTTATATGTTTTCCAGAATATATAGCGTAGTAAATAAAAAATGCTTAAAGGGTAAGTTTCCCAATTTTGACAAACAGCTCTGTACTGTTAGTGTCAGCAATACAAATATGTTTCTGTGTTACTTGCAACAAGATATCCTCATTTTTGGTCAGCAAAAGATCCTTTGGAAGTAACATTTTTTGTATATTGCATTTCTACTGTAGACAGTCATGAATTCTGTGGAACTGTTCCTTAATGAAAGGGGAAGATGAAATGAGGGTGAAAATAACTGTACTCTTGTTTCATCATTGATAGGTCTTATTTAAAGCTTTCTTAATAGTAACTTCGTCAAAGACTAAAGCTTATATAGCCATTCTCTAATACTCTATTAATACTATTTGATGCAACACTGGTGCAGCCAATGGCGTGAGTTTTGGATGGGGGTGTCTGTCTGCTAAGCAATTAGGATCAGGAAAAAGTAATTATATTTACAATTCTGCCAAATATTTTTACAATACAGTTTAATAATTAAAGCAAGTGGCACTGAAATTGCAAACACACAGCGAGATATACAGACGTGCTTGTAAAAAGAGGAAGTCTGGTAGCGCAACTCTGTGGCCACTCTAAGTACTGCAAGTGTGATGTTGTCGAAACCTTAGCTTTGATATAAATATAACAAAAATATAAGCCTTATAAGCAGTCGTCTGTTTATTAGTCAGACCAGCATGCACAATTTCTAACTCTCATGAACAGATCTGATAAATTCAACAAATGGTATGGCAATGGCTTATAATATGCCCTTATGCACCTTGTCGTAAATAATATATTATTCCATGTGCAAATTATATGAGCTCATATTAACAATTGTTATGAGGTATAATTATTGCAACATCCCACAGTATGTCTAAATATATACCAAACAAAAACAATCCCAGTTAAGTGAATTTAGTGTCACACTTGTTTTTGGTTAACAGTTAAGGCCCTGATCCTGAGAGACACAGAACCTCTACAGAGAGTGCACGCTGTATATGGTTGAATCTGCAACACAGGGTAGGATGAGGACAAGAGGGAGTTTCTACTGGCAATGAGGGGGTGGGCTACTGTGATGTAGCTGTGGCCCAGGGGTGAAAAGGCACCGCTGTGTAAACTGATGTCAGTGTGGATCACCACTGCGTGTGTGTCTCATCTGCTCAGCCTGTTTCACAGCCTTCTCCAGCTCCCCCTGGGACAGCAGCCCACAGCGCTGCAGGGCAGAGAGCAGCTGGGCCCGAGAGTTGCTGATGAACGAGTGGGACAGGAAATAAGGGAGACCACCTCCATTCTTAAGGAAGTAGAGGGGCACTCTGACCATACCCAATACCTGGAGACAGATAAGAAAGTTGCATAAAAGACTTTGTACGTACATTTACACATGTGAAATAAAATACAGTTTTAACCTCTAATCCATGGTCTGTGGCTGTAGCTACAGCGGCTCTCTCGATCTCTATCAGCTCTGACTCTGTCATCTTCTTGATGTAGAAGTGCGTGATGAGCTTAGGGCAGGATGGCGAAAGACAGGAGGACGCGTGATTATCCACGCCCACAGGCACAGCCACGCCCACCTCCTCGTGGAGCTCTCTGATAAGCCCCGCCTCCAGCGTCTCCTCAGACGGGTTCACCAATCTGATTATAAAAGAAACCACAGCCTTCATGAATAATGCAGGCTCGTTTGTAAACAACTTAAAATTCATTCAAAGTTTATTTGCATAAAGAGTAACTCACCCCCCTGGGAAGCCCAGCAAGCCATCAAAGCGCATCTGCATCTGAATGACAGTAACGTTAATCTGAATTCAGGTTCAGAGCGTTTATTTACATATTATTTTTAACTTCCTACTTTAGTACAGTGCACCTGTCGTAGTCACACTCTTCACATAAAGATAAAAAAGAGGTGCAGGTCAAAGTCAGTGCACTCTTCCTTACCAGTACTATATGTTTGATTGGGATTTTCCCGAAGAGCTTGGCACTGGAGTCTCCGTACAGCATAATATGACACGCATGTCTGAAGCCCTCCCGTGTCAAGGCATCTTCTCTCGTGATCTGTTCCGCCATTATAGGACGAGCGATAGACAAACAAATGAACCAGTCAGTTGTACATTTAATAACGCGTATTGGTAATTAAGGAAGAACACAAGACACTATGTGGGTGTGTGTTACAACTACAAGCAATAACGTGCTACTATTTCATAATAATAGTCCATTGCGAACGCGTCTCTATTTTTTTTCCATATACATTTTTAAAATACTACCACAATACACCATATAAACTCGACACTTAACACAACATTTTTTTTTTTCATTTTTTAATTTACATCATCTGTCAAATAAATCTATAAAAATGATAGGAAAAAATTCCCAAAATGAATAAAAAAATAAATACATTTGGTAACAATAATTGTTTTATGTAGTGTTTTTAGCCAAGAATACCATGGCAATTATTGTAAGTGATTTATATATATATATATATATATATATATAGCCCTATACGATAGGCTTAAACAAATGTTTATTGGTATATAATATTTATAGACCTATAGTATATAACAATATTGGACACACACACACACACATATATATATATATATATATATATATATAATATATTATAATATTTAAAGGTTTTGCACATTAAGAATTCATTACGCAGTTCTTTATTAACTTTTCAGACAACGTACGTCTGGTGTCCTATAGATGGCAGTAGCAACTAAATTGTGCACCTTAAGACAATAACATTCACTTAAAAAGAAAGAAAGAAAAAAAGAAAGAAAGAAAAAATGTTCTTGTTGAAGGAAGAAGCCAGAGGAGAAAGACTAAGTTGATATAGACAAGAGTGCTTCCCTTTCTCTTTTATGTCACTCCAAACCTATGCCACCTGTGCATAGCACTAGAAATAACCTCTTATATCTAAATGCAGTGTGGCTTCAAAAGCAAAGCCGATTCCGTGGCCATAACTGTTAATTCCTCACGCATGCACTGACTCTAGTTTCATATTGCCCAATTAGTTTGCAAAGAACCAGTGAACTGCTACGGCCTTCACATAGCGTTGCGAGTATCAGACATGCTATTTCTGTGATAACTGTGACAACCACAACAACAAAACGAATATAAAAGTTATTCTTATTCTATTTAGATTGAAATTATTGTACATACCTGTATTGTAAGTCCATGTGGTTAAATAAGTAATTTATTTCATAAACAAACTATTAAATATCTGAGTGTTGTCGCAGCCCTGAGGGAATGTGCGTCAGACATCTCAAGAGTGTAAGACTACACTGCTTCCACGCCATACAACACTTGACAGGATTCTTCAGCAGCCTTATAGCAGCTTTACAAGTTACACCACGATGCTCCTACCATCTCTCTGACCTTGTGCATTGCAAGGTGATGACTGGAGGAAATATTCTGTTTCACAACCACTCCCTTTTTCTTTTCCAACAAATATTTGTCTTCTCAACATTTTTAAACAGCTAAATTGGCTGCATTTATTTAGCAGTGGTGAGCACTCTAGTAGTGATGGTAAACATACAGCAAATACAGATTCATTACAAGGTGAAGGATGAGAACTGTGGGTAAATATGGTACTGGTGTGTGTGTGTGTGTGCATTCTTCAGCAGTTGTTGCAGGGTTGGATATGGCTAATGTGGCTTTTGAGTCAGCCGTGTGAATGTTTCCATCAATCCATTGGCCTTGTCTATGGCAATATCTATGGGAGACCGACTGAATTAACCCATATTCACTTCCCAAGGTTCCCATTGTCCCACGGTAGGAGACAGTAAATTAATGTAGAGATGTGCAGGTGTATATAAGTGGGGCTGAGAATTTTAATTGCAGGTTATATGTACTATTTAAGTCGGACTGATGGTAGTGTAAGACTATACTGGGAATGTTAAGAGACAATGAGACAGATGGAGTGACAAGCACATGGTCACATTCATCATAGCTCTTGTTTTTTTCAGTCACTGTAAATGCATAGCAATTAAAAATCCTGATATATGGTAAGCTGGAAAAGCAGTGATTTACCATAATTATTTATTTTATAAAATTAAATGAAAATTATTTAATTATTACTAAATTAATTTTAATTATTGTTACACTATTGAATTGTTCCATCAGTTAATAGTTCATTAGCCTCGCTGTAGGTAAAGTAACAAAGCAACTCTATGATTTAATATAGAATTCAACTGAATTGCGGCCACAAGTGTGTGTGTGTGTGTGTGTATGTGCATGCATACAATGGCTTTAAACACGGTTCATCCAGTAAAATTTTAGAGCTGAATCAATTCATTTTAGAAAATGCAGCTGAAACTTTAAGCATCAGTGACCCATAGACTTGAATCAGGCATCTAGGATTGTTGAAGTCAGTGTTGACTCAAGGCCTTGTTAACTCTGTCCGTCCTCTCTGGGCTTACCGTGTGGCAGGGGATTGCGCCAGAATGGCTGCGCTATTCTTGAGCCTCAGCGCTTTCTAAGTTTAAAAGGTTTATGTGAGCTGCTGGCTATTGTTCTGGTGAAGGCGTCAGGGATTGTTATGGGGGATCTTAGGGGGAGAGATATAGTGCTGTCAAAATCCAGACTAAAATAAGCAGACAGCTGTGGGTGCTCATATCTAGGTTATGTGTTTGAGTGTGTGTGAGACTGATGGTGTAGCAATGGAGAACTAACGCAATGCAGACGGGCCATGTGTCGGAGCCAGATGGGGGAGAATGGCACTGGTTGTCTCCATCCAATGAGTCACTCGCTAAAAGACCGATTAACTTACATTATAGCTGATTTGTGGGGACGGGCTAGCTGGTTATCCTGAGATTAGGACATCTAGGGGTCCCCAAACTCTCCTACTCTTCATTCTCACTCTCAATCACACACACACAGGTGCAGGGGGTCACTGTGTGCCAGGGTCTTACGCCCACTGTCAGAGGCAGATCATTGGGAAAAATTAATGTAGAATCCTGAATTGTGGGGAGGCGAATGCTTCTCAGCTGGGATCTGGTTCACATGTCTGCGCCTGGTGGATAGATCATACATAGGATTTAGAAGACCAGGAGATACTGTATGTTTTGATTGGCAGAGGAAAACATTTATTAAGAGGCAGTTTATGTGTATTTTTCTTGCCTCCACTGGGAGTGTATATAGAATGCGACCACCCTCTTCCACCTTTGACCTTTTAGCCTCTATGTTAGAGCTCTGTGCCACTGGATGAGAGCTGATAATCTGTAACAACTGCTCACCATGTGTACAACTTCAAACCCTGGTTCCTGGAAGCTGTGCCATGTCAGCCACTCTTTTATGGCAAATGACACTGTAATGAACGGTATAATATATCTTTAAAGTACATCACGGTTCTTAAACAACTGATGAAATAATCGAACATGTTTTCCTAAACGCTCCTCTCTCTCTCTGATGTTTAACTTTGGAAAGTCTGATTCACTTCAGTGAGTTGGGTTCATCTTAACCATGTAGTGTTGGAAAGTCTGATTTATTCTAGTGAAATGGTTCAGCTTAAATGGTTTTCTCTGTACTATGTAGCAACAGAAAGTCTAATTCATTTAAATAAACCCTTTAATCTTAAACGGTTCTCTCTATTCTATGTACTATTTTAAGTCTTTTTAATAAATCAATTCAGTTCTGTCTGTGTCTCTTCTGTGCTGCATTGAAAAGTCAGATTCCTTCTAATAAATTGGCTCTTCCAAACAAATAGATTATGAAATGATTTGCATAGTCATATCCTCATCGTTTTTGTGTTAGCTTTGATTAAATTACAGATGTAGTTTTATTTTTCTCCAAAGACATTTTACACCCTTAAGTAACATCTGTATAATTATATCTAAAGTTTTCAAAAAAGGTTTCCTCAATTATGAATTAATTACATCATCCTTGACATCAATACAAACAAACCAAAACAGATAAATACATTTATTAGTAAGAAAATAAAATATATATATTTGGAGTACAGAGAGTTTCAGTATAAACGTACCAAATCTAAACAGTGACATCTGTGTACCTCTGACAGTATTTATAGTGTTGAGATAGTGTGTACGCTCTTTCAGTGTTTGATCACTGGCAAATCACTCTCAGTAATTTCTAAGGTAAACAAAACAGAGCACCGCCTCTTTAACCACAAACCCATGCCAGACAGCACGGCTATCTCTGCATGGAATGCCGGCTATTGCGAACAGGAGTTGTATTCTCTTCTATTTTCGGACTTCATAGTGGGCTCTGGATACTGCTAGAGGACACTTATCTCAGCTTTACCCATCAAGGTCGACAGCTTCTGAGGCGCCTATTTGCTGAGGAGGATCTGATTGTATCAGTAACCGAGTATGAACATCATGCATATCTTGTGTGTTCTATTGAACATATCACTAAACTTTCAACTAGTATGTCATATAAGACAGATACTATTCTAATACACACAGAAATAGACTGCACCAAGTAGATACATTCATTCCTTATCTCAGAAGTTATAGGAAGCATTTAGTTAGCTACAAGCACAGACTGATTTCATTGTGCCATAACCTACTCTTAAAAATCCCTTGATAGCTCTTGCCTGAGCTAGCCCATGTTGTATGCTATAAAGTTAAAAAAGAGATGCATACAACTTGTATTTATCATGCTAATGAAACTACACATATAAATACATATACTACGTCTTTGTTTCGATACTGTTACTAGTTATGGTTATCACTTGTAAACGTGTCTTTTCTTAAGTCAATAATTTAACTTTAGAGGTAACAGAAATATGGTCTACCAACGCTGTCACCCTAGATTCGCATTTTATTGTAATCACTTTTTCTCGCCAATTATTACATCACTTAAGTCTTTGAAGAATAGAGAGGTTACGCATTTAACCTCTGGGCAGCAGTGTATAAATCTCAACCAACAACAATGTCGGTTTAAAAATAAACCCTTACAGTACGGTTCCTCAAACCCGTTTGCCTTTTGTGAAGGCGCAGGGCCGGGCCGCACGCGCGCGCAGCCAATGAGCAACTGAACACACACGGACACATGGGGATACCTGACACATCTCCCCAACTCTGACCTTGAGGGAAACAATAAAAGAGGACCGGGCCACTTGTTTCGAGGCCAACCCGTTTAGACATTACTGAGGTTAGTATTCAAACGCATGTGTTTCCACAGCGCTGTTTGGATAGGGCGCAGCGCATTGCATGTGACGAAACGTGTAATTTGTTTTTTTTTTTTTTTGTTTGTTTTTGTCACACAAATACTTACCAAGATTGTGGATTAGAAATTTTATTCCAGCACGAAAAACACAGCAAGGTGGATAAAGCTTTCTTCTAACAATGTTTCTACGACGTTACAGGTGTTTGAGCGCAGGTCCGGGACCAGAAGCGTTAATCATGTCCCGCTTTATGGAATTGAGGGATTTTGGAGATGCGGCCACATTTCTGCGTAAAACCAACCTGGAACAACTCGCTGCGCAGTCCCATGCGTTTGATGGTACTGTCATACATCCTGTTTGAGTCCTGTGTGAAAACCAGATATTTTATTGGTGCGCAAGCTTATTACAATACTGAATTTAAAATAATATTCGATTCTGAATGAAAGGCTTGCACATTGATGCGAGTATGTATTATGCATGTAAACGCTAGAATATTGATAATTACTAGATATTTTTACATAACATCAGCTGTTGTTTTTACATGCAAAATACATTTATATTATATCATACATAGCGTAATAATAATAATAGCTGTAGTGTCTTTAATTGATTTAGCATAAGCATAAGAGGACATTTACCATGGTATGTAATGTAATGAGTTAATTTCAGAAGTAACACATACTTCTGTGCTCAGGGAAGAAACGTGTTTGGATTCCAGATGAGAAGGAAGCCTACATTGAGGTGGAGATCAAAGATACAGATGGAGATAAAGTCATGGTGGAGACCAAAGATGGAATGGTCAGTGAAACTTTAATTGCTCTATTCTTTTCCGTGACCACACTTATAATAATAATAATAATAATGATAATAATCTTAATCACTGTTTTTCTAATTTTTCAGTAAGTATCAACAAGATACATTTACTTGAGAAAAATAAATGATAATGATAAAAACACTTTAATCTTTAACTCATGGCAAATATTTTTTTGTTGCTGTAAGCAAAAATCGAATATTTTTGTTCATGCAACAAACAAAAATGAAGACTAATCTAGTTTTTAAAAAGGCATTTTTAATAAAAAATATTTTATTGCAGTGTACATCAAAACAATGCTGTGTATTATATTTTATTCAACAACTCAAAGATAAGTTAATAAGTAAAAAAATGCATATTTTCTTGGAAGTAACTAAGCTTGATCTTAACAGAAAATCGAAAATGTATCACAAGGTGGTGATTACATTTCTTTAATCTAATACTGACAGATGTTAACGGTGAAAGAGGAAGACATTCAGCAGATGAATCCCCCGAAGTTTGACATGATTGAAGACATGGCCATGCTTACGCACCTCAACGAGGCCTCTGTTCTTTTCAACCTCAGCCGTCGCTACAGTTTCTGGATGATCTACGTGAGACACCACATTATCATTTACTGCTAAACAGCTGTCTGTGACCAAAAGAGGTTTAAGAATTACTTGAGAGTCAAGTTATCAGTTTCTGTAACGCTCTTTAAGACTTGGATAATTTCAGGGCTGTCTTGGTCTTAATGCTTGTGCTTTTGTCTGTCTGCAGACATATTCAGGGCTGTTTTGTGTGACAGTTAACCCGTATAAATGGCTTCCCGTCTATTCTCCTGAGGTGGTTGCAGCATATAAGGGCAAGCGTCGCACAGATGTTCCACCGCACATCTATGCCATAGCAGACAATGCCTACAATGACATGTTAAAAAGTATGTTATGAAACCATGTCCTGTATGTCGCATTTATTTTGAATCAGAATGCACTTACTGTAGATCGAAACATAACTGATACATTTAATGATCTTTATTTTTTACACATGTACTTTTAAAGTGATCTGAGCTTTTTTTTTTGTCCCTGTAGATCGTGAAAACCAATCAATGCTCATCACGTAAGTGACCCTCCATTTCTCCGTAACATCTCTATTCTACAACTATTAGGTTAAAGTGTTCGGAAATCCTTTTTTTCTCATTATTTAATCATGAAGCGGTATAAAAAAATGGGTTTTTACCATTTTGAAAAGTTTCTTTTTTTCTTCTTCAACACTTCTTGAATTTAATATTGTTTCATGTATATTTCACATAAATTTTGTCCATGCCTAGCGGAGAATCCGGTGCTGGCAAAACTGTCAACACGAAACGTGTAATTCAGTATTTTGCCATTATAGCTGCTCTTGGCGATGCTGGGGGCAAAAAAGGAGTAAGGGCAGAAACTTCACTTCTGTCTTTTTGTCATCACCCTTCCTTATCCTTTGTTTTCGTTCCCCTACATCTTGTTTTTGGGGATTTTTAATAATGTCTAAATGTTTATCTATTCCTTTTGGATTCACAGACATCCTTTTAACCGATAAGAAGTGACCCTCAGAGTTTTGATACCCTAGTTTTGTATTCCCGTTCCAGTATGTTTTTACAAACCCTTTTTTATACCACTCTTTACATTCCCTTTTTGCAATGTCTCTCATTATTGTCTCTTGTTTTTAACATTATAAACTCCTTTTTGCATTCTTTGTCTTTTTGAAAAACAAAAACCCAACTTCATCTATTTTCCCCTCAATCATGACGGATAATATTTCATTTCCATTGGTTTGTTCTGTCCCACTCATAGATATAATTTTGGTGTTGGAATAAAAACTCACACATATCTGTTTTCAATGTAAATAGGGTACACTAGAGGATCAGATCATTGAGGCAAATCCAGCTATGGAAGCGTTTGGGAATGCAAAAACACTGAGGAATGACAACTCATCCCGCTTTGTGAGGGAACATCATAAGAGGAGCACATCTCATTTTCTCCAAATATTGTTCTCTATCTCACTTTCTTTCCTCTTTTTAACACAGGGCAAATTCATACGAATCCATTTTGGGCCAACAGGGAAACTGGCATCTGCTGACATTGACATCTGTAAGCTAATCTAAAAAATAATCTTAATATCTTAATAATGTCTTAATAGATTGTATATTTTTCAAACCCTGTTCCGTTTCCCATACTCTTTTGTTCAGATCTTCTGGAAAAATCTAGAGTGATTTTTCAGCAAGCTGGAGAGAGAAGCTACCACATCTACTACCAGATCCTCTCACAAAGAAAACCAGAACTCCAAGGTATTTGGAGAAATCCCCTACAGCATGACTACCATTTAAACAGAAGTTTATACCAAGTATAGACATCTACATGTTTGCAGTATTACATTCAACAGTGCGCTGTTTGACATAAAAACCAAACCTCTTCCATCTTCCATCATAGACATGCTACTGGTGTCGTCAAATCCCTATGACTACCACTTCTGCTCGCAGGGTGTTATAACTGTGGACCACCTGGATGATGGAAACGAGTTGCTTGCGACTGATGTAAGTGCTGCTTATATGAAGGAGATCCCTAATTATCCCACATTAAACACTGAATAACCACTTACCTATAAGAAAACTTGCTTTCCATCGTCTCTAGCATGCGATGGACACCCTTGGCTTCACCCCCGAGGAGAAGTATGGCTGTTACAAGATAGTCGGTGCCATCATGCACTTCGGCAACATGAAGTTCAAAGTGCGGCAGAGAGAGGAGCAAGCCGAGGCAGACGGCACTGAAAGTAAGAGGGATCCCGTCATCAGCAATGTTAGTATTTAGTGTCTTGCTTTGACTTTTGCCCTGTAATTTTTTTTGTTTTTTACTCAGGTGCAGATAAGGCCTCCTATCTTATGGGGATCAGTTCAGCTGACCTCATAAAGGGACTGCTTCACCCCAGAGTGAAAGTGGGCAATGAGTACATTGTCAAAGGACAAACAGTTGAACAAGTCAGTTTGGTCAGAGTTATGATAAACAGATTCTCTGCTTTATAATTCTATCGTGCAATGAGAGCATTTGGGCTTTTGTGTCTTAACAGGTGACCTACGCTGTCGGCGCTTTAGCCAAAGCCACATATGACCGCATGTTTAAATGGCTGGTGAGCAGAATCAATAAAACCCTGTACACGGCCCTCCCTCGGCAGTTCTTCATAGGAGTGCTGGACATAGCAGGCTTTGAGATCTTTGAAGTAAGTCAGCTGATTATTGCTTTGCATCGCATCACTCAGTTTTTTCCCCAGTATGACAATGTCATCTGCATCACTTTTAAGTGGTTCACTAAACAGTGACTTATGGTACTTGTTTGAGTCAGACACTTTTAACGAATCATTTAAACTCACTCTGATAAATCATTTACTAAATGTGCTCTTTAAATCTGTGGTAACTGAAGCAACAAGAATAATCAATAAATGTCTCTTATATAAGCAAATAAGTCATTGCAAATCATGCACC
The DNA here is from genome assembly GCA_034779775.1 of Enteromius afrohamiltoni. Taxonomy (NCBI): domain Eukaryota; kingdom Metazoa; phylum Chordata; class Actinopteri; order Cypriniformes; family Cyprinidae; genus Enteromius; species Enteromius afrohamiltoni. The sequence goes on from JAUYWG010000061.1 coordinate 7,686,666, forward strand.
CCTAAGTGTTTATTGATACCCAACCCTATACGCTACTCACTCCTCATTGTACCTTAAACTCTTTCTCTTCTTTTTTCCTAAACAGTTCAACAACTTTGAGCAAATGTGCATCAACTTCACAAATGAGAAACTGCAACAGTATTTCAACCATCACATGTTCATCCTAGAACAGGAGGAGTACAAGACAGAGGGCATAGAGTGGACTTTCATAGACTTCGGATTAGACCTGCAGGCTTGCATTGATCTCATTGAGAAGGTTGATATAGAATGAAATATAATTCTATGAAAGCATGTGTATGAGAAGTACACGCTGTTACATCCCTCTTGCGTTGTTTGCAGCCTTTGGGTATACTCTCTATTCTGGAAGAGGAGTGCATGTTCCCTAAAGCCACAGAGAGCAGCTTCAAAGCTAAACTCTACGATAATCATCTTGGCAAGTCTCCCAACTTCCTGAAACCAAGGCCAGACAAAAAACGCAAATATGAGACTCACTTTGAGCTGGTGCACTACGCCGGAGTGGTGAGTGGAAATAACTTCATATTTACACAAATATTTCAAGGCTATTTTTACCATAGCATACAATAGAGTCTTTATAAGCCACATAACTGGAGCCAGTGGAATTTGTTAAGCAATTTACAGTATGCATTGCTGCCATAGATTGGCACCATTTAAGTAACAGGGATAGTCTGGACCATGCTGAGGTTATTGCATGACACAATGGTGATAATTCAAGCCTAAATCGCTATAATTCACTTAAAATTTTAAATCAATTCAAATAGAAATGTATGTCGTCAGGTGCCATATAACATCAATGGATGGCTTGACAAAAACAGAGATCCTCTGAATGAAACAGTGGTGGGAATCTTCCAAAGGACGTCAAACAAGTTAATGGCGAGCCTCTTCGAGAACTTCATTGGCTTAGATTCAGGTGCATATTCTTACAACCGATATTCAAGAGTTAATTCCAATGGACCTGATTGTACTGAGGTGTTTAACATGTATACTTACAAGTACAGAAGCAAAGCCAGGGAGCAAAGAGAAGAGGAAGAAAGGAGCATCCTTTCAAACAGTGTCCCAGCTGCATAAGGTGGGTCAAATGTACCAGAAAAGCCACTTTTCACGTCTTTGAATATCAGTTAGAATTATATAGATATTGGAAATGTCTTGGAGAGTGAGCCAGTTAAGACTTGCAGTGATGTTTAGGTAATCTGACCCATGAACATCACTTTAAGTCTGTGCTGGCTCAGCTTTCACCAGCTCCAGAAAGATGCAGGTAAGATCTGACCTAATAGTTAACAGTGTAGAATCAGTAAGCTGGACATGTTGTATTATGGCCTCCATGTTGAATGATCTTTCTGTCTCTATGACTCTAGGAAAATCTAAACAAGCTGATGACTAATTTGAGAAGCACCCAGCCTCATTTTGTACGATGCATCATCCCTAATGAGACAAAGAACCCAGGTAGAAAACAAATATCACAGTGCAAATAAAACCAGTCGTTGTACAACAAGAACTCCATAAACCTACCGTAAACACATTGTCAGTCTTCAGCTTTTGTTCTTGTATCCGATAGGAATGATGGAGCCCTTTCTGGTTCTGCACCAGCTTCGCTGCAATGGAGTCCTGGAAGGGATCCGCATTTGCAGGAAGGGATTTCCTAACCGCATTCTCTATGCAGAGTTCAAACAGCGGTTAGTTTTTCTTCTTGGGTCACATCTGTATTTTCATCAACACACACGGAACTGGATGGAATGACAGGAATAGAATTTTACCCATCTACATATATTTGATTTTCAATTTGAATGTTACCAAAGTCCCTTTGAAGGAAAATCTGTCCATTAGGCAGCCATATTTGCAATGCCTCTATTTCGGGCATCCAAGACCAAGTCCTATCTAAATGAATGGGGCAATCCTAAATTCTCAAAAACAGTTTAACTCACAATATCATGACTTATTTCAAATCGCCAACAAAATCTTATCTTAAACCATTTAATGCACATGTGAAGTCATAAACGTGAGTCTGGTTTCTGTGAGAACCTGAGCTTATAAAAGCTATGGCTATGACTTTACCACTCACTGATTGGCTGTTTTATTCAGAAGGCGGGATTGTTCCACCATATTGCGCATTGCAGTCTCACCCGTTCTTAAGCAACAGGAGAGAACTGTCTTTGTATACCGTATCTATAGTCTTTGATTCTATTCATATTGAACTTGCAGTTCTGTATATTGCTTACTAGCTTCATGAAAAAGCAGCAATTTAAACAACATTAAATGAAACCTTAATTTACCAGCTACCGTATCCTGAACCCTTTGGCCATCCCAGAGGACACATATATGGACAGCAGGAAAGCTGTAGAAAAGTTGCTTGGGTCTCTTGATATCGACCACACGCAGTACAAGTTTGGTCACAGCAAGGTTGATGAATTTGTTCACTCTCACTCTCTTCCTACTCACTATTTTCAGTCCCCGAAACTCATTCTAGGCTACACTGACCTCTGAATCTGTGCTCCTTCAGGTTTTCTTTAAGGCAGGACTTCTTGGGCAGCTGGAGGACATGAGGGATGAACGTCTGTCTGAGATCCTCACCTTGCTGCAGGCCTTCTGCAGGGGCAAACTCATGCGGATGGAGCGCAGGAGGATGATGAAAGAAAAGTATGTGCCTTTGGATGTCAGTGGTTATAAAGTGTCCAAATAGTTGCTATTACTCACTAACTAAAGAAAGTGCCATATTACAGACCTCGCTTACTTGAGCCCGTTGTAAGCACTGTGATAAACTATTGAGAGCGTGCACAGGCCTTTGAGCTTGCAAATCTATGGGAAGAATGTCCGAAGTGCATGCTGACTATCTTGTGGCGTGTGTCCGGCGTGCGTCTGTATGTTTTGTACGTGTGTGTGCGGGCACTACAGAAAAAGCCGGTTAAACCCTCTCCACCCCAAATGGCATTTCCAAAAGCAGGTGTGGAGGTGGGTCATATATCCACACATACCAGTTGCTGACGGTTCCTCACCAGAGTTCCCCCTCCTGTCTTTATTATAAATAACCCTCTTTTGTCTACAATGGATATGGCTGGGAGCAGGCTGAAAATTGCTGAAATGCCATCCCAGGTGACAGGGGATTAAGTCCTCTTGTTTCTTCAAATGGGTTCAGCTTTAGATAATCAACAACCTTTGCCTGACCTTTGACTGTCCCTGATTGTGTCGCCGCTTCAGCAATGCGGAATTGATTTACTCTTTAGGCATGTTCAGTATCACGGTGGGATTACTGATATAGAACACACGAAACAATGGCGTGTGGCAGCCTGGCCCTATTTGGTGCTAGACATACTGAGCTAATTTAGAACAACAAGGGCAGGAGTGTGAGATGCAGACTGCAAAATGCATGGAGCTTCTTTTATTCTAGGGCAATAAAGGAAAGTTTGAAAGAGTTTTTGAAAAACTTCATCTTGATACTCTTCAATTAGGCTTAATCAATCAATAATATATTTTGTTTGGAATATATTTATCTGATGATTTATGTAATACTTTCTAGACTATTCTAGTCTATTAATTCCCTTCAATAACATGATTCACATTTCTAGAGCTATTTATTTTAAACCAAATAAAATCAAATTAAAATGTTTTAAATGCAATTGATTCACACAGTGACTTGAATACACTGCTTCTGTGATACAAATTTAAAGAAATTAAATTTCATTTTGATATTTGATATTAGTGTTACAACTGTCCTGATATGAGAAGGAAAACCTAAGTGAATTAAGAAAACTAATTTTAAAATGATTAGATTATTTTTGAAGAAAGGTTTGTAGTGCATTCTACATGAACAGAGAAATTAGGTTAAAAGGGAATTAATTTTATTATTATCTTAAACCTTAAATAATTTTTACCTTAAAATATTTGTAAAACTTTTTTGGAAAACAATAATTAAGATGCATAGGAATTTATATTATATTATTGTATATATGTATTGATGTATATATTATATGTATTGTAATTAGTATTTTTTTTTAAATACTATAGAATAAATGTAATATATAGTCATGTATAATGTAATTAATCCACCATCTCATTATCTTCACTCAGGGAGGCTTTGATGGTCATTCAGTGGAACATCCGTGCTTTTCACGCCGTCAAGAACTGGCCATGGATGTGTTTGTTCTTCAAGATCAAACCTCTTCTGAGGAGCGCAGCTACAGAGAAGGAGCTGGCTACACTGAAGGAGGAGTTCCAGAAGCTAAAAGAGGCTCTCGAGAGGTCTGAGGTGAAGAGGAAGGAGTTTGAGGAGAGACAGGTCTCTCTGGTGCAAGAGAAAAATGATCTCTCTTTACAGCTTCAAGCGGTTAGTGTCAAGGTTGATTCATATCAATGAAGCAAGTCACATAGTTTCTAACGTTAGATCATATCTTGATGCACCATACATAGAGTCAAATACATTTTACCCCCAGGAGCAGGATAACCTGGCCGATGCTGAGGACCGCTGTAACCTGCTAATCAAGGCTAAGATCCAGATGGAGGGGAAAATTAAGGAGCTGATGGAGAGGCTTGAAGACGAAGAAGAGGTTAATGCCACCATCTTGGCCAAGAAGCGCAAACTTGAGGACGAGTGTATTGAACTGAAGAAAGATCTGGATGACCTAGAGATTACTTTGGCCAAGGTGGAGAAGGAAAAACATGCCACTGAGAACAAGGTAAGAGACACATTCATGGATGGGAAAACATCTGCATTTGATGCTCCAATGATTATCAATTTTTACTTATCTCAGGTGAAAAACTTGCTGGAGGAAATGGCTGTATTGGATGAAACCATCCTCAAGTTGACAAAAGAGAAGAAAGCCCTCCAGGATGCTCATCAGCAAGCTCTGGAAGACCTGCAGAATGAGGAAAACAAAGTGAACATGCTGTCCAAGGCCAAGATCAAACTTGAGCAGCAGGTGGATGATGTGAGTATGAAGTGGACTCCTTAAACACAGGGCAGATTTACAATCAGAAATAAAATTATTATTACACAACTCAATTTTTATTGTTATTTCCTGACTGAAACAGTTAGAGGGATCTTTGGAGCAAGAGAAGAAAGTGCGTATGGATCTGGAGCGAGCGAAGCGGAAACTTGAGGGCGATTTAAAGATTTCCATCGAGTCATCCATGGATTTAGAAAACAACAAACAGCAGCTAGAGGAAAGACTGAAGAAGTAAGATTTTACAGACATTATGCATAATATGCTTATGTTGCTATGCTTTATGATGAACAAGGCTCTAATGGAATCTGTACATGATATTTTCTAAAGGAAAGACCTTGAAATGGTTCACATAGGTGCGAAGATTGAAGAGGAGCAAGCCTTGGTTATGCAACTGCAGAAAAAAATAAAGGAATTGCAGGTAATTTTTTGGCTAGTGACAGAGAATTCAGCATTTGCATTAGTTATTACGTTAACGGTATTATGGTAAACTTTTTACAGACACGTATTGAGGAGCTTGAAGAGGAACTTGAGGCTGAAAGAGCAGCTCGATCAAAGTCGGACAAGCAGCGTGCTGATGTATCGAGGGAGCTGGAAGAGTTAAGTGAACGTCTGGAGGAAGCAGGAGGTGCTACGGCTGCCCAGATCGAGATGAACAAGAAGCGGGAGGCCGACTTCTTAAAAATGCGCAGAGATCTGGAAGAAGCCTCACTGCATCATGAAACTACTATGGCAATGTTGAGGAGAAAGCATGCGGACACTGTGGCTGAGTTAGGGGAGCAACTGGACAACCTGCAGAGGGTCAAGCAGAAACTGGAGAAGGAAAAAGCAGAAATCAGAATGGAGTCTGAAGATCTGGCATCTAACCTTGAGCATCTCTCCAGAGCTAAAGTAAGACATTTCAATGTGCTTTACATGGTTTCTGAGAATCATTGTGCCACTGTCTTTTCATCCATGGTTAAAACATACAGAGTAAACATGAACTGGGTTGAAAAATACTTCAACCATCAATGGTTGTTATATGACAAACGAGAGTTGTCATCTAACAAACACTGTTGTTTGCAGGCCACAACAGAGAAAATGTGCAGAATGTATGAAGACCAGCTGAATGAGTCTAAAGCCAAGGTGGAGGAACTGCAGAGGCAGCTAATGGATGTCACCTCTCAAAAAGCACGGGCCCAGACAGAGAGCGGTCAGTATGAAACCGAATAAACATGAGGAGCTAGAAATAAGGAAGTCCCCAATAAAAATTCAGATTTACATGTGTCTTAGAAATAAGTGGCAAAACAGTTTGAATAATGTTAGAAAAAGACCACATGCACTTGGTAAAGGCTTTGCTTTCTCTTTTTGGTCTTACTGTTAACAGCCGAGGTCAGCCGCAGACTGGAAGAGAGAGAGGTTCTGGTTATGCAACTGCAGCGGACAAAGAGTGCTCTCAGCCAGAGCATGGAAGAGCTGAAGAAACAGTTAGAAGAGGAATGCAAAGTGAGACAGAATTTTTATTCAATGTTTTCTGAAGAAAGACAGAGTGGCAGACAAGAAAAGCATTAGGGGGAAAAAAGCCTTACTGATGTATTTTTACACTACTGATTAAATATTTGGGAACCGCAAAAGAAGACAAAAAGTTAAAAGTGACACTAAAGATTTTAACAGTGTTTCTTAGAACCAAAATCTGCATAAAGAGTGATTTCTGAAGAATTATGTCTGGAATTATGAATTGAAAATTCAGTTTTACCATTAAATGTTGTTAAAAAATATATATTTATATATATATTTAAAATACTACATTAATGTCTCTTTCATCAAATAAATGCTGCTTTTGTGAGCATTACCTATACTATATACAGGAATACCAAAAATCTTATTGACCCCAAATTTTTATAAACAATGGTGTTTATATAGTATATATTCATCTCAGATGCATTACAAAAATATTATACCTTTAATGTTATACTGGGTTTGTGTTTACGTACCAGGCAAAGAACAGTTTAGCTCATGCAGTACAGTCATCCAGGCATGATTGTGAGCTTTTGAGAGAACAGTTTGAGGAGGAGCAGGAGGCCAAATCCGAGCTGCAGCGTGCTCTGTCTAAAGCCAATGCCGAGATTGCACAGTGGAGGACAAAGTATGAGACTGATGCCATTCAGAGGACTGATGAACTAGAGGACGCCAAGTAAGAGAATATGTCACTATGTTGTCATTCGGTGTAACACCATGTCGTGTTCACAGATCAAGTAAATTGCTGCTTTACTTATCACTGGTTTATCTTCCTTCAGGAAGAAGCTAGTTGCAAGACTCCAAACGTCTGAGGAGGCAGTGGAAGCCTCCAATGCCAAATGTGCCTCGCTGGAGAAGACCAAGCATCGTCTGCAGACTGAGATTGAGGATTTGATGATGGATTTGGAACGCTCTAATGCTGTGGCTGTTGCTTTGGACAAAAAGCAACGTAATTTTGATAAGGTCAGGATGAAAGGATTTAAATATTTGATTTAACCAGGAACTGTTCATATTTATTTTCTACTAATGCATATTTTTATTACTGCGTCCAGGTCCTGTGTGAATGGAGGCAGAAGTTTGAGGAGACACAGGCCGAGCTGGAAAGCTCTCAGAAAGAGTCCCGTAGTCTCAGCACAGAGCTTTTCAAGCTCAAAAACTCCTATGAAGAAGCCCTAGACCAGCTGGAGACTATCAAAAGGGAGAACAAGAACCTGCAAGGTACAAAGACTTCAGAACAGGGCATATGAAATTGCATGCATTAATAATAAGAAGGCAGATTTGATTTTGGTCCAGACTGATTTTCAAAATGAGCCCAACCAATATGCTTGTTTTGCAGAGGAAATTTCTGATTTGACTGATCAGATTAGTCATGGCAACAAGACCATCCATGAGCTTGAACAGTTAAAGAAGGTGCTGGACCACGAGAAGAGTAACATTCAAGCAGCACTGGAGGAGGCTGAGGTGATGCATATAACCTGAGATACCATACAATGCTGACCTGTGGACATTCATAATTCCATACTTGGGTAAAAAGCTAATGCGCTGCTAACTCTGTGTGACTCAGGGCACTCTGGAGCATGAGGAGAGTAAGACCATACGCATCCAGCTGGAGCTCTGCCAGACCAGAACTGAAGTTGAAAAGAAACTCACAGAGAAAGATGAAGAGATCGACAATCTCCGGTAAGGGAAAGACAAGAAAACAAACTATTAAAATTCCAGCATATTATTAAATCACATTAAACTGTTTATCAATGCAGTCGAAACCATCAGCGGACTCTGGAAACCATGCAGACCACGCTGGATGCAGAGATCAGGGCACGTAATGAGGCAGTCAGGGTTAAGAAAAAGATGGAGGGTGATATGAACGAGATGGAGATCCATCTGAACCACGCAAACAGACAGGCTGTGGAGTCTCAGAAAATGGTCCGCAACCTACAGCTTCAGATCAAGGTGAAACAGAATGAATGCTTGGAAGAACTATATCTTAAACTGCAACTGCAAGTAATCCATAGGTATACATTAATATTAAATACTTAATCGTCCATGCTCATTTCCTTTAATTTTACATGTGGATTACTTTTTTTGGTCATCTAATGTTCATTTAAAGCTCATCTTTAAAAACCATAAATAATTTAAAAACAATTATAATGTAATCTCTAGCAGATCAGAAATGAATATCCATTTTCATAATGTGCATAATAATGTTGCAATGCCTAAATTGACTTTAAAAATAACATTTTAAATTAAAAAAATGTAACAGCTATTTTTTTGTATTATTATTTAGACAAAATCATACGCATTTTAAATCTTTGACTTAACATTAAAATAATTACCAGCTTGTCTGTATCCACCAGTATTATAATATCAACGCATGGCTATTGGTTTGTATTACACAAAATGAAATGGATATAATAATTTCAATTTAGCATGTTAGTGCTCTTTTATCAAGTGCAATTGATTTGTCTCCTCAGGACCTGCAGTTAGAGTTAGATGAGACTATACATCAGTGTGAGGACCTGAAGGAGCAGGTGACGGTCACAGAAAGAAGAAACACCCTGCTAACTGCAGAGCTGGAGGAGCTGCGTGGAGTGGTGGAGCAAACAGACCGTATGCGTAAAGTCGCCGAGCACGAGCTTCTGGAGTCCACCGAGAGAGTGAACCTGCTGCACACTCAGGTAAGACTCAATCAATTCAGTTCAAGTTATTTGCAATGCAAAACGTTGCAAAGCAGCTTTACAGAAAATGAAGAGTTCCATATTATATTTAGTAGTAGCTATTCAGTGGTGACAATAATTACACATCACAACATCACCTGTCGATCCATTGATCTTTACAGAACACGGTGGTCTTGAACCACAAGAAGAAGTTAGAGTGTGATCTGTCCTCACTGTCCGGCGAGGTGGATGATGCACTGCAGGAGTGTCGTAATGCTGAAGAGAAGGCCAAGAAGGCTATAACTGATGTGAGTTCCTACTAAAACTTCTTAAGCTGTGTTGGTTCCAGAAAAATTTTTACTGTGTGATGTTATAGCTTTTGACCAAATTTATGTCTTATTAGGCAGCCATGATGGCAGAGGAACTAAAGAAGCAGCAGGACACCAGCAGCCACCTGGAGAGGATGAAGAGGAACATGGAGCAGACCATCAAAGACCTGCAGATACGTCTGGATGAGGCAGAGCAGACTGCGCTGAAGGGGGGAAAGAAACAGATTCAGAAACTGGAAATTCGGGTAAGCAGAAAAATGTCTGTTTTAGCTCTGGTCGAGACTTGTAAGTAACATACTTTACAGGGTTAACCTACATTTGTGGGAACATTTCAATCCTCAGGTGCGAGAGCTAGAGGGAGAGCTGGATTGTGAGCAGAAGAAGAGCGGAGAGATCCAAAAAGGAATCAAAAAATATGAGAGGAGGATTAAAGAGCTCACTTACCAGGTATTACTCACAGGACACGTGAGAAAAAAAACCCACTGTGATCTTCAGCAGGTTTAAAAGATTGTTCTGTCTGTAGACAGAGGAGGACAGGAAAACTCTCCTGAGGATGCAAGACCTGATCGACAAACTACAGGCAAAAGTAAAGAGCTTCAAGAGACAAGCCGAGGATGCAGTACGTATCTCCTGTTCATTTACGTTATCAAATATTCATTCTTTTTGTGTTTAATTGGGCCAAAATAGTGTTTGAAAAAATATATATTAAACGACATGGCATTGTCCATTCTAAGGTTATTTTACTGTTGTATGGCAGGAGGAGCAGGCCAACTGCAATATGTCTCGGTTCAAGAAGATCCAGCATGAGCTGGATGAAGCCGAGGAGAGGGCAGATATAGCGGAATCTCAGGTCAACAAGCTGCGTGTGCGCACCCGAGAGACTCACGTTGTCAAGGTAACACACACTTAACTGATCTCAGACACTGAAATAGACTGATCACCCGAAAATGAGATGTCTAACACTAAGACATTTCAAAATATGCTCTTCCACAGAAAAAGTCATACGGATTTGGTACAATAAAAAAATTCATTGTTGGGTGAACTTACCCTTTGAAGAAAAATTCCACTTTTTTGAAAATAGGCTCATTTTCCAACTCTCCTAGAGATAAAAAGTTGAGTTTTACAGTTTTTGAATCCATTCAGCTGATCTCTGGGTCTGACGGTAGCACTTTTGGTTGTAGCTTAGCATAGATCATTGAATCTGATTAGACCATTAGCATCACACTCAAAAATTAGTTACAATATTTTTTCTTATTTAAAACTTGACTCTTCTATAGTTAAATTGTTTACCATGACCGACGGAAAATGGAAAGTTGCGATTTTCTAGGCTGATATAACTAGGAATTATAATCTCGTTACGGCGTAATAATCAAAGAACTTTGTTGCCGTATCATGAGTGCAGCAGGTACAATGATATTAAGCAGCACCTAAAAGTAGTCCCCAGCTATTTAAGGTGCTGTGTAATATCATTGTGACTACTGCACTCATGGTATGGCAGCAAAGTTCCTAGACAGATCATTTTTGAGTGTGATGCTAATGGTCTAATTAGATTCAATGATCTATGCTAAGCTAAAGCTAAAAGTGCTACTGCCAGACTTGGCTGAATTGATTCAAAAACAGTAAAACTCAACTGTTGAGCTCTATTTCAAGTGGTGTGTTCCTTTAAGTGTAAATAAACTGAAATAAAAAATAAAAGCAAGTCATAATAATCATGCTTTTTGTTCACAGATCGTGGAGTGAAGACTGACTTAAGCTAGATGACTTTTAAGAGTCATGTATCGTGTGACAAGTACCTTTCCTTTCTTTTTGGTAAAATGCTGCAAGGCACAAAGGTTTGGAAATGTTTAATGCTTACTGAAGGTCAGTGCAAGCTGATTTTTCTTGTTGTGATTGAAGCCTTCAAAGATAAAATGCTCATTTTCAGATGTCAAACAGTAGTCTTGCAAAGTTTTTTTTAAGTGTTTGTTCATATGTCCTTCTTGGAAAGGTCTCAGGCTGCAGAGCTCCTAATTTGCAATGTTTTGGAAAGTCACAGTGTCATTACAGTAAAGCTGAAGAGCAGCACAAAGTGCCTCTCGTACCTTTCTGTAACAGCTGATTTGAAACTGGACTGAGTTTAAGGACCCACAGGGTATTTGAAAAGCTATTTGGACATGATAAATAAACAGAGCTTAAATGGAAATGTTTGCTTGATCATGTCAAGTTGCACAGAAATTCATTTGGAATAAAAACTCTTAAGAATGTGTTCTTGTTTTTCTGGTCCATCTCAAACTGTCACTAAATAATGTACCAAACCCACTCTCCTAGTTTTAAACAAAGTGAGTTAATTGATCACTTTTATGTTCCTTCCAGAGATGAAAACTCATGAATGTTTTTTGCTGTTAGTCTCCTAGAATTGTATATTTTTTATTATGATGATTTCAAATTAAGTAAATGTATAAGATTTACATTTATAATATTATCCGTCTGCTACGAAAAATGTCATTTTACTAAGCTGGTCTTTCCATTACTAGCTCACACGCCATTGTAATCGGCAGGAGAACAACAAAAGACAAATCAGACACAAAACAAAGTTATAATTATAATTTAACTTAAAGCGGTAGATCCCCTAAAAGTTAAAATGATGTCATTAAATACTCATGTTGTTTCAAAGCTGCAAAACCTCTGTTCATCTTTGGAACACATATTAAGATATTTTGATGACTGAATAGACAGCAGTGCTACGGACAAGCTACGAGAATGCTTTTTGTGCAAAAAAAATTTAAATGCATTTAAAAGAGTACCATGCTCGTACAAAGTCTGCGTTTAGACAAAAAACGCCATCTCTCTTAGTTCATTGTCGGTTATATATTGATTAAAAAAGTAAGGCTGGGCAAAAATTTAAAGCATGTCTAAACCTTTAGCTTCATAAAATTAAGGTTGAACCACTGATGTATCATGGACTATTTTAACAATGTCTTTACTACCTTTCTGGACCTTTAATGTGGTAGTTGTTTTGGTGTCTACGGAGGGTATGAAAGCTCCCAGATTTCATCAAAAATCTTTTGTATTTTCCCCCAAAGATGAATGAAAGTCTTAACAGTTTGGAATGATATGAGGGCGAGTACTTAATGACAATTTAAATTTTTGGGTGAACTATCCCTTTAAAAGGTAACCAAAATGAATTAGACGCAGAGATTATATAAAATCACTTTGTAATCTAACAAATGTAATTCATTTATCCTAACAAGTAAAAAGTACCTCACCTCATAAAAAAACTGAATGTGCCAATCCAGCCAGAGGTCCTGATCAATGCCGACAAAAATATCAATTCTTTTACAAAAATAACTTTAAATTTGACTCTAAATCCCTACACTGACCGATGAATTATAGCCATACAGACAGCCACATGCTTGTGATAAAACAAGATCTTTATTTTCTTCTGTCGATTTGTGTCGTCACTCTGTGAGTTTGGGGCTGAAAATTGTAAATTTTAGGTCATGTGAGAACTACATACATAATAACATAAATATACAGGCAGTATGTAAACTAAGCCAATCACCAATATTAGACATTTTAATGTCCCTGAATTAAAGTCTTAAAAGTTTTTTTGCAGTAAGGGACCAGTGGGCAGTGAGGCTTTTCCTGACTACTTCCAGGAGTTTGTCATGTCTGAAAGCATAACTGACAAGCCAACCTACAGGAGGCGAGAGAAATCAGCACTAGAGAACAAGGCAGCTGTACCAACTCTACCAGCTAAAAAAACATCCAGACCCTAGTGCCACTGCAAACACAAACACACCTACAGTGGCATTACTTATTCCCAAGCACATTCAATTCACATTTAATACTTTGAGCCAACATACATTCATGCTATTGAACACGAGCAGATCAATACCCTCAGCACCATGAATACCCAGATACACTTGCATCCACACACACACACACACACACACACCCATTCTGTAATGCATCTGAATGGACTAGGTCTTATAAACTTAGACATGATGTAATTCTGATGTAAAGAGAGTCTCTCAGTCTCTATAGTCACAGCTCCAGGAAGTCTCTGTCCAGGTCCCTGTAGGCTTCATCAATGTAGGAGGCAATAGCACAGTGTGAGCTTCTTCCAGAGCCCAGCAGTACTGAGACAGTCTCCTTCCAGTAGGTGAAGGGAATACAAGAGCTCTGTTTTTGGAAAGAGATAGAAAAGTTTATGCTTTTAAGAGCTCACAACCCGAGAGAGGATAACTGTGTTTGGTCAATGGAGCCGAGCTCACGTTCTCCAGGCAGGTGCTGTCCTTGTCCTTGTTGAGGTAGTGGTGCTGCCAGAAGCGCAGCAGGTTGTGGAAGTTGTTGAGCAGGCAGCCGGGATATTTCTCTGCATATTCTTTTTCTCGTAGAGCGCTTAGATAGAAAGGCAACTTACCCCGCCTCCGTGCCAGCATCAGAATCACCAGACTGGTGTTCAGACAGCTCACGTTCTCCTGTGATTGAGTAAAATCATGCCATTCAGTTTAAAGGGTCGAATGTATATAATAAAAAAATCAGACACCTTATTTTATGGTGTCATTCTTGCTACTTGCTATAGTAATAATTATAAATTATGCATAACTACATGCAGATAACACCAAACCTTCATCCTAACCCTGATTATACAGTAAGTACATACAGTTAAATATTACTCAATACTTAAAGGAACCGTATGTAGGATTGACGTCTTGTGGTTGAACTCGGTATTGCAGTCCAGATTCAAAATACTGGAGAGGGGTTTTTCACCCGGCCCCTCCTTCTCAGACTTGAGGCACACTCAGGTTGCCATGATTGATGACACCAACAGGAACAGGAACGCACATGACAATGAATTAAATGAAATGCACTGTATTTTCTGCCAAGCAAGCAACCTGGATGCCAAAACACTAGAGATGATTCCACTCATCATTTTAGATATTTGAACTACAGCATAAAACAGGAGTCGGCAACCTTTTTGTTATGAAGACATATTTGGAAGAATGTTCACAAACTAAGCATTTTACATAAATTGTGAAGATTTGAAGGCCTTCAGCTATACCTGAATAAGATGCATACACTTCTCTTGCCACTGCTCCTGTGCCCTGGCTTCCCCCCCCCCCCACACACACACACACAAATCGTATAACTTGCCTGAGTGAGGGTTTGAACATTGATGATGCTGGACAGTCTGAAAAGGAAGGACAACCTGTTTTCCACTTGAGCCATGTAGGACAAAAGGCGACACTCCGAAAACACTTCAACCACTGAGAAAGAGACAAAGACACACATTTTTAATGCGCTTATCCATCTCGCAATTAACCGCTCGGTCGTTCGAGTCAAACCTTTCACATCTTTCGTCTGGCTCTCAAAGCGGTCCAGAGACAGGACGATACATCGCACCAGCATGTTAGAGTCTACCAGAGAGCTGTTGATCTGAGTCAGGAACATCTGAAACTGAGGCGTCAAAAGGGAGAAAGACAGATTTGAGATCTAGGGATTATTTCAGTGTGAAAACTCCAAGAGTCTGACTGTAAGCCCACCTTCTCCTCCGTGTTGACATATTTGTTAAATCTTTTGAAGGCGTCAATGTTGAACTTCATAAGTTCACCAAGAAGGTCGAAGTAGCTCTGAAGGACGTCGTGTGACTTGCAGCCACTGTCGATGATGCAGTATAAAATATGCTGAAAAAAGGGAATCGTGAGATGACTTAATAGTCTTAGAACTATACACCAGCATTCGAAAGATTTTTAACGTTATGGACAGAATTATCTAATGCACAACAAGACTGCATTTATTTGATTATACATACAGTAATATTTGAAAGTGTATGTTCACTTGTTATTTGGCTAACCTCCAACAAGCCTCTTCTGAGAAGAAACACTTGATCAGCATATGACGGCGTTCCTCTCAGAAAACTCTCCACGGCTCTTGCCTGCCAGAACCTGAAGCGAGACATGAAGAACCGTCAAACTCGAGACACAAGATGTCTATTATGAAATAACAGGATCTGCAAGTGTAAGAAAATATTTACCTGAATGAAGAATCAATTGGCTCTTTCTTCATGACTGAGATTAACCGTGTAAGAAGACCCTTTTTACCATCACAGACAAGGTTCCTTTAATCCAATTAATATAAACCAATTAATGTGCAGTTCAAAACTCGGATATGGAAGAACTATGGAAGTAATATGATATAAAAAGCGTCCCCGTGCCTGTCTGTGTTATTCAGTGCCTCCATTTCAAAGATGTTTGCATTCAGGTAGATGTCACTCAGTTCATTCAATTCCTGTCCACTTAGAAGAAGGTATTTATTCCTGTGAACAAGAACGTTTCCTATCAGACCCGAACATTTTCTCAGTTTGTGCATCTCTTTGTGATACTCACTCATGGTGGTCACTGAAGCTCTGCAGAAGCCTGAGGAACTGGATCTTAAAAGAGATCTCCTGATGTAGAGGGGGAAAGAGCTGTTACCATCCATAGATAAGAGTCTTAAATAATTCAGAGTAATAAAGGGCTGCTTCTTACTGGACTGCAGTCACAGTTCTGGTTCTGCCGATGTAGGACGTGACCAGAAGGCTGCCTTCTCCAGATCAGCTTATCAAACAGGTTATTGAGTCCTGGAATTAACTTGAACTCTGCCAACATCCTGTGAACCTGCCGCAAGAGTAAAAACGTATGAAATACAAAAAAAGCTTCAAAACATCATTCCAAAGACTGTACAACGCCATTTACAGTGCATTATACAAAATTGATACAATGGTATTAATTACTTTTTAAAAATATGTCTAAATAGAAAGCTGTTACTTATAATATTACTGTTTTAGTACACACACACACACACACACACAATCAAACTCTAAATAAACATACTGGTCAGCCAACATTATTAAGTGATTATTACCAGGAGATCATCCTGACTCATTCCACGTCACATGTATTATAATTCAACCCCATCACATTACCTGATTCCTCTGTCGGCCCATAAGCAGCACACACAGCACATAGAGAACCTCCACTTTGTACATGATCTCGTGTACGATCTTCATAGACTGGGGCAGCCTGTGTCTTAGCGGACTAGAGGACAGGGAGCTCTCATCAGATGACTCTGAAAAACAGCCAATCAAGACTTGGTGAGACCAAATAACGCAACTAATTAGAAATAGCAGAGCAGGTAAGAATGAAAGGAGGGTCTCACCTGTACTGCTCTGCTCTGCTTCCTCAATTGCTAACTGCATGAGAGCATCCAGAACTAACGCATTGTCAAGCCAACTGTGCCAGTCCTCCAGCTCCAGTCGGGCAGAGGCATCCACCGCTTCTGTAACGTTCCGTGTGGCGAGCCTACAAAGCCGCTCAATAAAGCCTGGGATACTCACCAGAGTCACTGCAGAAAGATCACAGTGCATTTATAACCCTGTCAACATTTAGTGTTCATTAACTGGAGTTGTGTTTTCTAACCCTGGTTGCTCTCTGCACGTGATGGGCATGTGCTGGTCTTTTGCTGGGTGATGCGGGCCAGGAGAGTGTGTTTGTCATCTACACCCACGTCTGGCTCTGATATGGTGACTGAGAGGATACGACAGAAGTTGGCCAGCTGCTGCTGGTTGAAGCTCTGGACCAGACCGGCCAAATTGGGAATTTCTTCAAGCTGGATGATTTCCTAAGATTAAAATGACCAAAAGTGATTTATTGCATTGCTAAGGTTCAGCTAACAACCCTAAACCCCTGCTTCAAAAAAAAATGGTATAAAGATCATTCAGTGATAAATATAATGAATAATTGCAATTACAATTTTTGTCATAATCGATGCAGCTCTATGTTATAGTATAATGTGTGTCAATTTCCAATGTTTTTTTAAATATGAAATAATATTAAATATAAACATATATTCACAAAAAAATAATAATTATACACAATTCTAGTATTTAAAATAAAAATCACTTGTAACACGAAAGGTCTTACTATCAATTCTATTTAATGCACCCTTTCTTAAAATAACGTAATAAGCATTATTTTTTCAAAACATAACTATCCTGAATCCAAACCTTTAAATAACAGTGTATATGCTTTGGCTTTTACCTTTCGAACACTCAGAATGTCCTCAATAAGAGTGGCAGTTTGTAAGAAAACCTTTTTATTGGACATGAGAGTGAACAGGAACGTGACAAAATCCTCCCTCCCTGCAAGGCTTTTTGTAACGCGCTCTGTCTGTCAGACAAAAGCAGAGGCTGTTACTCATAATGAAGCAATCTAAATAATTGAGAACCATTATTTCCGCCCCTTCCAGAGTCATACACATTGTTTTATACTTACACATATACAGCAGTTGTACAGAACGCTTAGACAATCCTTGATGAGATCATCACTCACTGAAAATAATGAAGCAAACCTTTAATGACCGGGACATCATTAATAAAAACAAGTACTATTTCTGTACTTAAATTACGGAAATAAAAAAGCTTGGGTTTATTGTTTAAATAAGCTTACATATGGGTAGGTCTCCCTGTACTGTGAGCGTTGGTCGCATCAGAATCTCTACGAATAACTGTGGATGAAGCGTAGAGAGTGACTAACAAATCTGCATTCTGCAATTATGATAATTATGGTACAAGCCAAACTGGTTAGTTTCTAATTAAAATGTTTAGATTCAAAGTTCAGTTCAGTTGTTTTTTTCACACTGTAAGAGTGGAATAAGAAGACAAAGCTATGAACATGTGACAGCGCTTGATGAGAAGCTCTTGCCACTTAATTCTTGTGAGTATCAATGTCATAATAAAATACCATGCTTTACAATATTTACAGACAGATAAAAACAGAGCACGATGATAAATGTCACGATGGAATGATGGGAAACTCTGCTTTGACTACATTTCTAAGTGTTCGATTCTAAATCTACAGCTAGCTACTGAGCTGTTTAATATCATCAAATAACCGCATTAACGTGTTTTTAAAGTCATTCAAGTATGCTGGTCTATTGCTTAAGCAACTTCTTATTAGTAATGTTGAAAATGTTGAGCTGTTCAAAAAGTTTGGGGAATATCTGATCGATTTTTGGGTGAACAGAAAGTTGAAACGGCATTTATTCGAAACTTTTGTAAGATTTTGTTTACCGTGTGCGTTTACTGTCAATTTTAAACTACACTATCGAGCACAACATTCTTTTAAACAGACTACAGAACTATGCTGGCATTAGCGGAATTGCAATGGTGTGGTTCAAATCGTAATTATCTGACCATCACCAATTCATAGCAGTGCAGGAGTACCACAAGGCTCAGTACAAGGACCGCTGCTTTTCTTGCCTTCTTTACAATAGTATATGTCAGTGGTTCCCAACCCTTTTTAACTCACGGCCCACAGAGCCAAACACATACGTCTCCCCGGGGCCCACTGCAAAAGAATTTAAACGATCCCGCTTTTTGTATCGGGTTAACTAAGTAATTAATAAGTCAATTGTCTTTATTGAATGAACTGGTAATGTATTGAATAAACTGAAAATATACATATCTGACCAGCAAACTAGACAGTTCTAATTATATTAACAATACAATTAAAACCCCCCCACAGGTTTAAAACCACCGATATATGTTCTTACAGGCTCCCAGAGCTCTTAATTAAATATAATTAAAAACTAAATTCAAAACGAAAAAATTATTTACATGAATGCCTTCCAACTGAATCCAATTAAAATACTTTCAATCAGGATTAGTAAGGAGTAATATTTAACTACAAAAAGACTCACATCAACTCCTCCAAACAAGTCAAACGTGTACGTATTTGGAGAAATGGACTCCTGTGGCGTTTTGTGCTCCTCTGTGACAAATGACATAGCCTCCATAGACAGCAACGATGACAGCTCCTGCACAAGCACAAAACAACCCACTTAACATCTGATATCCAATTGAAGCGTGAGCACTCTGTGTGTATGGACAAGAAAGTCCTGGATACCATGACCATGCTGTGAATCTTGGAGAGATCACTGTTAGGATGACTGCTCTCGTGAAGTCTCCTCAATAACACCGGTATCCCCTGCCATTGAGCTCTTTTATCCCTCTCTCCCAGCAGAGCCACGGGAAACTGTATTTTTCGAGAGAAAAATCACAACACTCGTCAAGAACTGCAAATAAGTGTCAAACAGGTCAAACGCTATATTTTTACTCTTCTTGTTAGCGTTGATCATTTCACCACTAAGTGGCTTAAGCAAGTGATATCGTCTAAACGCAGTATGTTTTAGTTTGAGACCTGTTTTATATTAATTTCTCTTCAGGCCCTCGTATGTAAACAGTGTGTAAGAAACGCTTTGAAGACAGTTTAGCCCTTCGTGTTAGTTAAGATCTCACCTGAGACACTCTGGTCAACCCAGCGCCCGTGATCTGGCCTTGTCGGATTTTATTAAAAATGTTTTTACATGAGTTTCCCCTGCTTGTTTGGGTCCGTGAAAACCCAGAGCTCCTCGTCGCCATTGCTGTTCCTCTGACGTTGAGACGTTGCGAAGTTTACAGGAGCCCAGATGTGTGACCGACGGAGTTAATACTGCCCCCTGCTGGACTGGCGTGGACACCACAGCCCTGAGGAATTAGTGCCTGCCTATTTATGACACATTATTGACAAAACATCTGTGATTTTATATTCATGAATGCAGAAAAGATATTTCAAAAAATGTTGCCTGTTGGAAAGGCACTAAGACATTATGATTTATACCCCTGATGCATGTACTATATATATATATATATATATATATATATATATTACATTTTAACTTAGAAACAATGATAATTAAATAATAATAATTAAAAGTATTAGTAGTAATATTATTATTTATTATCATCATCATCATCATCAAATCACACAGATATCAATAACAAATACTACTAGGCTACTACTAAAATGATTCATTCAAACAATAATGTTTCAGCCCTGAGGCATATATGTCATCAAAGATTTTTTAACTTTATTAATAATAATAATTTATTATAATTATCACTATTGTTGTAGATGTTTTAAAAATATGTTTAACCAGTGAACAAGCATTTAAGGTTGTAATGCACAGTAATGTAAGTCACTGGCTATTTTTAAAAGCAGCAAAATGCTCATATATTTTAAACCGTTAACCTACTGCCATTGTTATGAAATTATTAAATTAGCAATAATAGCTAATAATTGACAGCAACAACAACAATAATAAAACTTTAAAATATTTTTAAAATAGTAAACAGCAAGCATTTGGGGTTGTAATGTTCAGTTATGTAAGTTACTGACTATTTAAAAAGCAAAATATGCTTTAAACCATTAACCTAATGCAATACTTATGAACTTGTTATATCAACTTAATAACATTATTTTAATTAAATAAATGAATGTATATAATTTTTTAAATACCCAATGAAAACAGTTATGGACAGATGTATTTCCTGTTATGTAAAGATTGTTTAATAATTTGAATGTGTCTGTAACATTTATAGAACGAATACAGACATAGATCATATAACATACAGAAACACATTTATAGTTTTCTGGGTCCGTCTACGTTTGCTGTACACATATGATAAATAAACTTTGCGGTTCCTGTTGTTTTCCCGATTAAGGTGGCTTTCCCATCCCTGTTAAATGACCAGAACTCCATCTCTTGGGCGATGATGAATGAAACCCACACACATATAATCAACATCATCAAAGGAGATTGAAGTTATGATAGAAGCCCATAGGAACTCGGCGCACACCCTCTGAGATGATAAACGACCGGCGTGGAAAGAGAGACGTGTGCCTATGCTCATGCGTTTCCTGAACACACAAGGAGGATCTGATGGGACTGTGTGCAGGACAACAGCACTAACTCAGAGACGAGGAAATGGGCGTTTGCTGAAGCTGACCCCAAAAAAATCCTCCAATTTACTAGTGAGCCGAAAAGGGCGGAGAGAAACAGACCTGGATAAACACAGCAAGGGTCCATACACAGTATATTCGCCTCTGCTGCATTTGGATCACATTTGGTGAGTTTATATCTTATTTAGTCCGACTTTACTATTTTTTATCATTTGAAATGTTAAAATAGTTCTACAAATAAATTTGAACCGTAAATATAACAAAATAACACCTTACCACATCAAATATATATAACATAAATGAATATATAGCATGTGTATATTAACTAGGGAATATCAAAGTCTAAATTACCATTTTAGAAATGTTTTTGTTACTTTAAATATCTCACAAAACATTTCAAGACTGGTGATGAGAGTATGACTTTTCCCAAGGCTGTTGTTCTCGAGCTTTGCCCTGAAAAAAAAAAGCGTGGTGTGTCCCAAGATTAAAAAAGTCTGAATGAGTGCCTTCATTTCTGAGCTCTGGGCTTCAGCCATAGTCAGTTTATTTAGGCTAGTATTTTTACTTCCTGGCCTTTTCCATTTTAGGTTTTACCAAAAGCAGATTTGTTTTACCTCTTGTGCTTACAAAAAACCTGAGGGTAGTCATACAGTTATGCAGTCATATCTTAAACCCTCCAACGAACATCAAACAACTATTCTCTTATATAATAATAATAATAATGATAATAAATGATAAAGTATTTTATCTAATAAATATATAAACAATACTAATATACTATTTAAAATATATCAGCATGTTAAGTGAAATGTTTGTAACATTTAATAGTGTTTTTACCTTACCGACAGTTTTATTAAAATAAATAACATAAAGAACATTATTTTTATATACGAAACATATTAATAATAATATTATTTTTAATATTTAAAAATGTTAAGTGGAATGTTTATAAACAACAATATGATAATAATAATTATTATTGTTATGTTTAATGTTGTAAAAACAATGTTTTTATTATATACTGATAGTATTATAAAAATAACATTAATTCACATACTAAACATTTACAATAATATAACATGAATTATAATATTTAAATATGTTAAGTGGAATGTTTATAACATATGACATTGTAACAACATATAACATTAATTTACATACTAAACATATTAACAATAATATAACATTGTAATATTTAAAGATTTTTATTGGAATATTTATAAACAACAGCAACATAATATCAACAACAATAATAATGTGTATCATATTAATAGTATTATAAAAATAAATAACATATAGAACATTATACTATATATACTAAATATATTAATAATACAACAATATTTAAATAGTTTTTAATGTTAAGTGAAATATTTAGAAACAATATAATAATAATAAATTACTGTGAATAATAAAAAATTAGAATGTTATTGTCCTGGGGCCTGTTTCATAAAACAAGTTTACCAAATAAGCCAGGCTTATGGCAGATAGTCTGACTTATTTTAAACCAAATTAACTAGCAATAAGTCAGACTAACTGAAATAACTCTGGCTTATTTGCTAAACTTGTTTTATGGAACAGGCCACTGATATAACACAAAAGTTTAGATGATAAAGTTCCAGATGTTTACAGGTGTTGTTTATCATGGCGTCCCTTCTGGTGTTTGTCACCCTGCTTCATCTCATCACACTGGCTGTTCTCTTCATCGCCACCATGGAGAAGGTCAGTATGTGAAACCCTTTACGGGCCAAATCTTCAGAACAGCGTGTATACGTCTGAAACCACTAATGCATGTTTAATCTCAGTCCTGGTGGGTTTGGGACGGCACAGAACACTCTGACCTTTGGTACAACTGCAGATTTGACAATGAAACAGAGGCATGGTTCTGTGCATCATCAGAAGAGACGGGTAAAACAATGCACTTGAGCACTTAATGACTTAAGAACATCAGAATTTACCCGAACTGTTTAAAGTTGAGTGAGATCATCTCTGTTTTGTTTCTACCAGAGTGGCTTCAGGCTGTCCAGGTTCTGATGGTCCTGTCAGTGGTTTTCTCCGCCATATCATTTCTGATATTCCTGGGACAGCTCTTCACCATGTCTAAAGGAGGACTCTTTTACCTCACCGGCGTCTGCCAGGCATTTGCCGGTAAGTGCTTCAATCTAATTAACTTTATTACTCGAGGCCACGAACCAAACGCTCTGAATTCGAGGAAAAAGTCATGTGAAACGTTGTGTCGTCTCAGGCCTCAACGCCTTCACCGCCGTGCTCATCTACACCCTGCACAATCAAGAAATACTTCAGGACTCGCGGGAGTTGAGCTCGGGACGCTTCGGCTACTGCTTCTACTTGGCGTGGGTTTGTGTGCCTCTGCTCCTGTGCAGTGGAGTCATGTACATCCATCTGCGCAAAAGGGAATAGAAACGAAAGCCATGCGAAGAATGTTTGCTGTTGATATATTCCACTGATTGATTATATCCTTCACGGTAGCTTGCGAGACATTTATTTTTTGACTATTTAGACTGTGTTTAGCCATATATAAATATGCAAAGCTGAAATACAGCCGAAGACCAGCTGGTCTTAGTTAACTCTTAAAGGGCAACCACGACTAATCTATCCGATTAGCTGAATTATATCTGATTTAATAAAAAAAGGGGCCCAACTTAATCTAGTTTTGCACTGAAGGGATACTTGTAAACATTATAGTGGTATCCATATGATAAGTTTTAAGATGTATTCTTGTAAATAAACTCGATTAAGTGATTAATGTCCGATTTTTAATTTCATTACTTTGTGAAAATATTCCTCCCAGATACACTGCAAGACGGTGGACTCCACAGACCTTGGGAGTGCATGACAAACTCATGACTCCGGTTTCTGAACTAATAGCTTCCCTCACGCCGTCTAGCATGAACTTACGACAAACAAAGCTTTCAAAAACAAATTGCTTCCTGACATGCAAAGGTCTCTTTTGTGGGGGGTGAGGTGGGGGTCTCCATCAGCACCTGGTGTAGACATGCTCTCATACGCTCCAAAAAATAAAGTGCTCTCCAATGCCAGACAAAGGGGTTTAATATCAGGTTCACCACAGCTCACAATCACACTATATCTCCAGAATTATAGTAAGCTTCTGCATAGAATACAAGAAGGCCACTGATATGTTCACCAGCAGCAGTGTCCAAAATTGAAGCTGGCTCTTTATCAACCAGTTCATAATTCCATTCTTCTATAACCAGAAAAAATATAATAATAAAAAAATCAATATAGTGTCAACCTAAATAACAAAATAAAGCCTCAAATGCCATAAAATAAAGACTGTTTTGTAAAAAAGAAAAAAAAATGTTTTGATCATTGACGGTTGAGGTCGATCTTGGTCATGGGGCTAGAATATAAGGCTACTTTAGTTTTATTGACAGTTCTGAGAAATATATAAGAGATGAATCACAGAAGGAGGATAAAACGAAGAAGGAGGTAAAGCAAAGCAGCGTATAGCTGCAAGATAGACACCGAGGTAAAAGGATGTCAAAACTCTTCAGAAAGCTCTTTATTTCGATCTTAATACGTTCAACAGTTATTCTAAAACCATAAAACTTGTTAGTTCTTCTCTTCGTTTCCTCTCTCCCTCTCTTTAACTGTATCACAGTGTGATTGCTTCCCCTTCATCTCCATTTCGCTTTATCAGTAACACCCACCACCCCAAAACTGTCACAGAGGAATAACATATCACTAAAGAAAACAAAATTAAGTAATCAGAAGTCCTTTCAGTCCCCAGATTTCCAACTCCAGAGTGCTTTGATAAAGCCTGGTCACAGGTCACTTTAGCCGCTGCACAATGACTGCGTTCAGCAGGTTGGCTTCCTTCAGTGTCTGGCTCTCATCTGTCAGCTCCTTGTTGGGGAAAGTCGTCATGAGGACGAACTCGGTGGCAGCTAATGCCGGACGAGCACTCGCCACAAACTGACGCACATCGGACACCCTGTGATGAAGAAAGCTGGAATAAGATTTGCAAGCTATAGGGATATTTTCAAAGCACTTGCATTGTGCTTTTACCTGTGGGTGTGGTTGAACTTCTGCACCAGCCGGCCTCCGTCAGCCAATCTGATCTGAATGCTAGTGACAGGTTGAGAGCTGTCCACGCTGATGGAAGCACTAGCCTCAGCTTCGCTGGCAGCCTGGTCCTGCGGGCTTCTCTGGAGCGACACCAACTCTGGAGCAGCGCTGTGGGGGGGGCAAATACATGACTCATGCAAATATATAACTTATAAGCGATATGTGGATCACGGTGTATGATTTATTATTTGATATTCAAAGTATTCATGAATCTAAACAAGCCACTATTTACTAAGGGATGATAAAACATTTTTTTATTTCATTTCAATAAACACATGCATCTTCTTGTTATGAGTAGCGCCTATTAACTTTGATTTACTATTAAAACAGAATTCATACTGTAAAATAAATTCTTATATGTTCTGTTTTACAACAAAATTACAATAGTAATGTTTTTATATTTAATTATTATTATTGTTATAGTCATAGTGACATCATTTTGGGCCAACTTGTGCAGCCCTACAAACAAGCAAATCAAAGCTGGATGTTTTATTATTTATATCAATAGCTGTTAAAATAGCAATTTTCCACAAAATGCAAATGATATTTTTTTCCACCAAATTGTGAAACCCTACTATTTTCCTATTGCTATTAACAGCACACACACAGTAAACAGTATGTGGCTGATAGGAAATAAACTATCGCCCCCTTATGGTAAAATAGGCACACTGTAAAAAGAAAACAGGATTAAGTTAAATAAAGTTATTATTATATTCCTTTTAGGTTTAATGGTTTTTTAGACAGTTTATTTATTATTATTACTTAATATTTATCATTTATGTTGCTAAGGGTGTTGCTCAGAGATAGAAAGAACAGTCAATAGCCATGCTGCATTGTGGGAAGAAGAAAATAAATAAATATATTAAAAAACAGCTACTGACCAATCAGAATAAAGGAATGGAATTAAACGTTTTATAAAATAAATACATATTTTCGCTACTGAAAGTGAAAGAGTAAACAGACAATGTCTAATCACTGTTAATAAAAACCAAATTACCCTCTACGATTGGTTCATTCTGTTCAACAATGAGGCATTAGCCAGACAGAGAAACTTCAGCAGCCCTGAGCTCAGCAGGGAGATCAAAATGAGAAGAATAAACAAACAGGTCCAACCTGCCAAGTTTCTGTCCTTCTCCAGCAAAGGCCTTGAAAACGTTTTTGGGTTTGGAAAAGTCTTCATCTCGATGGTCCTCCATATCTAGGTTTACCTGTCCACCCCGGAAACGCTGTCTCAATTCCAGAGGAATCTCCCTGAGAGAGCCAGAGAGGAGTCCTATTAAAGTCTAATTCGACAATCAGTTAGAAGAGGACCGTCTAATAAAAGTCAAATCAGTATCTAGAGAGCCCAACATAAAAAGAAATATATTTTAATATGTGTAATAAAAAAAAAGAACGGGTTCAGAGCTTACCCTCTACGGATGGACTCCAGAAACAGAGCGTTCCCAGGATCACTGTAGTTCCTCAACTCTCCATCGTCGAGACTAAAGCCAGTCTTCCAGAGCTTCAGCACCACATGAACCTGTTAGCACAGCAAAAATCACTGCAGCAGATCTCTCTACATCTCAAAGACTTCACAGTCACAGGCCAGTGACTCACATCTTGGGCACTGCTGGACTGTCTCCTCTCTCCTGCCACATAAGCAGACTTTTCCTCCGGTGCTGCACCCAAACGATAGCCGCCGCCCACAAAAGGCTGTAGAAAAAGTAGACAGACGGAAAAACTGAGTGACTCAAAATCAAATGAGCTACAAGTAAACATCCTATCCTTCTTTTGCAGTATAGTTTATTCAGTGGAGAATCTACCCTGCTGGATTTGCTGGATTCTCCAGGTCCCTTGCCTGGTCTGTCAACAGGAACCGCCCCGTGCTCCTTAGCACCTTTAAACAAGTCCTCGACCAGCTCATTTGAGCTCTTCTTTTTGGGAGGACCAACAATCTGCTGCCCACTCCGTTCTGAGCCCCCGGCAAAGAACCTATGAGACGAAGAGTCAGACATTACTCAATCAAATTTAGATATGGAAAATATTTTGATGGGTGACGGATCTGAACCATTTATACACAGTATTTATAATTCTGCTATAATCCTCACACTTTCCCCCAATGATCTTTTAATAACTGAAAGACTAATACTTCTAATATTCCTAAGACCAATGTTGAATATTTCTACTTCAAGGCGAATACCAAAAAGATCCATGATGACTAAAAATGGAGAAAAGCTTAAAAGACACGGTAATACCGAATCTAAAATATACAATTTCCTTTATGCAATCTTATACATTTACTATCTGTTTCATTTGATTTCTAATAAACACTGTAATGTTTAAAACATACTGTATGTTCACAGATAAACCTCAATTTCTAATAAACACTGCAATATTGATTCACAAACATAAATCATTCAAGTTATGATAAAATTTCATTAAAAAATAGGATATTTCCGTTTTGATTTTACGATGACTTTAACTGTAGATGAATCCAATACCTCTGGCCTTCTTCGTCACCACTGTCATCTTCATCCTCGTGCATAAGATCTCTAAAGGATGTCACTCTGTGTTCACTGAAATCAAAACACATTACATTACCCATACAGCTAATGTTGTATAACTGAAAAGCCCAAACGTGTGTGTTGTTACCTTGGACCCGTGGATCGACTGACCGAGCCAGACTCTGGCTGAGGGAGGGTGGCGATATCATCATCTCCTCCATCTTCAAAGAAATTAGCTAAAGCAAGCTGAGGACACAGAGGTGATAGAGCTGTCACTTTTTTCACAGACAGACTCGCACTAGATGGACTACAGACACAAAACAACCCACAAATACTGCCAGCCTTCTGTAAAGACATGAATCAGATTGATTACATTGTAATTATATTATTAACGAATCCAAACTAACACTGTTTAAGTTATTTCAGGACGGGAAAAAAAATCAATCCACGAATGTAAACATAACCATCACTTGATCAGGCTAACGTTAAAGCTGCTAGCTTAAGACTTCATTTCTATGTAAAATATACCGGCGCCGTTTAAAAACCTTTACTTCAACGCAATACTGACTGCCCAGTCCTGAAATGTGAATCACATCACATATGATTCAACAGATGAACCAGTTTTAGATACTCCTGGTGGTTTTAATGAAGAGTGACTTGCACATTTCGTTAGCCGGCTCTTCAGTTCACTGACTGCAAGTGGAGGCTTAAAGTCTGCTAAATTCTCGGATGCCTTGCTTGTACTTCACAGCATAATATTTCAATGACAAGGAGATCAGTGTGCTACTGACCTGTAGGTCCCAGCCGGCTGACTCGAGGAAGAAACGGGCCCTCTCTTCGTCAACATCAGTAACAGCAACGAATCCCCTCACCGCTTCTTCCCGCTCCGCCATTTTGCCGTGTCACGCGCAGGAGAGCTCCGACAAGAAACGGGGAGCCGAACGCTTGGTTCCACAGTTTTGGAGCGCAGTTTTGTTTTTGCTTTGTATTGCGTCGATGTTTTTGCAAATGTAAATGCGTTTGTATTCATGTAAACTTATAATATTCCACAATATTACAAAAAAATAATAATGTCGATTTGCATATATTTATTTAGTGGGCTGTAAGTTGCATGGTTATTATTTTATCATGCACTTAAAACATAGAGAGTTCAGATATTGCTACTTTAACCTTAGCACATGTGGAGGATTGAGAATTCAAGGCCAAACACTGTGTCGCGATCGCTCCCTTTTTAAAATATATATTTATATTAGCCAGCAGGTGGCAATACGGATCCTTCTGTCTCATACTATGCAGCGCATCATTTCAGATCTACATTATGTAATGTTAAATTGGATAACATTAATACTTATATATTTATAGCTGACAAAGATGGATATTATATTAGTTCGTTTTTGGAAATATTAGCAAGTAATTGGCAGACAGTGCAACATTTATAGGTTATTCCACTGATGATATGCTTCTTTTGATCCCTTTCTCTGACTGAAATCTTTTAAACCAAAAGAAATTATCGTTCTGATTGGTCATGATTTATTTTTTTGTGTCCTCAAATTCACTTTCAATGCTGCTCACCCAGTTGGTAAAGTCCTAAGGTATTTTTCCTCCCTCCAGAGATTTTCTTTCAGTTAGATAATAGATTACATTAACTTTTTCTAAGATCAAAAAGTCAAACAAAATATCAAATGTATCTTTTGCTTAAGATAAATTTAAATCCATCTTATACCTATACGTCGTGATAGTACGGCACAACAATACTTATAATAATAACAACAACACATTAATATTTTTTATTAATTTAACATTTTTTAAGGTTTCAAAGTTTCAGAAAAATTAGTATGCAGTATCTCCTTTATCCATGCATAGCAGTACAATAATGTGTCAATAGGTTTTCCAAAGTAAAAAACAGGGTTGTAAGATTGTTCTCACCCATGGTGATTGTGTGACCTGGATTTCGTGCTGTAATATCCATTCATTTGGCGAGTGCTGATTCCAAGGTTCCTAACAGAGGCAAAATACATGCTAAATTAGTTTGGGAGGACCTAATGTAGCACATACTGTTTCTGGAGAGAAATTTGGCGATGCTTTGTTGTTTGTTTCCAAGTGCACTGGCTCGTTTGATCTTCACAGATAATCAGGTTCTGGTACATGACTAAACACCAGAGCATTGCTGTCATCATTCACCCCCGAGCTTTCCTTTCCTATCACACTCACTGCAGCTGTTGCAAGAGAGCAATATGCCCTCAAATGCGAGAGACCTTTTTTTTTTTAAATCATCTCGCAGGTCCTTAAGGGAAAACAATTCTATTTTTAAATGTATTATTGCTGCGTGTTCTTACTGATTGAGAAAAGTGTGTCCTCGTCACACAGACATATACATGACACACAAAAACAATGTGATTTTAAAGGTGTATTAATCTAACCCGATTCTCTTACACTATATTTCCATTCTCGGGAGACTGAATGATATCATGCATAAATATGTCAAATACGTATCCAGCATATATTGTAAACAACAGCGCTGTTTAAAACAGTTGTTGACAGTAATATATATGGGTGTGTTCAACTAGAGAGAAAGAGGAAGAACCAGCCTTATCATAGGGAAACTAACACCGTCAGCCTGGCTGTGGACCTGCAGTCGTGTTAAAAGGCAGGGAAGTAGTTCCCAAAACACAATAAAGAAAGCAGAGGCCTGCGACCCTCAGCTGCAGGAGGAAGAGCAGACAGACGGACAGTATCCCAGGGCCAGAATGAGGAAGGACGTATTAAAATAACAGCGATTTCCTCACTGGGTGTGATACTAGAAAATCCATACAAGTGTGAATTGACTGATCTGAGACAGTATTTGTTCTTATAAATCAATTTGAGAGAGGTCTTATATTATATAGGCCACCGCAAGCATAACTATAAGCATGAAAATCTATCAATATGCCGTTTGAGCTTGGAGGAACACACTCTTTCCCAATGACAGATCAGGAAGAGCATCGGAGAGGAAGACTGTGATGTGGAACAGGACATTTAGGGTCAAAGGCTGCACCTGTGTGAGTTTAAATGGTTCATATATAACACAAGCACACATGCAGACATTGGAGGACAAACAAGTGTGAAATAATATCATTAGTAAATAAATAACAATCCAGTGTCAATGCCTGCTGAAAATGAGAGAATTTCATTAACATCTACTTCAGTTGCATCAGACGTTTATATTTAGAGCGATGTTTTTATGCAAGTTTACCATTTAATTGCTGCTTAATTGTGCCGAAAAAGAGAACAAAAGAAAAGATTAATTCAGAAATGGCTCAGCTTAGAATTGGTCTTCCATGAAATGGTCTGCCACATCAACATTAAATTATGATTACGAGAATAAAACATAGAAATGATGAGATGCTAAGTCATAATTATGAAACACATCATCACAATTATGAGTTACTAAGTAAAAATGTTTTTAGGACTTTTTATGTCAAAAGTATGCCACATATTGACAGAATTAAGCAGTTTAAATACAAATATGTGACCCTGGACCACAAAACCAGTCTTAAGTCACTGGGGTATAGCCAAAAATACATTGTATGGGTCAAAATTATAGATTTTTTTTTTTTCAAAAATCCTTAGGATAGTAAGTAAAGATCATGTTCCATGAATGTATTTAGTCAATTTTTTACCAAAAATATTAAAACATAATTTTTGATATGTAATATTCATTAATAAGATCTTCATTTGGACAAATTTAAAGGTGATTGTAACGCTCAAGGACAGTTCTGAGAAACCGGAATGTGAATAAATTATATTTATTAGAGAAACAAGGAAGAATAAATCACATAGTTTATATAAGTAACAAAGTTCTTAATGCAGCGATCTCCCTGATCGCTGCTGCTGTAGGTAGTACGATCTCCCTGATCGTATGCAGACGGTGAGCAACTTAAAGTGTTAAAGGGTTTCTCCACAGATTCCAGGTCATAGGAACGAGGCATGAAGCGCTGGCAGTTCAGGTAAGTACATCAGGTGAGTATCACAGGTAAGTTCAGGTTTCTTTCATACATGTCACAGCTGTCCAGGAACACAGGATCTCAAAGCAAGGTTAGCATTAGAAGCCAGAGAAGTGGAAAGCTCTGTTACCTTGAGCTCAGCCCAAGAGCTACTGGGGATTGTGGCTTTTAACTACAGCAGGTAAGTGATCTCAGGTGTGCATGATCACTAATTGGGTCAATAGGAACCGGAGAGAGTGACTGATCCTGGGTCAGGGAGCTGTGACACGTGACATTTTGATTTTTCTGTACCCTCAGATTCCAGATTTCCATACAGTTGTATCTCGGCCCTGTCCATCCAAATCATACATCAATGGGAGGTTTATTTATTCAGCTTTCAGATCATGTATAAACCTTAATTTAATTTTTGTTCTCCAGGGTGACATATAACATCTACTAATCAACATAATTAATCTCAATTACAGAGTAATTGACCGTTCAGATTTTTTCCCAATCACGCAGCCCAGTTGACAAGTGAAATAATCTCTGTTTAAATACTCAGAATACACATTTCAGTCTTTTAATCTTTAATCTGGTCTACCATTTTATAGTTTTCCCTAACGTCCAAACAGGAAAGTGGATCTGTTCAGTGAGATGACATATGCTGTATATAGTGGGGATGGGGGTGATTAAAATAATGATAGAGTAAGGTTTACGTGCATCAGTTTCTGTGTTGATAAGACCACTTCTGGGTGGGGTCTTAATGGGCAACCTGATCATGTGAATTAAGGCTCATTTACCACTTTCTAACTGTCATTTGAGAAATAATTGCATCAGTTTTATGCAGATAGTATCTCACCGTCCATCCCTCCTATTCATACCACCCCTCCAGCTGAAACTGAATGCCTGACCTTTGACCCATGAGCCTAACAGAGCTTATGGCTTCCAGACAGAACTCACGGTTTATTTCCTCTCCAGTGACGTTTTTTTTTCGATTCCCATGAGCACCACAGATGCATGGGCAAAATCATGAATGATATCCTATCAATGAATGATATTTGGCGTATAGTAACATGTAAAATTGGACACCAAAGACTAGGGAAATGGTTCCATAATTACAAAGATAACAAATTATACTGCTATACAAATTAGTTTAGCCTTAATTTACATCAATGGACACTTCTGTTTACTTAGCAAGACCACTTTCCCGTGCTATCTGCTCCTCTCCCAGGATTAGCTTTGTTTGTATGGAGCTATAGCACTTCTCTGGGTTAGATGTGGAGATAAAATTTGGATCAACAGGAAGAGTTTTGCTCGCAGACCGGAGAGCCATGAGATTATACTCCCTATCTTTTTCATTACAGGCAACTTCTCCAACATTTGTCCATCCTTTCACTTTTATATCAGCTATCACTTAAACCGCTTATTTTTTGTCATTAAAACCCTTAACATCTATGGGACCTTTCCCCCTCACAAACTTACTCTACAGCAACATTATGCTTTAGAAAAGTTACATGGAGTTTAAAGTGCCCATTTTATGGGTTATGAAAGGTTCATATTTTGGTTTTGGAAGTCCCAAACAACAGTTTTACATGTATGCAAGGTTTAAAAAAAATTACTCTTTAATTTCCTTTTAATAAGCATTTATATTTACCTTATTTTTTTCAACGACTCCCAAACTATTTCTTCAATAATTAATTTTCCCCAAACCCCTCCAGTGACTGCTCGATTTAATTTAAAGCAGCTTATTAGAGCTTTTAATGCCGTAACTTAGTGACAAAGAATTTTTATTATGACCAACCATAATAGACCAAGTGAGCGTGTAATATGCTAATGTCTCATGTTGAAGTCAACTTGAAGTGGCTTGGGAATTTTTTTGACTCTTTTTATTGATTCAGAGTTGACTCTTTCTTTTGAGAGACAATAACTTTATCCACAATGCACTTTCAGAGTTAAAACTTTGAAGGATGTTTTCATTCATTCAGCTGTATTATACATTTTTTTTTGAATTTTAAGATTCTATCTGGGAACCTTGGATGTCAATAAAGAACCATAGAACCTGAGGGGGGAACATCTCGAACACTCCTCTCTACGACCTTCCATTTTTCACTTTGACAGTTTAATCAGAGTTCAACTACATTACAGCAAGCTTCACTCATCCTGAGCTCCCCCTCCTGTCCATCCATTTCACTCTTGTCCCTCCCATTTTACATAAATAAGCCTCCATCTGTCTCTCTCTCTGCATCGGCTGTCAATCCACCTGTATTTTTGCACAGATGGACTCAAAGCTATATGTACTGAATGCTGAGTCCTGTATCCCAGCAGAGATCACAGGAGGAACATCAAACTGAAAGAACCTCCCAGACTGAAATCATATCTTCACAGAAAATCAGAAGAGTATGTTTGACCCACCCTGCTATTACAAGAGCCCACAGTGTTCAAAAGCAGCAGAGAACAGAAGCACACAGGTTATAAAGCAGAAAGGACAGATTGATGGCTTTCCTGACAGAGTGAGAGTAGTAAATCTACGGTGAGCACACCAGCAGTGTAACTCTATCTATTTTTAGTGCACTCTAACAAGAGCCCTTTCTTCTGTCAAACCTTTCCAAACCACTGTAAACTCTAATTAAACAACACTCAGTGAGTTTGCTTTCATCTTTGAAATCTCTATGAATACGTAATATCTATTTAAAATTATTACATCAAATTTATTTATTTAAAATGATCAAGTTTTTCTTAAAAAGTAGTTCTTTCAAAAATGATAAGATATTCCAGTTATAATAAGAAAAATACAAATGATAATAAAACATATCATTTATATGTTCAAAAAAAGTTTAAAGAGATCAAAATACATTTAGAGTATATAGTGTTAAATAAATCTTGATAATAAATACGTAGAATTCATTCAATAATTCAATGATTCAATCATTTATAATAAAGAAATGCATTATGTATATTTACATGTGTGTGTATTATATATTGTATATTATATTATGTATAAGTACATTTTTGACAAATCACAGTTTACATCTTTTGATATCTTCATGTCACTGTTGATATATTTTTACTGCCATTTTTCTCTAATTTTAAAATCAGCCAGGTGAAAGTCTCCATTGGCTCTTCATTCAGTCTCACCGTCTAAGATTATCAAAGTAACCCATTTTTTGATTTCACTATTCCGTTGGTACAGACAGAAGGTGAAGGTGTGATATTACCACAGTTTATCCTGTATTTATTTAAGCAATCAACAATTAGTCAGAGTCTGTGAATGTGTTTATAACACTATTAGCACAATTAACCTCTCAAGTCAGACAATGAAAGTGTGAATTTGTCACGCAAAATGACAGACATTAACAAACCCATACCAAAATGTGTGTGCAGGTCTAGAGGCCTTTACAGCCTGCTATCACAGCATCATCAGACCTTCTCTCAGACGCTAAGGCTCCATACATCAGGTGCTTCAGCTCAGCATTCCTCCTCCAGACGCCCAGGCAATGGCCTCTCATGCTCACTAATATAGTGAGAGGAGGGAAGTCGCCATGGCAACCAGTGAGGACCTCATCTGGCTGAATAGACGTCTGGGTTGTGCCAGTAACTAAATGCCTAGGATATAAGTGAACATTTGGCTGCTCTGTGACCCATGTGTGTGTATATGTAGGTTAAATGATGCGTGTTAGGGGGGAGTGTATTTAATAGCACTGATGGGATTAATCTGAATTGTGTGTTTCTGTTGATGGATTCAAATTAAGCATTTATGAGACACGTGTGATATTAAATGCTTTTTTTCACTGATTTTACAACAGCACATTTGGACTGCAAGAGATGCTTTAAAGCGAGAGTTTATTTCAAAGACATTTAAAAGACCTTACTGACCCCACGCTTTTGAACAGTAGCTGAACAGTATGTTTGTGTTTAAGAAACATCATGTCTTTATGTAAGACACAGGGAGAGAACGGAGGGGAACACAGCTGTACTTCAACACTCGTATTATTACCATGACTCGGGAACACTGCAGGAACAACAGGTGCACAGGATCTGGAAGAAATGTGAGAGCTACAATGCAGGCTAGTGAATTTTTTAGAAAAGGGGAGAGATGGAAAAAACGCAGTAGTTTACACTGTAAGACTAAATTCATCTCTGTAACAAGCACACACATGCAGCTGCTGTAATAGGAAACTCACACAAAGTCCAAGTGACTGCATCACACAATCAATTCAGCTTCATCTCATAAATCTGCAGTTGGTCATGTTGTTAAGGAAGCTGGCAGGACTGATGGTCAGGACGGCTTACCACAGATCCATGTGTAAATTGCCACAATACATCCAGGCTGGAGATATAAAAACACTGAGAGAAACCACAGGTTATTTTGTTTAAAAAATGAAAAGGCTGCATGGGTAAAAACACATCTAAAACTATTCCTAAAGGAAATTTATGAATAATAACGTATTTATTTATTAATTATCAAAATGTAAATAAAATAAATGAAAAAAAAAAAATAGGATAAATATCATATAATTATTTTTATTATCTAAAAAATTAGCTTTTCACGAATTAAGAAATTATTATGGAAAAACAAATAAACAAAATACATTTGTAAAATTAATTCACAATAAAACTGCAAACTATAGGATCCAAGTGAAAACCATTCACATATCAGACAACAATATAAAATACATTTTCAATACCAAAAAAAATGGATTTTTGCGATTACATTTAACCGGCAGGTCCTACAGCTCCATTGATCACATGTTTTTGTGTTTAGTTTTCTTGTGGTTTGAAAGGTTTCTCTACATTTTCTTCATATTCTCTTCATATTCACCGTTTACTTTTGTTCTTTTTGTGTTCCGACAAAAAACATCACAGGATTTTCTTCCATCCCATTCAACATACTTTTAGTTATTAACTTTCATTATTACTTCATAAAACTATTCAACATCCTTGTCCAGATATCATTCTCATAAGACTATTTAAACAAACCCAGCTCTCTCTCTCTCAACTGGTGTTATCAGACAGGAAGTGGCAGTGAGCGGCATCCTGTCCCAGTTCCATGCCAAATGATAATAACGTCGGGAGCAAGAAAGAGACAACTTTTAATGAAATATTCAAAAGACTCTAGCTCACCCCAATGCACCTTCAATTTTTCATAAGGCGTAATGTGCCTGTACACTTTGTCTGTGAGGTTATGTGTACTTGTGTGCAGATAGTATTTCTTCTTTCAGTTTCAAACATACACGCACAAAAGTCACATTAAACGAGGCTGTATTATATACTGCAGCCTCTTAAGCTCCACTACTTTATGTGAGGGAACTTGCAACGTGTAATTTACATTCCCTGAACAGCCACAATCTCCTCTCCAAAACATGTCTGTCTGAATGGGACAGTTACCGGCATGACAGATATGCAGCTGTGACCGGCCGCAAACAACTGAACTGAAACCAGCAGGAGACAGACACGATTCCTTAAAGTCTGCAGCTAGCAGCTAATCCTTTATGTTTTGGCACAAAATAAGTATGTGAGGTAAACTTTGGCTCATGCTTGTACGTTTTCAGAGACACGCACAAACTATAAACTGTATACAAACCAATATAACACGGTTTCTTACTGAACCGCAGTGATTCAGAACAAAACAGGAGCTGACTAAACAATAACACAGTTGCACCGTTATTGCATGTGCTGGGAGGCTCAGATGAACTCACGGCATGAAAGCCGTGAGAGGAGAGGTGAGGAGTCGGAGGGGGAAGCTTCATTATCAGGGCCCCAGAAACACAGCACCCTCAGTAGGGCAGACGCAGCATGCCGCTCCAAACAGGTCTGATGTAAGGTGATCTGGAGATTACATCACCTTTACCGGAGCAATCTGCGTCACGGCTCTGAAGGGCTTCAGGTGAGTCAGAGGACAGGTCGGGTCAGCTTGGATAAGACTGGGCAGAGTGTGCGCAGGGTGGGCCGCAAGTGCCTGGGGCGAGTAATAAAAATGACAGCGCATAAAATCGAGAGATGAAAAGAACCTGCGTGATAATATCCTGCGCTATATGCACGAGATGAGTAATGCGACAAGCAAGAACGCATTAGACAACAACAAGGGGTTGGCTCCGGTGAAATTCCACACCTCTACTCAGTTTCTGCCTCTGGTTACACAGCTCTGTCTCTTGCTCTTCCTTTTTTTTTTTTTGCATGCTTAACAGCTCTTACGAAAACACTTACACAAATTCAAACATGATTTCATTACTAAGTAGACATGAGACAGTCTATTTTGAATGATAACATTGGGTAAATAAACAAAACATAATTTACTCAGCAATTCTCCCAGAGTTAACATCTTCTCCTGATATATAGCAAAATGGCGGAAGATGGTAACTCGGGGAGAAGAATTGAATAAAAAAATTATGTTTTCCCAGTGCACAAAAAGCATTCTCGTAACGTCGTAAAATGACGAATGAACTCCTGAAGTCACATGGAGTATTTTACCAAAGTCCTTTTAATGTTTCTGTGCATTGATCACGGTTGTATTCTTGCTGTCAATGGAGGGTCAGAGAGCTCTCGAAAAATTTCCGAAGATGAACGAAACTCTTATAGGTTTGGAACGACATGAGGGTGAGTAATTAATGACAGGATTTCCATTTCCATTTAATGCCATTTTCTACAGATACAGTGTAAGACCTCAGAGATCTGACTGTGAGAACTAAATTACAAAAACAAGGAACAACCCAAACAAAGGATCATCTGAGAGCTGTGAGCCTCCTCCACTAAAAGAGTCATGAAAAACATTGCTAAAGTTGACCTTAAGACACAAACTGCAGACTCAACATGCTGTGTGGCTATACGTCAGCGGCTGAGGCGGTGGGAGTAAAGCTGATGACAGATAAATGGATAAATGAAGACCTTACACACACACACACAATTAGGTACAAGCACAGCTGATAGACAGTGTCTGAACTACACCATGTTATTTCAGAGTCTTCCTGTCTCTGCCCACATGACCTCTGACGCACATCTTCACCATTATGATGTAATACCTACAAGAGTCAGAGGAGTGAGGGTGTGTGGTTTCACAAGGATGTAGTCAGGGTTACAAAATTATGCTTTTAAGCAAATTTTGAATAAAAAAGATTTTTCACAGTAATGTTCAACTTAATAATAATTATAATATCACTAATATGGTATATTGTATTACCTCCTGTTCAGTATTTAGTACAGTTATATCTATATCTATAGCTAAATCCTCTCACTAAATAACATTGAAATCGAATTAACGATGATAATAACAATGGTCATTATTACAACTCATGAATCTCTGTACCCATCAATACAACCATACCCAAACGCTCACAGGTTGTTGTTTTTTATTCTTATTTTTGTCTCCTCCCACTTTGTGTTTCATTTGTGTAAGTGTGTATATATATTTATGACTTGTCTCAGTCTATGTCATGTTGCTGTTTGTCTATTTTTTATATTGTGCTCAGTAAAAAAGCAACATAATACATGGTTTAAAATGATAGTCTGTAGCAGGCTGCAACAAATTCTATATGTTAAAGGGTTACTCCACCCCAAAATGATAATTATTAATAATTAATAATTAATCACTTACCCCCATTTAGTTCCAAACCCGGAGAAGATTCATTCATCCAGTCCCAGTGACTCCCAAACAATTACAATTACCACTGTCAAAGCGCAGAAAAGTATGAAAGACATTGTCTTAGTAATCTATCAACCGTAACATTATGTAGCTACAAGAATACTTTTAGTATGGAAAGAAAACAAAAACAACTTTATTCAACAGTTCAGCACAGTAACGTCACTGCAGCGCTAGTTTGGAGAGTCAGACGCAATGGAAGGATATGTCTTGTGCGTGTATTGACATGCATTCAGAAGATACTCTCCAAAGTCACAGAATAAAGCTGTTTGTTTGTTTTTTCCCATAAAAAAGTATTCTCGTAGCTTCATTAAATTTAGGTTAAACCACTGATATCACAAAGCATTTAAACTATGTCCTTACAGACACTCTCATTATTGACGTTTAAACCAACCCAGTAGGCTAATCCCAAAAGCAGTCTAAAAGTTGTGTAGCACTATATAGATGACCACTTTAAAATATTTTGTGCAATGTATTCCAAACGCTAGAGAGTGGTAAGGTAACTCAGCTCATATTCTCTCTTTTAAAAGCAGATGCTCTATTAAATCAAATTAATAAAAATAATACGTCCTGTCTAATTTCCAATCACATGTGTGCTTTACCCCGTTGTTGTTTTTGTTAGGTAAAGTGTGTCGGTGTGCAATTCTATTTTTGTGTTCAGTACTTTACTTCACATTTTCTGCATGCACAAACTCACTTTATAGCATGAAATCTTGCCCATGTTATGGACTAGTACATTT
This sequence comes from Enteromius afrohamiltoni, assembly GCA_034779775.1. NCBI lineage: Eukaryota > Metazoa > Chordata > Actinopteri > Cypriniformes > Cyprinidae > Enteromius > Enteromius afrohamiltoni. The sequence continues at coordinate 7,726,830 of JAUYWG010000061.1, forward strand.
TTAATGAGTAATGCATGTGAAGGACTCTAAACAGAGAGACAGGAGAATTATCAGGGGAACTGCGGTGAGGTAAAACCTTTAAAACGGTTGGCTATATTAAATAATCCTGTGCAAGACTTTTTTGAACAAATCCTATACCAATTATATATCACATAGATACAGTCAAAAAGACAAACACTCATGCAGCACGGTCTTATATGTCAAACGAGCGAATGCTCTTTATATTATTCTTTCTGACTGTGTATGATGCTTTTAAATTAGAACAATACTCAGTAGAAAATTATATATAATTCTGAACTGAAATAGAGTCTCTTGTTTGACTGCATTGTAAGGACAGCCCACCTGCAGTTCTCAAGACAAATGAAAACTGTAAGAATACGAAACAGTCTTTCTCTGTGCTCAACCACAGATTTCCTCCGAATGCAAGCTCTCATGCCTACTCAAACGACCCAGTTTGGAGACATTGCCTTTGAGACATTACTGTTTCTTTTTGAAGACAGCTTGAGCTGCACAGCATGACATCCCTATTAGAGAGAGAGCGTAGGAGAGAAATCAAAAGAAAATAAAACCATTACCAAAGCATTACCAAAATAATATGAATTGTTACTACTTGTAATTGAATCAGTCAATAAATAGAAAGGCTCCTGCCCTTCTGCAATCATACAAAATACAAGTGGAGTAGACGGTGAAGTAAGAAAGGTTGGACGCCTACGTCAGTGTACAAAATAATCTACAAAACAGCATCAGTTTGCTCAGAGAGAACGATAAGATCCATGGAAGTCTTTTCTTCACTTGTCGCTTCTGATTTTAGAAACCAAGCCATCTTCTGCACATGAAAAATATGAAACGGTAAGATCAAAGAGAGACACTATGTTTAGACACTATAGCAAAAACATATACTATGTAGGTTAAATAAGGTTTAATGAAATGCCAGGCGACAGGACAGCAACGCAGAGCAAGTGGTGACAGTTCTCAGTGTGTGCCAGTGTATGAATCTCCACGTATGAATCACTGCTTGCTAACTTGAAAGTCATTTGTATTTTTTATGTTTGAAAATTTTCACCCACACCTCAGGCTCAGGAGTGTGCGAGGGAGAGAGAGATTTACATTACTGAGATCTAAAAGTGAGCAAGAGAAGCGGCAGAAAGTTACAGGCGCATCACAGCTCTCTTTACGCGCATTAGTGGGAGCCAAAAGTGGGCTAGATTTTGCATTTTTAATTAGAGAAGGGATTTACTATCTGTAAGAATCCTCTGCTGAGTGAGTGGAGAGGGAAGTGAGAGGACCAAAGAAAGAAGAGGGTTTGATGATGCTGTTGTTTGCATGCCCTCAATACTGTATATCTATTTCTTTGTAATTCTTGTTTCTTCCAGCTGGCTCTAGATGGCTTTCTAGATTTTAAGAGCTTTGCAGATATGTCTTACAGTTATGATCTAGTAGGTCAGTGTTTTTGGCTCCGTTCGCAGGTTCCCACACAGCAGATAAACTAGAAGGACATACTGCATCACACAGCTGTTGATGTCACTGCCCAGAAATCACATCTGTAGCAGGACACTGATACAACAGAAGGAACATTTATCAGTACAAGTTAAACTCAGATCGACAGCTTTTGTGGCATATTGTTGATTTAAAGGGATAGTTCACCCAAAAATTGAAATTGCTCCATGATACTCACTATGAAGCTATCCTATGTATGTGTTTCAGACTAATACAATTAGAGTTTAGCCAGTCACGTGCGTCTCGTTCGACAGTCATAGAAACACTGCATACAAACAGTGGTTTCAGTCTGAGGGAAAAAATGTCTGATTTTGTGCCTGAAAACGTGGAGAAAAGACTGCTTAATTCTTTCCTTTCCAGTTTGAAAAGTCCATTAAGGAAAAACTTGATGCAGTTGGCAGTAATTAGTAGGAGGATAAAGCTACAGCCGTTGCATGCTGAATTTGTCCAATCAATAACACTGACACACCACAAATATTCAAATAAGAATGTTAAACCGTGGTTTAGAAACTTATAGTGTTAAATGTAAGTTTACGAATTGGTAACCCTGGGTAAATTATGAGCAAAGTGAAACACGAAGCAAGATAATACAGGATCTCCTGGGTTAGAATGGCCTATATTATTTAACCACTATAATTGCGTTTTAAAAAAATAATGATATGGCAATCAAATACTATTGATTGAGCTTAATTTCAAGCTTGGAATGTTGTGTCCGGATTCTGTGCATCACACCAAGTAAACTAAATCCTGGCCGTATCATCCCTCAAAGACAGTGAGGATCGGCTACAATAAATAGACAATATTTAATTTGTGCTTTGTTACAGATATCTGAAGTAGTTTACCTTTCATAATCTATGCCCACAACATAAAACAACAAACATGCAGAGACAAGCAAAACTACTTTCCTTTTGTGATAAAGGAAAGGATTTTGGGCGCACACATAAACAGACTCAGAGATTCAAACAGGAACCAGACAAACAGCCTAGCTCTTATCTACCAAAACACCTGCTGTCAGTTGGGACCTAGCGTCATTTCACACAAAGATGCAAAGATGAATTGAGCAGAATTGTGTATATCTGCTCTTGAGTGAAGGAATGGGAAAGTAAATTTTAAGGTACAGGGTCGGGTAATGAATATCCGGAGAAAGAAGCAAGAAGAATTGAGCCATGCATGAAATAAAGAGCTAGAGGCAAAGAAGTGAGATAACCAGGATGAAGACAGTAAAACAAATTCCTTTTGTTGAGAACTTTTAGTGTTTTGTAATTTACAAAAGAACTGCCCTTTTTCTCAGAATGAAATTTAACAGTATTTTACTGTAAAAATGCATAAAACCCCCAAGGTTTTTACCGTATAATTTTCACAGTATTTAAAATTGTAAATCATTATTTACAGAGTAACAATGGATGCACTGCATGGAGAAACTGAAAAGAAGGGAGGGTGTCAGGAAGGGAGGAAGTGACATCACATGACCTGGTTTATTAGCCATGCCTAATCAAGTGCCGCTCATTCAGTCATTGATCTGTTGAGTCTGGTTGTTAGAAGGATGAAGGACTGACTGACACATATCTGACTTTCTGTGAAAGATCAGTTTGGACTGGTTTGAAGTCATCTAGCAAATTTGTATTATTATAATTATTATAATCATTGCAAAATGTTCATGATTATTTACAGAGGCGGATTTCAATTTCTCAGCTTGTTATATGCTAGTATAAATCATGGCTTGTTTAAAAAATAGCCATTAAGATGTTGCACAAATATGTAAGAAGGCTGTTGGTTTATCTCACAAGGACTACAGGAACTCACTAATCTCGACTGTTAGTCTGAAATAATAAATAACCATACAGTCAAGGTCTTTATATTTTAAGGCATGTTTTACAACATACAGCAAAAAGGGAAAAACAATTAGGTCAAAGTCCAGATGAACATAGCCTGCATCTCATTGGCTAGCCCTCCTTTATCTCATGGGTTTAAGCCCATAGCAGACAGACACAAGAATGCACTACGTTTCCTGAAAAACTTCCCAAGTCCCTATTCCACTATATACCACTTCTCATAAACAATAAAGCCAAAGAAGCTACATTTCCAGCCTGAGGAAAGATTGTCAAGCAATCCTTATCCAAAAAGGCTGCAATTTTAGTTTTGCACTGGTCTTTATTATAAGCTCTCACAGAATATTATCTGTTGAATGAGAAAGGCAAATCAACTGGCTATAGGGTGCAGTTCATGCTTGGTGAATTGTAGCCCTTGTCTGACTGATGAAATATTGAGCAGGCTCAGTGTGTGTGTGTGTTCTCTCCATTAACACAAGCAGCGTTCCTTTCAGAATTCAAAGCCGTTCTTACATTCAACAAATAAATCAATAAAAGGTCATCAAATTTATCCTAAGACGCAGGTTTTAAGAGTGCATTTAGGTTTTGATCCACTTCAAATCTTCAATAGTGTATATTTGTGTGTAAAAATAATATTAATAATAATTTACTTACTTTTATTTTGTTCCAGAGGTGTATTCATATTCATGCTTACATGATACATGAATGACACTGCTGTACAAGTAACATACACTGTAAGCCTAAATTGAACAAAAACTGGTTCTTCAAATCTGATTGGTTAATCACAATGTTGTTCCAGCAAAATCAGGTTCTGTGGAGCCCATTAGCTTCCATTTTAAAAAAAAAAATATATATATAGAGAGATCTCTCAAAATACATTTTGTCTTCCAAATAAGAAAGTCACATAAATGCAACGTCTTTTACATGTGCATATATTTATCATACGCAATACGGCAAAACAAGTTCCACTTTACGGTAAAGCACTAAATCCCACAGAATCAATAACATTAAGAGGACAGTGCATTTCAGATTTTTGCTATTTCTTTATTCTAGCATATAACAGTTCATATAAGCTAACTGGATGTGATGTAAATGCCTGCTAAGTGAACTGACTTTTCTTAATAGAGACTTTACAAAAGCATAGATGCTTAATAGGTCAAAGTTCATTCCCACCATTGATAGACTGTGATGCTTAAGACTGGACATAACTGACATAGATCTGTACAGCTTACCCCTCTGACTTCAGCTGCTGACAGTCTGCTCTCTAAGCAGATGAGTAGTGAGGGTTAAGTGGCTTTAGCTCAGTGAAGAATGAGGCTGATGAGAGCAGACTAACCAATACTCAAGGCACATCCAGTTAGATGCACAGGGCAGATGGAACTGTGTATGTGTATCTAATCAGCTTACAACCACATATCCACCCGACCGCCTGTGAGGGAGCCCATGGGTCAGGCAGTGACATACATTGGCGGCTGCTGTGCTTTGTGATTTACAACGACACACCACATGCCCTGCATTGTGAAAATAAAAATAAGGGAATGATTGCGCATTAAGACCATCTTATTTTTCCTGCTTAGTTCAGCAGATTTTAATTTGTTTGTTCACAAATCACCCACTTGGTCTCCTTTTCATTCTCGCGCATGATTTTAAATGACTCTTATTATGTAATAAACTAAAATAAAAATAATGAAAAAACATACTGTGAAGTAGAAGCAGCACACGTAAACTTCACTAATGGTGACAAATCAACAAATTTCAATCTAGCAAAGATGGCAAAAACTACATCATCAGCATAAATACAGCCAGTAAACAGCACAAAATAAGCCTATAAAGCTAACTTTATAATTTATTCATGCTACATTGAATGCAAGGTACATCCACATTGCAAATTCAGCAACATTGTTCACAGTACATTTGGGAGACTATCATTTGCCTCACATGCTTTATATAGAAGCAAAGTAATTCACATTCCTTATTCGCAATTTAAAAAGCCTCTGGATAAAATATAATTCCTTTTTGCACAGCCTCAGTGGTGCAGTCCCAAAAAAGTCGCTACACGCCAGTCTGAGAGAATGCGTGGAAGCACTCAAATCTGATTACTTGAGCATAATGCAGTCAGTTATGAAACTGTAACCAAACAAATTCTTCTCATTATCCAAAAGTGAAAATTAAAATACATCGCCGGAGGCTCACAGGTGCAGATGTGTTTACTGTACTTTGTGTGTTCCAGAGGAAGGCAGCTGGTGAAACAGTAAACACTGTATCCCTCAGCGTCTCACTCGCACTATCATCTTTCTACAGGAGCTCACCGCATTCACCAAAAAACACACTTCACCCCAAACCGCCTCACTGGGGAGCATTATCATAAATCGTACTCATCCTTACACCAGTTTCATTTAAAATGGGAGGTTCTTCAATAAAAACATCGGCCTGTAGAAGATGCTGTTAATCACATGTCCGGCCTCTTCCTCTTCTTCTAACATGGTCACATCCCCCTCTCTCCCTGGCTGTAATTCTCAACTTGTCCGCTCAAGGTTGGTCATAATTCACAGGTGACAGGGGCAACAGGCTGTAACAGAGACTCAGGCGCATCCTCAGCGGACAATATTTTAAAAAGTATAATGTTTGGAAGCAGAGGTCGCATCCTGCCAAGCCGTTCTGTGTCGATTCTCTCTTCTGTAGAACTCAAAGCGAGTGTTTTTTTGACCATACAATAAAATTAGAAGCAGTCCAGTGTTGTTTTGAACTCAGATGACGATCACTGTGTAGCCATTATAACATTCTATTGTTTCAATTTGTTTCTGCAGTAGGTTGAGCAAATCCACATTCACAGCTTTGTATAACATCTGTTGAGTTTAGGATTGGATTTTGCCTAAATATTAGGCTATTATATCTGCTGCCTTTATATTCAACACACATATTCAGAACGACATCTGTTCTGGTTCTTCATGTAAAGTGGCTTTGAAATATGTCGCACCCTGGATTAAAATGTCTTTTCCCTGTAATCTAGGTCAAGTTTTAAACTACTCAAATCATACAGAGAATAAAGAACTCACAACTGGTTTTCAAAAACATCATATCTTTATTGACATCTTCAAAGGACCGATTTTGCATTCGACTCTTTCCGAGTCAATGGTAAACTTCAGAGAACAAGCAGAACCACCATATCACTCTCCTATTTCAATAACTACTGCACTGAACTGTTTGAGGGTTTGTACCTTTGTGTGTATTCTTTCTGAATGGGCTGGCAGAGCAATGTACTTTAGTCAATAAATGTTTCGCGTTTAGCTCTTCATGCATTTATGGCTATATTTAGATTGCACAGTCAAGGGAAAAATAATATTTTGATTATTGTGCTTTTTTTAATAAAGCAAATCTTTCTTTCAAAAACTCTCAACCAACAGTGAACATTTGTGTGGCCTCATGACTTGTCTATATGCACTTATTCAACCAGCTTCCATCAAAATATCATTTTTTATACAACAAGTATACTACAAGTGCGAAAACTCAACGGTAAACCGATTTAACAGCTTTGATTCCCCTGAGAGTATCGAGCCCAAACACTCTTTCTCTCAGTTCTGTCAGCTCTCAAACCTTACCTTTCTTACAAGACTGTTTTAAACATAACCTATCTGAAACACAAAAACAGGTAGAAGGAACAGTCACAGACAAACAAAACCAACACAAATCATACATAAACATTAAGCTGAATGGAATGTACGTCCATATGTTTTGGAATGCATGTTCGAGAAGTGCACATCGTGCAACTGTGCCTTGCCACGTAATACAGCTGTACATCCACGTGTGCATGCTGACAAAAGGCTCTCACATGCTCATGTTTTGTATTTATAAACTAATATTCAACATAACAGTCTGCCAGCCAGGTTTACAGAGGAGCAGCACCTCTGTGGAAGCTCTGAATTCTTCACAGTATCATAGTCTTGCCTTCAAAAAACCCAAAAAAGTCTACACTGAACATCTGACGCACTTGTGAATTTGACACCTATGGAGTAAATGTGTGTGCACAGTGAGCAAGGGGTTCAAATGTGTCTCAATTTCTACATGTGTGCAATTTAGGACTTTGCAGGTTGTGTCTCTGTTCTAGGTGTGCCTTTATTAAACCCTGAGGTCTTACTACCACCGACACCAAATGATGACCTCATAAACACAAGCATCCAAAAATAGGTTAATTCATTCTCCAAAAATTTCTAAAACTAGAAAGTACCTGCTTCATCTCCAATACTATGATGAACACAACGGTTCCTATAAGAATTAGCTTAGGCCACGGGTCCGACAGCACTGCTGTTATACAGACTTTGTACCAGAACAGCACTAACACAACAGATCGACTGCTGCTTTCATCACTCTCATCATCATCATCATCATCCATTCTTTAGTGCCTTTAGCATTAATCTTATTGCTTAAAATCAAAATGTATCAAAGTCACAGTGCTGTGTCTGTAGTATTCCGCATCTAGAGGTACGTCACACTTGCAGATAATCAGATACTCGAAAAACAACAGGATGTCCATTTAAATTCGATGTAGCAAACATCATGAACATTATCTGTATAGTAAGGCAAATACAAACGAAACAAATATTTGTCAGAGCCTTTAAACATCTTCAAACAAGAACATAATAAATATTAGGTGTGTGATAGACATCAACAGAATACTACAGCAAGTCTCTGTCTTATTTATATTGTCTCTGTCTGAGTAGACAACCAGCGAGAAGCTTCTAGACATTGGAGATGTTTTGCGAGGCATCCCGTGCTTGTCGGATACCGTAGAGCCACTTAATGACGCGTGCATTCCTCTCGATGACCGAGATGCCGTAAGGAACACGCTCACTGGGCTTTATAGGCCCGTCATCATCTTCGTCATCATCCTCCTCTCCTCGGCGTCCATCCCCACCGTCCCCGCACTCTGAGCTAGGAGTACTGACACTCCGTAGTTTGGAAACCGAAACTATGTCCGAATTTGCCCGAGCAAATCGCTCCACGCCACCCATTCCTTCAACCTCATCTGGGTCCAGTCCACAGTAATTAAAGAAGCGCTCCAGGTCAGCTGTGGCCCGAGAGTAGCGGTCGCTCAAGTCCGACTTGGAACGGTGGAGGGAGGGATGCTTCCGGGTTGAACCGGGACGTGACCCCCGAGAGCTTGCTGAGGAAATGCGGGTGAAAGCGGGGGAAGCCGGGGGTAGAATGCCAGCACGTAGAAGCAGCGGGCTGGAGGGGATGCAGGGGATGCAGGGGGATGCAGGGTGAGTTCCCGAAGGTTGCTGCTGTGTGGGAGGTGCCTGTGGCTGGGCTATCTGTGGTTGAGCTACTTGAGCTTGTCTAGGTTTGGGTTGAAGAGGCAATCTCTGAGGTTTCCTGATCTCTGCATGCGGTCGCACATCCACCCGTCGTACAGTTACGGAGTTGGGGGTCCCGTAACTACCTTGTGGTACCAGCCGGGGAGCCCTGGCTGGGACCGGAGGCGGCCTTCGGCTGGGCTCAGCAGGTGAGGACTGATTGTTGAGAGGAGAGGAGGTGCGAGAGGAGTTGGGCGTTGAGCCAAGGTGTGCTTTAAAGTTAATGCAGTGCTGAGGTTCTGCAGATTGTCCACTACCAACACTCTGACTTCCGGAAGAGGGTGAGGAGGCTGAGGGAGAAGGAGAGGACGGGGTAAGCGAGGATGCAAGTGGTCCGTCACAGACGTTGATTAGATTATTAAGCACTTCAAGGTTGAGTTGTGGTCCTCTGCTAATGCCATGGTCCGGACCTCCGTTCTCCGTCTCAAGTATGCGCCGGGTAATCTTCCTCGCTGGCGGAGTGTTTATTCTGCACTGCATCATCATGCTTGGTGATAACAGTGGTTTGCGAATGATTGGGGGCTTCACAGGTTCTTGCTTATTGAGTGCTACTTGCTGACTCTTTACGTACTTGGCCTTGTCAGCTTCCAGGCGCTCAACTGCACTCAGCTTCCGCGTTCCTGGCTCGGGTGCTCTGCGGAAGTAGTCCGGGCCTTTGTTGAGGATTCGGAAAGGCATGGCAGAGGTGAATGGACCCCCAGTAAGACGACCATCTGTGGGACGAAGGGTCTCCACCGGCATGATTGTTAGCAGTGGGATTAATTTTAGAGGTGAAATGAAAGCTAAGGGTCAATGTTTCTGTTGCTTTCAAGAATGTCTTGCAGGCCCAAGAAAGACTTTTGTAGTCACAGGTCTCTTTATTCCTTTTCCTTTGTATATTTTTCCCCACCTTCAAGGGCCCCTTTAACTTTCTTACCAGTCTGAACACTCCTGCTGCTGTTACTTCACTCTTTTTTGTGTGCCGGCCTCTTGCCTCTATTATCTGTTCTCTCCCGAGTCCGGCTCATTGAATAGAGGCCCGTGGGATGGGGTCATAAAGGGTCGCATTCCACATCAGTCCGGCTGAGTGACCCACCAGGACGGGGCAGATCCTAAAATGAGCTCCTTGCAGCTGAAATGTTAGCAGAACAGTTCCGGTGAAACACGGTGACTCGGGTCCTTCCTCTCAAACTCCAGATGTTCCAGACTTGTAAAATGCTCCTTAAAAACCTGATCCTCTTTTTCTTGTAATCCTGGACTCTTTTCCTGGAGGAAGGAGAGAGAGAGAAAGATGCTGTCAGACATGGGTAGGCAAAGAGAGGACCTCCTCTCGCTCCCTCTGCTCCACACATATAACTAGAGTACTCTAGGGCGAATGGGGGCAGACGTTTGGTTTTAATGCACTGTCTGGCCCCTCCTACTACACTCTTAAAGCCTCCAGATGCTGCATGTGGGAGCAGCCAATCAGGAAAGAGAATAGAGTTCCAAGCACAAGAGGAGGAGAAAGGAGTAAGCCAGCAGCCAATCTCTGATTGGTTTAACCTCGGAACGCTGACCAATTGCACCCTCCCCCCACTCACAACAAACACTCCTACTGAATTTTCATTCAAATGTGATTCTTTGAAAAGAAACAAAAAAAAAAGAAAAAGACAGAGCTAAAGAACAGCTGCAATCTTTTATATTCGGTTGCATCAAATAGTGGCGTTTTATGAAAATATTTAAATGTCCTCCTCCACTTGCTCAGTGCTCATAAATGCACAAAGGCGCTTTTGTGTATCTTTACAAAGTACATTATAGGCAGATTATCATCTTTTATATTCTGGTCTCAGACTAGATCTAAGCCAAGGCTCAAAATCCGTCTGAAACACTCGTGAGCATAAATACAGCTCGTCTCAGAAAAGCTAGTTTTATAGTAAAACCTTACCTTAAGAATTTAAACAAAGCGCGGTTCTCAATTCTGTGCTGGCTCAAAATTAGACATTTTCCCCTCCCTCTCTTTCTCTTCATCACAACTTCTGATGCTTTCATATTCCTCTTGATCCTTATTGTCAAGGGACATGGGACTTTTTCCTTCTCTATTCTCCTTTTTGTTACTGCATTAAAGGTTTGGATTACATCATAAAGAGTGCTGATAGGCTTGTTCCTTGCTGTTCATCTTCATCTTCACCATCATCATCATTATATTCAAATACACATTTTTAATTAATCTTTTTATAGCATGACTTCTAGTCTGGACCCTCATCCCCGTTACGCTCTCCCTCCCCTTTTCACTAAGAAGATAGAAAAGACTTAACACAATAGAAAGAATCCTCCAACCAAGAAACAGTTCATTTGAAATCATAAATATAGTCTTAAACTCTAATTGCAGAACAGCGAATTGCCTTTAGAGAAACCTACTAATAATCTTTCTGACATCTGCCAGAAAGAGTGAAATATAAGCAGCCTAAATTGCTTAAATGAAATCACATTTGACCCCATTTATTTTCCTAATGCATATTCCTTGTATTAATGTGAACACTTTATCAGCGCATGTTTTTACAGACACTAAATACTTGGTTTTATAGCAATTCCTAAATTTTAGTAGCTTGCTTTTCCTCTAAAGTTTCAGGTTTCAATGTTTCATTTTAACTTCACTGTTAAGCTGATTACCATTTAAATATGTAATAAAGTTCAGGGTTATTTGCTGTTTACTGTTGCTAATACTTCTGTACTAATTTATGAATCACTCAGATATGTGACTCTTTACTTACATTACTATGAGATTGAAACAGCAGAGAGACAGACAAGTTAAAAGTAGAGAAATGTCTTGTGTTATAATGTTTCCATTATTGTGAAAATAGATTTAATTAAACATGTTTGGCATGTTTCTATCCATTAATGTGTCTTATAAGAGGCTTATGGACAGAGTAATGCAATAAATGCTTATCCAGGTCAAATTCTGTAATGGATGATGCAAACACACATTTACACACCTACAGCTGTCTCTCAATGGCCAGGCTTTTAATAGAAGGGGCAGTTGCTCAGGACCCTGCTATGCTGTAAGGGGTGAGGCAGCTCTAGTGTCAAAAACCCAAAACGGATCATCATTCCTTCCCCTCCACATCTCTGTATTCCCCTGGCTTCTACCAAACACCAATATAGAAGAAAACTCTTCCACAGGAACCATAGACCACAAGCATGAAGGCTTGTACATATATGGATAACAATGAAATTCTAGGCTTGTTAAGTCATTAGATCACTTTCTCAAAACTATTTAACTACCTCATGCATCAGTGAGATAAGCAGCACACAGATGAACAGTTTATGCAACATCCAAATGTGTTTCCAACTTGAACAATTATACAAAAGACGTGATTTTGGGACCATTATTAAAGGGATTAATAATTAATTACTGATCCTCATGTTGTTAGAAATCACTTAAAACCTTCATCTCTCATCAGAACACAAATTAAGATATTTCTGATTAAATCCGAGAGCTTTCTGACCCTGCATAAACAGCAAAACAACAACCATGTTCAAGACCCAAAAAGTTTGTAAAGACATCATTTAAATATTCCATGTGACACTGGTTCAACCTTAATTTTATGCACACAAAAAGTGACTATTTTGAGGTCCTCTATACATTCCTGGTCTTTGAACGTGATAGCTAGCTTGCTGTCTATGTAGGGTAAGAAAGCTTTCAGATTTAATCAAAAATATCTTAATTTGTGCTACGCAATGAAATATCCAAACTTGATAAACTAACAAATGTGTAAAATAGGTTTCTAATAATGCCAGATGATATGCATAACAAAATATTGTAAATTTCCAGTCCATACAAAACTTAATCTGAGCTTAAGCATAGAAAACATAAAAATAAATAAAAAAATCCCCCATGCAGACTGTAATAAGCAGGGTGTAGTTCTCAATTTTGGGTTGCAACCCACCAGCTGGGAACCACTGTTTAGAGCAATGATATACTCAGTCCAACAGAAGTTAAAATCATACTCATCTTATAGCACACAGTGATCTCAAAACCATTAAAGTGTTTAGGTCTCATGTAAAGTAAGATCCCCAAACAGAAGCAAACACACGGTGGAATGTGAGGGTGGCACGAACAGCCCACAGCTATGGGCACAAGCGTGGTGTGAACTGATTGAGATAACAGAAGCATTTCAGCACTGAGCCAACTGGACCCAGAACACCGAAGACGTGGGGAGAGCCAGGAATACACACACTTAGAGACCCACACACACCCACATCAGACTTCCACAACCACAGAAACACACAGGCATCTCCAAAGCAAACCTTGCTGGGCACAAAATAAAGATCTGGTCTTAATTCCTAAGAGCTGATGTAATTTTCCCCTCTGTGTTTAGTGGTGGACTGGACTGTGGAGCCACAAAAACGTGAATGGAAAATGTTTGCTAAGGGCTTGAGCATGGCATCTAACAGTGATGTTTTTGTGGGTGTTTTTAAACCTGAATGGATGTGTAATGTTCATTTTCATAGCATGTAATGATTTGAGGTACACTAGATGAAGGAAAATGTGATGCAAATAAGCTCACGGTGAAATCCACGGACAAAAGCACTGGGAGACGGCGGGTCGAGCACGGCGGTCTACAGCTGCAGGGAGAAAGTAAAAAAATGACCTCACTAATTTTGGCTGAAAGAAACTCTGCATTGTAATTAGAGAGGAACTCAGCATGAGTGGAAGAGTAGTGCTGTTTTAAAGATATCTTTCAATTACTGCTGCGACAACAGACCAAACATGAGAGATACACGTGAGTAGGGAAAGTAAAAAAAGAGCAAGGAAGGGGGTGGAAAAAAATGAAAGCTAGAGAAAGTGTAGGAGAGAGAGAAGTGGGTCAGATATCTGAAAACCAGAGATAAAGAGTTAAAGAGAGAAAGTTGGTAAGCAGCAATTTGAAACAGTAGAAGAATTACCAAGATTGTTCCTTTCTAAAAGAAAACGCAAGAAATACTTGCCAAAGCAAATCTCATCACCACAATCTCAAGCTCTTGCTAAAACGTCTGAGATGTGTTTCGTCAGGATTGCTAGGGGCTAGGGACTAGGCCCAGATTTTATGGTCCTCAGGTATGCTTGGATTCTCCTTTTAACCTCTATGTTTATCAATTCAGCAGGACACCTTTCCTCAACAAACTTCACAATTTGAGGTATCATTTCATGTTGATATCATATCATATCAAGCTGGCATTACTGGATTTCAGTAATAAAAACTCAAAATGAGTCATAAGTTGGATGACAATTCTGCACTTTGGAAAAGAGAGGAACAGTAATGGTGAAGCTTGCCCTAGTTGTCGAGCTGATGAGAAGCTCCTGGATGTCAAACTGTCTATGTAGAGGCATGTTCGACTTTGTGACAGGAGACTGACAGTTCTAAAATAGATCAAAACCTACATTTCCTGCTCCTAGCAGCCTGGAAGGATTCACTCGGAGTCACCTGTGCAATGTTACAGCTACGCTCCTGTTCCCTGGTCTACATACTTTCCATCCTTTAGCGTGTCAATACTGCAGGAAGCTTGTGTGAATGCCTTCAGGTATTTGGCAAGGACTGCGCGTAGAAGATCTGACGTCACTATATGAGTAACAAGGGAATTCAAGAATCTCTCCCAACTGGAAACATGAGGCATCCTGCTGATTAAGCGGATGTTATGTAAGGAAAAAGGAGAAGGAATGTGTAAATCGAACTCAGTGAGAGACCATCACCACCTGTGCAGAAAAAAGAAACACGGTGAGGTAAATTTTACCTTTGCAGGGTCATTTTTATCTGCACGCCCCCAAAAGGATAGTAGAGCCAGATCAGAAGAATTCTACACAAGCCCCCTTAAAGTACTATTTAGCAACAAGTAGCTATATATTCCCAGCGTTTTGTGTGACAGTTATTAATTGATTTATTGATAATGGCTTGTTTCGGATTGAATCGGAGTGACTGTGCCCTACAGATGAACCTCACTTAAAGATTTGACCTATTGTGCCACACTGTGTAAGTACAAACTAACTAATATCATTCCCAAGGGTCGTCCCTAACAGCTTTTACTGCATTGACAGAGTCACACCTCTCACTCATCTCACCTCAGCGAGCACGATAAAGATGCCCCAAAGGACTCAAGCCTTTAGCCTGATAACCTTTCACACCGACTCCATCCGTAACTACCACAAAGCTCCATCGGTGAGGGACAGCTGGTTATAAAGGGTTTTAAACAGCCTTCTCTTCTCAATGTGTGACAACGCACACCACAGCTGTTTCCCCTCCGTCCACAGCAGGCCAGGATGACCTCTCAACACAACATCATTAGACAGAGCTGGTATTGTACTAAACGGCCCACGGTAAGAACAGGATATAGCTAACATTAACTGTCTGAATGAGCCCCGTGGATATTATCATCATCATTCATCTAGCATTTATAATGTCAGCCAATATGTCAATACAGTTGCCCTCATTGGCATTTCTCAAACTCATAGTTCACCCAAATAAATTAGTGCATAACATAGATTTCCAGTGATTTTAATAAAACCAAATTGTAAATATATTAAATAAAAAATACATAAAATAAATGTATAATTACTACAGAGTAACTCAAACCATGAACAGCCTTATTTTTAATTATTTATAATAAATAAATAAATATAAATAACATAAAGGGCTGTACTTAATTCTTATTTTGGTAATACTTAATCTCTTAATCTGTTACTTTGTTTAGTAAGATTAAAAAATATTTTCTGTGTTTTTAAGAAAACACTATTTAAA
>JAUYWG010000061.1:7742584-7755898 GCA_034779775.1 Enteromius afrohamiltoni
ACAAACAAAAAAGCATGTTAAAAAGGACACAGATAACAGCATCGGTCTGTTCCTCCATCTCTCATGTTGACTGTAATACGATAATCAGTTGAGAGCAAAAAGTCCATCTGTGCTTCATGGACCAACCACAATGCGACCATAAATTCCCCACATTTCCCTCCATCCATCACTTTAAAACTTCCAATCAGAGAAACCAGATTAGATTAAATCAGTTCCCTGGAGTTTTCAGATCAGGGTTGAACGTCAAAGCAGATCAGCAAGCTCATGCGGCACAGTGCCGCTCAGATAAATGTATCTGACCCCAAAGACTTAGGTGATCTGTCACTTACATGACTATTAGTGATTTACCGTTTCCCATTGGATAAAGCTCTGCAGTACCAGCTGCACATTTAAGGGAAGGAAGGACACAGGGTGGCAGAGGTCACTTTAAACTCTCAACCCAGCACTGTTCAACATCCTCACACCGCTGTCAGCTGTAAAAGAGAGATGCACCTCGCCGTCATATTGATCAAGCAAAATGGCCTGATCATCCCCTAATTACAACCATGGCAACCTTGTCTCTGTCAGACTCATCTCAGGAATCCATGACCCCGGGGACCCTGACAAAGTAAAGCTGAGAGATGTCACTCACACATTCTCAACACAAAAGACACAAGCAGGCTAACAGACTGTGTGTAATCACAGAGATGAGCTGGTTCAAGCGTCAGGCCCAGAGTGTTGTTTTTACCTTCTTCCACAGCAGCTACCAATTCCGTTTTCCCACAGTCACACACACACGCGCACACACACACACCAAAACAAAGGAACAACAAACAACTAGCAACTACGTTTACAAGAACTAGAGCACAACACAAACACAAGCTCTAAACACACACACAGACAGGTCACCTATTAACCCAGTTTGACCAATAACTAAGCTAGGAATGTCAGCGAGTTAACGCATCACAGAGAGGGAAAGATAGGAGATCTTTTCCTGCACGAATATGCAGACAATATGACACAGAAAACAACTCACAGTTGTTATTACACACACAGACTGACTCAGTTCCTCATTTCTCAAGCACTAGTGTTTTGAATAACGTTTGACATTAATTTCCGGGATGTACGATGTATCATATTGCCTATAAATTGTTTTAATCACCATTTTTTGATATTGTATATTTAATGGTCATTTGCCCTATGCTTAAATTCAAATAACCTTTGGTTTCATCTAATGCTCATTTAAGGTTAATGTTCAAAACACTAAGAAATTCAGAAGACAGACAGAAACACCACTATAAATGCCCAGTTTTATGTACATATGAATCTATATTAAGTTCATTTGTACATATATTTTCATTATTTTGACAAAACAGTACCAATTATAGATAAACACACTTAACTATATTGGTGCATCCCTAATAACAATGGCACAAATTTATATTCGGCACACTAAATCCTAGCATCCTAGCAAAACTAGCAGACGTCCCGTTTTAATGCATATGATAAAAGTCCTAAAGGAGTTTATCTGTATTTAACTGAACTCAATCAGCCTACACTCACACTATTGTTTTTCACTGATCCCGTATAAACAACCATTATGTCCTACTAGGTAATCAGTCCAGTCCCAGCACGCTCAAATTAGACTCACTAGACACTCACATCCTTCATAAATGAATGATGAAAGGAGAGGACACGAGTTATACATGAGCCTCACTTTTACTGCCATTACAGTTAAACATAAAATAACATAAAAGAACAATTAGGGAGATCAACACAGTCAACTAGCTGCAGAAAGCACAAGACTAATCCACTAGTTTCCAGATTACTGGATGTCTGTTACAGGTTCCTTAACTTACCAGGACAAGTGTTTTCCAAGAGCAGGATGAAGCGCTCAAGCTGTCGAGCCTTTTGAAGAACGGAGCTCAGCAGAGAGTCGGCACTCCAGTGAGTGTGTGTGTGTGTGTGTGCGCGACTGACACGGCAACTCAAATACTTCTCCTCCTCCCTCTTTCCCACATAGCTCCTCCCAGCTAGACTGGAGAAACTCAAGCAGGAAGCGCAACTCTTTCCTACAGACACATGACCAAACGCATATGCGTTTGTCTTATTTACTCCACAAATCCTTTTCCTATTCTTGGTCTCGAGAGGTTTGTCGCTTCCGATTGGTGTTCATCTCCTGGATATTTGTGGCGGTCATTTCCCAAAACAGCTCGAAATAATCTTTTCCCACATTGCACCTACCGTAGACTACAGGAGGAAGTGATATAAGAGTGTCTGCCGGCTTCATAAAAGTAAAAGGAGCGCTGCAGTGGAAGCCATAAGGAAATCCAGTCATTCCTTCTGACAATTTCAGGAAGATCCCCAAGGAATTACCTGAGACAGAATCATGATAATTGTCTCGTGTGACCGGCCCTGTTCTGGGAAGCAGACCGATACGAAGAGGTTTAGTGGTTTCTCGGATCTCAAAATGTGAGTCTTGGTTGAGCATAGCCCTCAAAACACAAGGAAAATCCCCTAAGAGCAGGGAGTGGACTGAATCCAGCTCAAAGTGATGGAAATGAATAAAAGTTACCAAACAAACACTACACACCAGTATCAGAGTCGCTTTGAAGAATCCACCTCTCCATTAACTAAGATTAGTAAATTAATGGATTACGTAAGATTAACAGGATCATTTAAGGAGTGGTTTTGGTTTGGCAGACCACCTCTGTGGCAAGGTGAATGTTCTGCTGAGCACAACATCTGCCATCCAGATGCACAACAAATAAACAAGTCTGACCCAAACAGCTCCTCCTTTTTAGATCTATTCATTCAGTCAAGTGCAGGTGTAGATTCTTAGCCCATTTCTCTCCATCTGACTGCCTTTGAAACCCACACCCTCATGCCAAGGGGGCATACCTTAGTCCCACCATAATCACAATACCCACAGAATGTTTGCCTGGGGCTATGGTAACAGATCTCTATGGGAATGGCAATAGCTGAGTAAAAAGTAAACCAGGCAGACACTACAGAAGGCCAGAGATAGGGGTGTTAACAACTGATTGACGATTAATTGTTGTGCATAATTTAAATCGACTAAATTAAACTGATGATTAATCAACTCAGCAGTGTGAAAAACCTGTTTATACAAGGATCTAAACTGAAATTGCCCAATGTGTTGCATGTAATATCTGAAACTTAAATGGGCACCCCTGAATTGTGAAAACAGGCTAAAAGTGTTTCTTTCTGCTTGTCTAGTTATGCCAAAGCTTGCCCTGTTTACATTTTAACTGCACGCCACCTGCGTTCCCCCCAATATAACACTTATAGTTTATAAAGGCTACTACATATAACTTCATAATCAGTCAACTTATACAAAATATACATTTGATTAATATATATTTTTGTAATATATTTAAACACACACACACATCTATGTCGCAACATTTGAAGTGGACCAAAGCATTTATGTTTTAGGACAACTTTGATTAATGTTAAAATGTTGGCTACCGTATGTATGTTTATATAAATATATATAAATATAATTATTCTCAATCTAAAACACATAAATAGACAAAAATAAGAGTAAAAAATTAAATAAAACTGAAACGCAAAAAAGACAAAGAAGACACTTTCATTTCTTAAGCATATTCATTCTCAATAGTGATTTAATTATCATTTGAACGCACTACTTTCACAACCATTATCAAGAGCTGATGACCACGGAGTTCTATCCATCATCAGATTTACTTTTCTATTTCTATTCTGTGCAGCGATGAAGACCTCTGATCTCTCACCTTGATTTCATATCTTCATCTCTGCCCAAGTTCCCGAAATGTTTACGCTGCAGGATCAACACTAATGTTAAAGAGGCTGGCTTTACATTGGTAATGCTGTCAGCACTGATCTGTCCGGGTCCTCATCTGAGCTGCTGAAGAATGGCAGCGTCTTTGAAAGAGAGGATTATGGACCAGTGCAGGATTACTACTGCTGTCCATCTTTCATTCTGAAGACCATGCGAGAGACACACTCACAGGGTCAGACTCACACTCGGACATCTCCTTTTACAACTCGTATTACACACGGACATGTCCAAACAGGCTTTCCCCCCCCCCGTGAACACGCATGTACACAAACATGATCGACTGATTAGTCAAGCGGAGATGAAAATGACTGTTTGCCACAATGAGGTCAACTATCACAACAAGCTGTTTACATACGCAACACTTGAATTTAAATAAACAGTTCACATTTCCATGTGGATCCAATTCCCTCTAAATGCAAAAGTGGCATTAGAAAAACAAATCTTCTGTTTTTTGGCATGAAATTCTACATTATGGGTTTACCCAGTCAACAACAATTTGTTAACGTTCTCATTAAGCCAATTATTATTAAATAATCTCAAAAACATTATATTTTTTAAAATCATTTTGCGAACTTCATGGGAACGTTACTTTTGCTTTGAATGTTCTGAAACTGGTAACGTTCTAAAAAAAACAATAATAATAATAAATAGTTAAGATAAACATCCAACTAAGACATTTTAGAAAAAGTTGTCGTCTTAACATTACTGGAGGGTTCTGAGGATGTACCCTGTGGTCTCAAAAACCACGTATGGGGCGGGGCATTAATAGATCTTTACATTCCACAGAAATCTACAGTTTTCAGTAGAATTCTGTGCCTGATACAAGTGAGTGGCACTCAAAGGACTGTCTGAGGTCGAGCCTGCTTTAACACATGCGCATACACAGTTACTCGGCGCCACAGATTTGGAGATGTTACAAAAAAACAAGAGCACCTGAGCCAATCAATGCATGAAGCAATAGGGAGATCGGGGTGAGTGCACTCTCAGTTACAGTGCCATACTGGGAGGAGGGCAGATCCACTCTCTCACGTGCTGGAGGGAAACAGCCCTCTGGGAAGGGTGGAGGGCTGGCTGGACTAGTGCTGTTTATCTTGGGAGGGCAGTTTCTAGGGAGAGGCTTGAATGAGCCAACTCGCATTCCACAGGAAAAAAAACAGAGATTTAGAAGAGTGTACGAGAGAAAGGCTCGGTCAAAATGTGAAGTCCAAATGTGGAGAAACTGTATTTAGTAAATGCATGTGGGCGGTTGATGTGGCAAACTTCTTATGGGTCAAAAGCATCATCCAGAGATAAAAATAAGACTAGATTTATTATAGTTGAGTGTGCCAGAACTGTATTTTTCTGGAATTTCAGTACTCGCATGAAATATTTATTAATTTAGCAAAAGCTTTTATCTATGTTGATTTACAAATGAGGAACATCACAAGAACTCTATTTAAAGTCAACAATATTACAAAATACAAACATTTGTTGATTAGCAACCATTTCTGAAGTCCATAATAAACTTAATTCAGGGGTTGTGGTGAAATCGACTCTGCCAGAGAAATGATTCACAGTGTCACTATACTAAAAGATTCAAACTCTGTTAGAAATGTTTGTGGTAAAACTTTTTTTTGCTCATTGGAGAGGAAAGAATTATTAAGGACACTGGCTCAAAATCTGTTCTATAGAAAGCATCTGCTTTAAAGTTAAAAAGAAAAAACTTTCAGAAGTATTATTTATTAAGTCATCATGTGTAATCAAAAACCAAAGACAATTCTTGGCTATTTTAATTAAGCCACACATTGAGGAAGCTGCATGAACACAGTCAACATCATATTCTGCAAAGGCTTGCTTGCGTGTGTGTGTAGATCTCTTGTTTATACATTGATGCCTATTCAACCACTTCACTGATTCAATATTAATTTCTTAATAAATCACCATCAATGAAGTTTAGGAAGGTTTTAGGAAAGACTGAGATCACTCTGGGAACCCAAAAATGTCTCAGATTCTCTCTAATCTTCTCAACTCTGCTGAGCATAGGATAATTTTATCCACTGGAGCCCCGAGGCTGTCAAATATCACAGAAAGAAACTATGGCGCTTCACATGGTTTGCAAACTAACTGGACCTAGTGGCTAGCCTGTGGTTGAGGGTGTGTGTGCTCTAGATTAATCTTTACTAAACCGTAGCAATCTCCCCATTCTCCATCTCTGCAGATAGACCTCTACTCACCGCTGACAGTCCTATATTGGAATTTGACTTGCAGCACTTTCTGGAAATCCACAAAGCACAAGCAGAGGAGACAGAGGAGTCCTGGACTGTGTTATGACATTCAGACAGATCCCACGTTTCACAACACTGTGGAGACTGATTTCCACGAAACTGACATCAGCACTAATACTCACTACTATCTTTAAACACATGTGTGATGCCGTGGGACTTTTCTCTGTCCAATCACGTATTATGCCTGATTAGTCTTCAAAGTATGTGCATTCACTGCATGCACACTACCTAACAGAACAAAGAAAAATACCACAGAAAAAACAATCTTACATTTAATTTGCACTATAAATTGTTACAGATTTTCAGTGCTTTGCTACAATCTGTATTGTTAAAAGAGCTATATAAATAAAAGTGACTTGTTTCATGCCTTTATTTCATTCCTTATATTTGGGAGAAATTAAAACAGACAAAGAATTCATCTATACTTGTCTATAGAATTTACTATAAATATATTATTAATGCAGCATTACATAGGCCTAATTACTGTAAAATGTTTTTAGAAATTATGTTACATTTTTATTAATTCAATTTATTATGAAATGTAATTAAACCATTAAAATGGGAAACACAGATGTGTTTTATGTAACAATGTAACCTGACGTAAATGTAAAAAAATTAAAAATAAAATAAATTTAGGAAAAAAATCATATGCAATTTGCTGTCCACAAGCCAAACAAAAACATATAGCTTTCCATAGCCTATCAACAAATGAAGAGAAAAATAAAAAATAAAATCAAAATGTGCTTGTAATTTTAGGACCACGTCTAAAATAAATACTCATTATAGCACAAAGAAAAGGGCCACAAGTGCCAGAATACATAGACATGATAACAGCTGTTACTGTTTGTTTGAATAGGCTACTTTAGGTCTTATCGTGTACAAAAAGGTCAACGTGATGCAATTCCCTATTTAGGCAGGCATTGACTGAATGATAATGCTCAGGCTATCAACTAACAGGGAATAACAAAAACATACTCTAGTCTAATCCCTTGTCAGTTTCCTTTGCAGTGGAATCAGGTCAGAACAACATGAAGAGTAGCAGCCTATATGTGTACAGTAAAACACAACCGCCAAGCTTGTCTCTTGTCTTGTTATTTGACCTGTTTCACTTGGGTTGGTGACTGAAGATATCCTATATCCTATTTGTGCAGAGATTTAAACACACAGGTCTATCTTAGGAACATACGCAATGTAATTTAGCAGTCACACAACCAGACTATTAGTTTGCTTTTCCTGGATTGCATCAAAAGAAGTCTCCCACAGACAGCTGGGATTCTGTAACACTGTCTCAAAGGTTAAAGGAAAAAAACAAAACATGTTAATACGTTTCTGTGGCCTCGGGCCCAGTTTCCTTAATAACAAAACATGCTCTATCCATTCGCTTAAATATAAAAATAGTCCAGAAGACACAGTACCATGAAACAGAGAAGCAGCTGTCACTTCAGACTTGTGTGCTGCTATTTTGTTACATGAGAAGTGTAACAGTCAAGGACAAAACACCCACAGTGCGCAGTAAACCTTCCTCCACGACTTACCCTTGGGCAAGACTGCTCATTTATTTAAGAGACATTAACTTAAGAGACATTCATTTAAGCTCATCACCCAAAACTGATTAGGAATGAGAAGGTTGACTCGCTGCTGCGAATCGATTCTTTCGAACAGATTCAAATGATTCAGGGCATTGCGTCATCAAGCACTGCCTGACATCATCACATTATACTATAAGTATAACATTCAACTCATAAGAACATAATTCTTAAGAAAACTTATATAAACAAAAAAAAAACTGTCGGTATTTTCAATTATTGTGAATTATCGTCTATTTTAATACTTATATGAGAATCAAACTTTAGAATGTATTTTCAGCATTTAAACTAACGTTAGACGCTCTGATGCTCATTGGATTCATAAACTCACCTCAGCAGCAACACCGCAGCGTTTTCAAAGTGGACTTCGACCAGGAAAGAGCTGACTAGGTTGTACCGTATGAATTTACAGTTAAAACGTCTTTGATAGAAACCGTGAGAGTACCTACATTGTCATGAACCCTGATCGCCGATTGAATTTCTGCGGGGAATGTACCACTATCAGTCCATAACATATGAGGGTAAAGTGATGTTGTGCTATAAAAAATAGGATGTCGACGGAAACAAATGGTTTAAATTACCACATAAATACGTGCCCATAGTTTGCTAATATGTTCTCACATTAAACCAAAAACACGGTTTAGGACAAGAAAGCGGGTTAGAGTGTCCCCACATTGTTTGAACACCCCTACTGGTGCACATAATAGTACGAGCCGAATCCCGCCATTGGTCGCTTCCCAGTTTGGAAAACGCAGGAAAGTTTCCAAGGTAACCGCCCCTCTTTGTTTGGGTTACGTATTACGTAATTGTTTTGTCTGCCTAAAAACTCATTTACTAATAAAATATAGCTGGGGGGAAAAAAAATTCCCCAATTTTTATTCTGGCATCTGCTTTGGAGCATTCGCATTAATTCTTCTATTCTGTCTTTTAGCCAACATTTTAACCTTGAAATGTGATGTTGATATGGCAGCAATGTTAAAAACACGGGGAAGAGAAGACTTTGCAACTCTGCAAGAATAATGTACAGAAATAAAGGTACTTTAGATATTTAAATCATTTAAATTCTGGACTAAATAAAAATAATAATGATTATTATTATTACTACAGCCAAGTAAGACAAGATAATTAATATGGTTCATAACTACAACAATATTAATTATGGATTAGTTTTTTATTTTATTTTATTTTTTTAGCAGTTGTGCTACATGGACTTCATCATGTGCTGAGGCTCAGTCAAACCAGACAGGGGTGTTAATGGGGGATGGGGGTTAATTCATTAACTGGCACAGATTGTCTATAGCGGTGTTGTTCTTGTCTGTGTATACAATAGGGCTGCTGATAAACTAAAGTAGGGTAAATTGAAAGTGATTTAATTAACTTAAGGTAGACTTTCACTTTTTGATTTGTTTATGTGCTATTGAGAAGCAATTGTGAAGACAGAATGCAATAATGTAAGTAATTGAATTAATCTCAGGTATATCTACAGATTTTATTTTCATTTATTTTTTTAAGAGTATATATATATATATAGTGTGTGTGCATTGTATTTTAAATGTGATAGTGATCCAACAATAAAATCAAACAACAAAAAAAACCTACCCCAAAACAAAACAATGCAAGCATTTAATATATAAATATAATATAAAATATTACGTTCATATATTATTTTTCAAATGATTTATAGGAGAATTGTAGGGGAATAAAATGCACCAAAAATATTTTCACTCTACACTGCTGCTAATCTGTGTAGACTAGATGTAATTAATGAGGAGCAGCAGAAAATAAGAAAGATATTTTGGAAAAAAAGCAGCAGCCTGATCTTTAAACCCCCATTACTCACTCCCACTCAGGCTCTGAGAGGCCAAATGGCGTATGCATCCATTGTTCAGCACTCGTTTTAACTGTTAGCCATGACAGAGGAAAACAGAGAGCTCTGCGACACAAAGACATCGTCCCCTGGGCCATGAACCTCAACCGTCAATCCTCTCTCATTACAAGCATGTCTCATTAAACACAAGCTACTGCTGATCCTTCTCTCTACTGAAAATAAACAATTTAAAAAGTGAAGTGTAACAGTTCCTCTTCCATACTCACTCTAGCATCTGCATCAGAAGCATGTGATTTTACATGCTGTCGTAAACAAAACAAAACGGTCATATGTAAGCTTATAGCTTTATCATTTAATTCTTATCTAAGACTGTGAAGAGAAGTGAAAACTTTCCTTCCCGAAAAATCAGTTTGCCTGATTAAATACAGAATATGAGCAAATAATAACACCATCTGTTTATGTCCTTTACCTCTATTTTGAGGACTCTCTCTCTCTCTCTCTCTCTCTCTCTCTCTGGAAATTGTTTCCACTTTATTCATAACCCTTTTACATGAAACAATGCCGATTATGTCAGCAGTCAGCGGTAGTCCACTTTCTGAATAAATGTTCCTGAGAAGCTTCTGAGAAAACCTGCCTAATGATGCTCTGGAGCTTAATATATAAGCTTGTGGAGAGCCAAGTTATTGTCTGTTTTACAATGACTTCCAGTTAACTGAGCCAGGACTTCATGTTCTGCTTAATCTAGATCCAACTATAATAATTATAGGAGAGGAAAAGCACACCTTGACACACTCTAAAAGCTTTATCTGATGTTTTTATTTAGCCTCTTCCCACAGAGGATGACTAGTGAGTTGTTAAACGTTCTCTAATACGCAGGTCTTGTCTTGTGTATGTTTGACGCTCAAGTGTTTGTCAGGCTGAAATCATACTTATCCATCATCTAGTAGACAAACAACTGTGTAACTATTTTGTGCTGTATTTTAAAACATGAATACAGATTTTTAATGTCCTTCTGTTATATTCCCAAAGCCCATCTAACAACCGCATCTTTCCTTGCGTTGAGGCAGAGGCTGGCAGAAAGCCAGCAGGATGCTGCTATTCAATCACCAATGACAGACTCTCTCTCTCTCTCTCTCTCTCTCTCTCTCTCTCACACACACACACACACACACACACATTTTCATTCTCATATAAACAAAAACTGTCTTTCCCTTTCCCTGTTTTTCAGCTATTCATAGCACCCTGATTCATTCCCATTGGATGAAGGACCCATGGGAAAGGATCCATGCTGCTGGCGATGGGGAAGGATCTCTTATCTCTTACCTTTCATTATCCCACTGGTGAAAACAGAAAGAGAGTGGCAAAATGAAACAGGAAAGATAAGGCCAACAGCTTTGGATAACAGAAAACCACTGCAGAGGCAGACCATGAGAAAACACCAGATGACAACCGTGATCAGTGTGTGAGATCCATAAACTAGATCCCAACCACTCAGAATGCAACACAGTTTCAAATATTTTAAAAGAATGAAACTGTTTTGACTAAGCATAAGGTCACAGTCTACTGCCTTTCCATTACGCTTACAAGAGAAAGAGCAGTGCATTGTCTTATCAGCACACAAACACTCCCTTCACGATCACTGGATTTTAAGCAATAGTTCACCCAAAAATGAAAATGCTGTCATTCTTTACTAACGCTTAAGCTTTATTTCTTCCATGCAAGATGTTAAACAGAATGCTCCAGCTAGTCTTTTCTATAATGAATGTGAATGGTGACCGTGCATGCTCAGAAAAATACTCTTAGTAACAATGTTTAGGTTATTACATGCTGGCATGTAATAAACTGATGACATAAAATATAAAGCTAAACCTTTCGCATAAGGCAACACGCAGGTAATACTATTAATACCATGCATTTTAAGGTATCATTTAAGATTTTTACATTATTTCTCTGCTCCGGGTGTGTGTTCACGGTGTGTGTGTGCGTGGTTGATCACTTCTCACTGCTGTGTGTGTGCACTAGGATGGGTTAAATGCAGAGCACCAATTCCTAGTATGGGAAACCATACCTGGCCACTTGTCACATCCTTTCTCCTCCATCAAAGACGTTGCATGGCTTTAGGAGACTATTCATACTGTAGAATAGTCATTCATTCTTTTTCTTTTTTTATTGTGAACATTCCTTAGGATGTCTTCTTTCATGTTTCACAGAAGAAACACGACATGAGCCTGTGGGTAAATGATTACAGTATTTTAATTGTTGGGTGTACTGTCTCTTTAACTACAGTATCTGACTTATGTTGTCTCTCAATATACTGCTTTTCCATGCTCTCTGGTGTTCGCCTGTTCCCAGTGGAGTGAGTGCGTGAGCAGCAGGACCATGACAGAGGGATCAGCAGATGCCAGGCAGCATGAATTAAACAGGTTCAGCCAACCCCCCCCCCCAAAAAAAACTCTTGCACACACATGCACCACCTACTTTCTGTCAGTCTTTATCAGGAAATAGACACAATGTAAACAATGGTTCTTTCAAAGTCAAGGCTGCTTCATGCTCATTAGTATTGGGTGTGTTTTTGTCTATTTTTATACACTAGCTTGCACATGTGTATACAAATCCAAACCACTATTGTGTTAGGCGTATTGTTGTTTAGAGAGTTAAAGCATGCTTGAATTACACTCGTCTCAGAATGTGAGTACTTGAGAGTGTATTAAACCCCACTGCCTCTCGACAGGATCATTCATGTTAACTGTATTACAAAAAGTGCATGTGGAAGTAAAAAGAAGAAGAGTGGCATGTTAAAGGTTTGTGTTTTGAATCGCTTGGAAGGTCAAAGATAACAACTTTTTACACAGGATAAACATAATATGCAAAAGTGTGGCGAGAAAGACAATAACAAAGAAAAAAAACATGATGATGATGATAATGATGACATGAGATGAAAAAAAAACAACTTAAACCCTTAAAGCTAAACCTTAAACTATGTAATGCAGGATTGTGTTATATACAGTCATTTTTACTTTTGTCATGTTTCCTTCCTTTCATCTTTTCCCAAATACTGCATCCCAGCACATCCAAATGCTCTTTCCTTTTCTTCATCTAGACAAGCAGCTGCTGTCCTTCTCGCTGTGAATGGAAAGCCCCAGGAGAGATGGAGGATGAGTGTGACTAGACGCTACAGTTCAAAGGTCGAGCCTGCATGTGCACACCTACTAATCATCATATATATATATGCACACACTGCACTACAAACCTTTACCATTCTGTACTTTTATAGGTGGTCATCAGTTCATTATTTTAACATCAGACACATATTGTTTAATGTGTTTAGCAACTTAAAATGGCATTGTGCTATTTCAAGATAATAGCACAATGCCAAACATAAAAATAACTTTTCTTGAACACTAATTTACTGATGACACTATTTTTTCTTATACAGTTTTATATTTCGAATACATGTATGTATGTCATGTGTATATAAATATATACAGTGGGAAAATATTCAAACCCCCTTAGAGTTTTCACTCTTTTTGATATTGCAGCCATTTGCTAAAATCATTTAAGCTCAATTTTCCTCATTATTGTACACACAGCACCCCATATTGAGGGAGACAGAATTGTTGACATTTTTGCAGATTTGATGTATCACATGGTCCTAAGTATTCAGACCCTTTGCTCAGTATTTAGTAGAAGCACTCTTTTGATCGAATACAGCCAGGAGTCTTTTTGGGAAAGATGCAAGTTTTTCACACCTGGATTTGGGGATCCTCTGCCATTCCTCCTTGCAGATCCTCTCCAGTTCTGTCAGGTTGG
>JAUYWG010000061.1:7755998-7777812 GCA_034779775.1 Enteromius afrohamiltoni
TAGGTCTCTCCAGAGATGCTCAATTGGGTTTAAGTCAGGGCTCTGGCTGGGCCATTCAAGAACAGTCACAGAGTTGTGGTGAGGCCACTCCTTCGTTATTTTAGAGACCTGAGCACTCTGAAAAAGGTTTTGGTCCAGGATATTCATTCATATTTCCCTTGATTGCAACCAGTTGTCCTGTCCCTTCAGGTGAAAAACATAATATATATATATATACATACATGAGAACACAATAGGTATTCTGATAAATAATACAACTATACATAAAAATAATACAAACATATTTTTCCATCAAAATACAGTAATATAACAAGGAAACAGATGTTATTTTAGTATTATTAAACTACTATAGCTTTTTTTAGCTTTAATTTTTATGTTTTCAGTCACAATTTGTATTTGTTTTATCTTTATTTTTTGACATTTATCTGTTATTTATGTTATTTACAAGTAATTAACAAAAACAATTTTTAATAGTTTGTCAGTGTGTTCAGAAAATTTTTTAAAGTGATACAAATTATTCATATATATATATATATATATATACAAGAAACTACTATAAAGATAAAATTCACTGCTTTCTTATGTCAATGCTATAAGGCAAATTGACTGTGAAATTGGACATAAACTGTCAGACACACAGTTATTCATATTATGCAGCAGCACATTAAACAAAGACACACAAAATCGTTTTTTTCTGTCCCTAAAATGCACAGCCACACACACACAGGCTCGTTATTCGCACGTTGCTGTGTCAAAGATCAAAGCCCATGGGAGCTGACCTCAGAGCTCCTGAGGAGGAGGTGTTATCCCTGCCATACCAGATACACTTCCTTCCCTCACTCCCTTCTCACTCTTTCCATCTTCCAAACTCCATTGATCCTGCTGCAATTAAGTGACAAAATGACACGAGGCACATGTTCCAGCTCAGTGACTGCGTCCCTGTGCGCAGAAGCACTCAGCTGAATTATGAATATGAATATCATAATGAATAATAAATGCAGGATAATGTTTTTGTCCTGAAGCTGTGCAAAAAGGGAAGAGACTCAAAAGCTTGCAGATGTGGGACAAGGGTTTTGATTCTACACTGCATTGTGGTCAAAGCTGCCTTGTTTCTCTCTTTCAGGTAATCTTTAAGACCATTTGCAGTGGTTATGCAGCATATTTTTAGATGCTTTCAAATTTATGTTTTACATTTGAGGATTAATTACATTAATTCAGTAATAATAAAGATTTGTATATGTGTACAGTTGTTCATGTAAGTAATTTAGATGCTCTCAATTTTAGTTTATTATGTGTGTGGTCAAAAAATGTAATACAGCCAATGTATATCATAGATTAATTAGGACTAATTAGGGCATTTTTCACAGTCATCTCAATGCCAAACAGTGCCACACTTATTTTTCCCTGTTTATTTATAAATGAACATCCTTTCGGGAAAAAACCACAGTCATCACCCAACTTCCATTGGCCAATTGGACGTTTTTGTCTTTGTCTGCACCCAAGCATGTATGTTTTCCTGATGTCACATTTGGCCGCTTTTGTTGAGCCGTGTACGTGTGTATAAAGTGTAGGCGTTTGCACAAGTGCTTCACAGTTTTGGCTTACACATGTAAATTTGGAACAGCAGGGTCTGTTCTATAGTTTCCCCACATACACACAAATCCCTTTGGTTTCCTTCTTGTGTAGAGCTTTACATGTAAATACACTTCTAAAGAAAAGAAAAATGATTTCCTTCTCCACACAAAAGCAATATTATAAAGCAATTGCACAAGAAATACTTGCTCCACTTGTTCCACTGAAGCTCCTCATAAAATTAAACGCTGACTCAAAACGACCAATTTCTATTCCTTCCCTGGAACTCAGAGAACATTTAATTCAATATGCACAAATAACACGTCAAATCTTACCGTAGTCTTATTGTAAGCCGCTCAAATAGTAGCAGTGTAAATCAATCACTGCTGTTGCCAAATGTATAAATGTAGGTTGATTAACAAAGAATGAAAACATAATTTTAAATCCAATTTAGTTTTCATAAATAGCACACACTGAGAAATCGCTGATTATGTCATTTGGACTAATCATCTTTTGATTCATTCATGCACTAAAACATCGGCATCAGATGTAAGGAGTGTTAAAAGTGCAACAGACATTTATGCAGACCTACTTCTTTTAGAGTAAATGTACAAAAGTACCTACCTTTTTAATGTACTTAGAGTCAAACTCACTCTATACATACAACGTAAGAGAGAAAGGTCTAATGTCACACAGGAGATTAGTTTAGAGCTGTATGATATTATTATGAATTGTGAACTAGCACACTCGACCTCTGAGAATCATCTTACATGCAATTCTTGGCTAGATGATTCAGTTATTTGTTTACTTGAGATTAGCTGGATTACTAAATCGGTGATCTGATAACTGATGCATTTAGGGCTGTGTTTCCAAAATAGCATTGAAAGCCTAAATTGATCGTAGAACCAACTTTCACCAGTGAAGCTACGGTCAATATAAGATTATAACGTTTTGGGGAAAAACTCCAATTTAGAGATAGCACGGAAAAATCGTGAATCATGAAACCAGCACACATGAACATTCACCACTAACCCTGCCTTAAACAGCGCCAGTGAAGCACAAACAGATCATAAACATACTAACAAAATTTCTTGTACTTCTCATACTAACAATAGTTCTTGCCTTGAAACTCTCTTGCAATGAACTCGAAAAAGAAATGAATGATTTGCTCCCGAATCTAACATAGCTGAACATGTTTTTTCTGTAACGTAGCAAAAAAAAAAAGATATTAGACAGATATAATGCTTATATCTTATGCGAAGTAAAAATATCAATTCTATATTTACTTATTATGTTTGGCAGAGAAACTTGTTGGAACAGCAAATGGTGCATAAAACCTAAAGATGAGATGTATATCTCTTGTGTTTATGGAATGTCTTAGTGCACAGTACATCAGGACTTTCACATGATGTGGAAATAATTTGAATAAATGTGCATGAATGAAATCTTTGGTATAATGTTGAACTTGTTGTCTATGTTCACAGTGGTTGTTTAGGGGGGAAGGGCACTGATGTTACACCCTGAAGCCAAATGCTTAACCTCATTTGCCTCATTAAATATCCTGCCAGCACTGCATAATATGATAATATGGAAAACTCGAAGCAAGTAGGTAGCTCAGCCTGATAATCCCGTCACGAAGATAACACTGAATGCTATTATTACTGCCAAACGTTTGGCAGTGCCACTTTGAATAGAGAAAAACAAACAGTGAGAAGCTCTAATTGGTGTAATGCAATGTCCCATCATCCATCAATCCATCCATCGTGGAGTGCATCATCTTCACTACTCGCAAGCATAACCTCATTGAACAAGAGCCAGCAGAGGAGGAGAGGGTCCAGATCAAACATAAAACCACACAACAAAAAGAGCAGCCACACTTCCAACGAAAGGCAGTGGGAGGGTGTCCCATTTACCCAGCATGCCCTGGGGGGCTGAAAGAAAAAACTGTCTTATGGTGCCAGTATGCAAAGTAGGTTGGATGTGAATGGAGGAAGGAAAGGAAGAGTGAGAGAGATGGCAAAATAAACCAGGACACTGGCAGAAGAAGGTTTAGGTCAAAGTTGGCATCTGCTCTTGGACATATTTTTGAAGGCTGGGTTTCTTAGGTTTTAAGCTCATCCTCATATTTAGGGACTTACAAGGGTTAGTGTAAAGAGAATGAATGATATATTATGACTAAAGTAGTGCTCTTTTCAGATTTTGGTATTAGAAGGCTACAAGGCTTTCCCCACGAGGCTGGATGAACCGCATCTTTTTAAATTTCACTTCTGTGACAGAAATATCTCAATGTCTGGTCTATCTTTCAGCATGCTGGAGTCTGTGGTTCTCTTGCAGTTATAATAAGAGATAGAAGAGTAACACTTTTGGCTTTAACATACTGTACATAACTTAAATAAGATTTTTTTTTATTTCTGTGAGTTGTGGGGATTTTCCATAGAGCTCTATTCCTTTTATACTGACTAAACAATATTTTCTATCCCCTAACCCTTTCAGAAAACTCTTGCACTGTAACACTTTCAGATAAATGTCATTCACTATTTTTCTTTTCATTCATGGGCACTGCAGGCCGGTCCCCACAATGTAGTATAAACAAACACACACACACACACACACACGTGTGTATTTATGCATTTTAAAAAAATAGTATTGTGAATTTTTTTCTTGCAACTTATTTCAAAAAGAAAACTTCATATATTTTTGATTCGTTACTTGTAAAGTATAACAGTTCAAAAGTTCAAAACTTTTTTGGGTCACCATTGACTCCCATAGCATTTTTTTCCTACTATGGAAGTCAGTTTTAAACAGCCTCGTTAAAAACCTTTTTCAAAATATCTTAGTGTACGGGACAAAGAAATTCATAGAGGTCTGGAAATATTAAGGTTAAGTAAATGGTGACAGAATTCTATTTCTGGGTGAACTATTCCTTTAAATGACCCTCCTTACAGTATACTTTCCAGGCATCTCTTGTTCTTTGAAGTCACAATAATGGGGAAGACAAATGATTTGGCAGTGGTCCAGAAGACAATCATTGACATCCTCCACAAAGAGGGTAAGTCACATAGGGCCACTACTAAAAGGGCTGACTGTTCACAGAGTGCTGTATCAAAGCATATTAAATGCAAAGAAAGAAATTGGTATAGGAAAAGGTGTATAAGCAACAGTGATTACTGCAAGCTTGTGAATACTGTCAAGCAAAACTTGGGAGAGCTTTACAAGGAGTGGACTGAAGCTGGGTTCAGAGAATCAAGAGTCACCCACTCAGACAGGAAGTGGAAAAGAGCTACTAAACCACTTCTGCAACAGAAACAACTTTACCTGAGCTAAAGAGAAAAAGACCCTTTTTTCAGATTTAATTTGAAAATCAAGGTCTGTTGTCTGGAGGAAGACTGAAGAGGGGGGCGGGGAGGGTTTCATAAGAAACAAGGTTTTATTATTATTCAGAATTTGTTCTGAAAATCAAAAATTGCATAACGTTTCATGTGCAAGGTTGGTTTAGGATGGGGGATTTAAAAAATACACTTTGTACAGCATTAAAAAAGTTACGCCTATAAATATCCCCAAAAAACATTGAAACCCATGTGTGTGTGTTAGTTTCCTGAATACTCATTAGATTTATGAAATAACTGACATGCATATGCGCTTGCAGTGAAGTGGGCGTCTCATCATTTGCAGATAAACTATTATGGCTAACGGTCAAGAGGGTAATTTCTACTTCAGTCTTCATCTCTGGCTTTCTGTGGCTGTGTGAAGGGGCAAAACAAAGCAAGAAGCCTGGGGTGGGGAGGGCGAAGACAAATGGCATATGAGTTTCCTATAGAGAGCAAAAAATGCAAAATGTAAGCATATAATAGGACTAAGCTGGAGGAAGGGGTCTAGGAGATAACAATGGGTGTAACGACAGAAGCAGGGGGTTGTGTACGCTCAGTTTAAGCTGTGTTTAGTTGGGGGTGGGCAGGGACACGTGC
Organism: Enteromius afrohamiltoni; assembly: GCA_034779775.1. Taxonomy (NCBI): domain Eukaryota; kingdom Metazoa; phylum Chordata; class Actinopteri; order Cypriniformes; family Cyprinidae; genus Enteromius; species Enteromius afrohamiltoni. The sequence goes on from JAUYWG010000061.1 coordinate 7,761,536, forward strand.
CACTCTTGGTGGGAGGGGACAGGATGGAATTGAGGGAGCACAGCCAGTGGTGCCCGATCCGGCCCTCTGCTTTGTTCTGCCAGCTGTTGGTGTCACGGTCAACACCCGAGCGTCAGTGGGACACACACCACCTTAATACTCACTGTTCTCTGATACAGAGGGGTGGATTTATGTTGAAATAGTGAGGCTTTCAACTGAAAAAAGATCAGACATAAATGTTTTATTAAAGCTGCAGATGCTTCTGGTAAAAGAAAAAAAAAAACTCATCATGTGAAGGATCATGTGACACTGAACACTGGAGTAATGAAGTCAAAAATTCAGCTTTACATTTACAAGAATAAATGACATTTAAAAATATACAGATAGAAAACAGGTATTTTAAATTTTTTATAAATAATAACAATAATATTTCAAAATAGTACTGCATTTTTGCAGCCTTGGTGAGAATAACCCTGCAAAAAAACAAAAAACAACAACAATAGAAGCCCAATAGAAACCTTCATAGATATTCCAATGGTTTTCATTAAAACACATTATGATCCTTTAACTTTTTCCAGTAATACCAGGATAGGATTTAAGGTCCCACCAATAGAATCCATCACATACCAGTAGACACCATTATAATTGTCATTAAAACCAATAGAATTACTATTTTAACCATTAAATGCATTACATTTTCTATTGTGTTTGGGCAGGGTTCTACTGTTTTTTTTTTTTTCAGCATACACTTTCAAAAACATTCTTAATTATTCGAAATATTTAGTTGCTATAGCGTACAAACAAATGTAACTGGCAATTTTATATGTCAAAGACAGATGGCGATATTGATGCCAAAGATTTGTGGTGCTGCTTTAATACTGATTTTCCATCTAGCGTGAAAATACATTTATATTCTAAAGTTCAGACCAAAATTGACATGATATGTATTTTGCTAGCAAATAGTTGCGTAGGACAGGATCCATTTTTTCCTCGGTCAAACAATGATTACAATGTAACAGAAAATGAGCATCAACTGTTAAATGGAAAGTAAAAGGGAAATGTACTTGCTAAGTGTCAGTTGCACAAACACAGAGAAAACTTTCCATGAATATAGAGCTGTTCAGTTTGCAGTCATAAAACCATGAAGATTGTTAGCATTTTCCAGCCACGAATTTCCCTCAGGAATTTGGGGGGTTTTAGAAGAGCAATTTTAATTCACGAGAGAAATGAAGTCTGTCGCTATCATTGCTTAGAGACTTTTTACCGTAAAAAACAAGTGTGAACTCTGCAATTATTAATAAAGTAAGCAGCATCTACCACACCAATGACAGCATATGCTAGCTTGACAAATCACACAACCAGTGTAGTCATTTTCTAGTGACTTAACACTAACAGCAGCACCAGAATAACATTTTACCTCACATTTGAGTTTATGGTTATGTTTTATAACAAAATGTCTCTTCAAGTAGTTCACCACAGACCTTATTTTCCTCTAAAGTAGCTATTCTAAACCCATAGTGAATTCCAGAGGACACTGGGCCAATTATAGGCTTACTTCCAGTCTAGTCTATAAATTGACATCAACGGCTCAGAAGTACGATTTGTGATGCTGTCCTTTATTCCCGTATTCACATCACCAACAAAAGCCTGTTTTGTAAGCCTACGTAAAGGTCGAGCTTGTGAAATGCTCTTTATCTTGTTCGGTCAGACTGCTGCCCCCTGGATAAACTAAGAGCGATTGAAGAGGGTTTTTCGGCACCGTGTGAGGCTTGCTGCTGCCACCTTGAGGTTCCTGAAGGTTCGTACATGAGCTCAGTTCTTGCTGTTGCTTCCCAAAGACCTTTATGTCCTGTTCCTTTTAATTTATTCATTGATAGACAACCAGTGAGAGTATGTTTAGATCGGTTTACAGCTAGTGTGACAGCTTTAGTTTGAGTCGCATGCAAAGAAATCTGTCCCAGCTTGTCTTGCACTTTTCATTGTTAGTTTGAGAAAAAAAGTGACAGTGACAACCAAAGGTGTTGTCATCAACGCTCACATGTTGCCCCGTTTATGTGGGTATGTGAAGGTATGTGGGTTACAGGTCCGACTCTCTATCCATTAGGCCACGACTGCCCCCTCAGTCAGGTTTGTCCTTATTTGACTCTTAACACGGAGTGTTCCTCAATATTTCTCCGTCTTGCACTTGTGGTTGAGCGGTGAAACATAGTCCCACATGCACTCACTGCCAGACTTCAGTTCAGGTTGCATCGAGCTAAACCCAGATCAGGACTGGACATAAGCCACATAAACTCCCCGCCTCTCTCCCCCTCCTCTTTTCCCCCTTGTTTTCTTTATAATTGCTTCCATTTCTTCTGTTCTCTGAAAGTCTGCTTCCAAGAACTGTAAACTGTAAATACAATTCAAAAACAAATTTTGAATGGGTTCAAAACCCAAAATGGAAAACAAGGGTGAAAGCTGTCAAACAGATAAACCACAAAACCAGCACTGAGCCTTTGATATGTGAAGAGTTAAACGTCAGCACAGACGTCCCAGTGAAGAGTGAATTCCCATGGTTAACTCAGATGTTTACTTGCACAGCCTCTCACAGTTTAAAATCCCTACTAAAGCCAATATCTCCCTCCCTCTCTCTCTCTCTCTCTCTCTCGCTCTCTTTCCTTTCTCCACCCACCTCTGTGTTTTCATGGTCAGTTTGTGCCAACAGCCCAAGTAAGGACATACGCATAAAACAAAGCTGTTTTTTCTTTTCTGTTTTCCAGTGTTTTCTTATTTGTGATTTTTTTCATCCTTATCGTCTTGTCTCTCAGGAAATCTGTGAGTACGATGAGAGAACTTTCTAGAAGTAGCAGGGGGAGAAGGATAGCAAGCTAGGACTGAAAAACAGGAGAAAATGCATCTGTGCAGTAGATCCAAAAATGAAATGAGATCCGGCATATTTTTTATGCTAGAGAGAAATGGATGAATTGGTGAGCATTCAGCAGTCGCAAAACTGAGTATAATGCATTTATATAATGACTTCTTTGCTTTTACTTACTGTTGTATAAGTAAGTATAGTAGTAGAATAGCACTGTATAGAGCTAGCCATATGGAATGGATGACTTTTATATAAAAACAGAGTTTACGGGATCACTAAACTCTTGATTTGGGCTTTTGCCAGTTTCATCCATTTTAATTACAGTATTTTTGGCTCTTGCTGCACATGGAGGGTGCAGAAAGTGCTTTACACAGTAAAGTAAGAATATTTTATGACAGCAAAAGTCTGTTTTGTACCGTACGCACAACCTGTGAATGGTGGAGATTTACTGTAATTAACAGAAATAGTTGATTATATACCTTTATGTATACATGCATAGTAAAATTGCAAAATTAGTTGTTTTTTCCTTTTTACTAAGTAATCATTTAGTAAACAACAGTAGTTAAACTGGAACTGAATGAACAATACACAAGCATATGGAGGTGCTTACATTAATGAGGATAGCGGTCAAAGTGACTTTAAGAGCATAGCAGTTTCCGAAGTGTAGATCATACAAAAGCTAAAAATTGAGTTATACAGTCAAAAAATGATTTAATATTTTGATCTTTTTTTACTAGTGGGTGCACTATAGTTAATGGCAAAAAGTAAACTGTGACACATTATACCCAAACATTTTACTGTACACACTGTACAGTAACACTGTACACTTTCACCTAGCCATGTTTTGTTTAATTTCCAGTGCAAACCTTCCAAACCACAGAATTAAAAATTGCTTGGTAATTGGTTGACCTAAATTGGTATTACCTAATTGCGTTAACAGCTAACACCTATTCATCCTGATTCATTACATACCCTTCTATCAATGTTAACTGACATCATCAAAGTTAACTTATTCTGACACAGTTTAACGCTGACTTCTTGTCAAATTTAAAAACCATTTTCAAATTTAGCAAATAAGACAATGTGAGAGGTTTTTTTTTAGTTTGACCGTATTTCACCGTAGTCTGCCATGTATTGTATTCTTTCTGAGAGGTTCTGAGTGTGTTTTTACTTTCTCTTGTGGATCAGATGCTGCGCTTGACAGCCGGACGTGTAGCGGGGCTTTTGTCCAGACGGGGAGTAGCTGCTTTCAGTTCCAGCGCTGTCAAGATGGACAGTCATGGCCATGGTAATGTTGAATGTTATTTTAGAGAACACTAGTATTATGTTTAAAAAACATATACATTAGTTATCCCTTGTGTTCCTGCATTTTCTATTCCATGCTTGTATTTTCTCTCATTAGTCAATAGATCACTTGCTCTTGTTCACACAGGTGGGGTGACTGAACAGACGGACATGTCTGTACCCCTGTACTGGGACCGTCTGGACACTCCTCTGCCTGACAGACCATATAAAGACACCCTCAGTGCAGAAGACAAGAGCCTGAAGCAGAAGGAGAAAGGCCCCTGGGACAGCCTTTCCAAAGAGGAGAAACTTGCTTGTTAGTACTGCTAATGCTCCTGTGTCACTCTTATTCATCACTTATTTATATTCAACACAACCGAGAGTTCAAATGGGTTTCATAAGCAACATAATCCAATTAAAGAGTTTTGTGGCTTTGATATTCAAGTGTTAGTGCTGAAAATTGACCCCATTATGCCCTTTTTAAAGCTCCTGATATTGTTTTATTAGGAGTCTCCTACAAAACGCGGGATTTGATTTACCTAAGACTCATTTAGGTTTAGAAATCTATTTTATTTCTTTAGATCTGAACCTAGGTCTGCTGTGATTCTTTATGGCAGTGTACAGGATTATGTTTAACGAGACATACGCTGAGATGAAAAAACCAACTGGTCAGTGGAAGACCGTGTTGGGCGGCGTCTTTTTCATCATTGGGTTTACTGGCCTGATTGTTCTCTGGCAAAGGTTGTATGGTAAGGGATCGTCTTGCATTTTTTTGGGGGGTTGAGAATTCAGTGATTTGTTTCTGAATTAATAGGTGAATCATCTGTGCTCTCTCAGTGTATCCCCCTTATCCTCATACCCTTGATGACGAATGGCAGGCTATGCAGGTGAAGCGGATGCTGGACATGCGGGTGAACCCTGTGGAGGGGTTTTCAGCCAAATGGGACTATGAGAAGGGCCAGTGGAAATAGATGCAACACGTCAAAGCCTTGTTAGCTATCAGCCAGTCTCCTTTGGCAGTCTTTATGCGGTCTTCTATTTGAACATTTGAATAATATCCAGTGGGCAACTAATGTTAAAATTTGAAGTGAGGAAAGTGTCCAAAACACTGAATGAATCACAAGTGTTCCTCTTCACCGGTGGAAGTAAAACTTGAAGTTACGTCTTGTGTATCGTATTCATTCAACACATAATAAATCACAAGAGAGGTGTGGTGAATTCAAATGGGTTTTTATTTAATTTATATGATATCAGACATTAAAAAAGATCTAAGACATAAAACAATTGTTCAGGGGTGAAGCTGTTTAAATAAACCCAAAACCTTAAAAAAATAGTTTTCTTTTTTGTCCTCTTGTCAGGTTAAATTGGCTAAATATGAACACAAACAAATACACGTCAAAAGAAATTATAATGGAGTTTAAGGCCATAGGAAGGAACAATATGCGTTTACACCAAATATCATAAATAATATTTTCAAATCATCAAATGCCTTAAATATCTTCACTAAGCTATGATGAGCTAGTCTAATTGTCTGTTAAGTTAGCTAGTTTACATAGTGTCGTGCCAATGCTGGTACATTTCACTCTTAAGCATACTGTCAGACTCTAACCACAAAGCATCTCTCTCAAACACACACACACACACACACTCTGCAACATGACAAACAGACACGGACTAGGCATGCAAGCAGCAAATTTTATAACACGGAATGTATTCTGTGAAATCAGTGTCTACAGAGCAGCAAAAAGTGTAAATGTCGGCAATTTTATTCTGATGAGACTCGCCAACTATCATTATATTATTGAACACTTCAGTCTGAACTTTGAGGTTTAAAAAGAGGGCTATTAGATTAAATGTCAAAATATTCAAATTTCTTCATTTCAAAATTAAAGTCAACATGAAACTAAATTTGCATCCCATTTTACTTATGCCTATCCTGTTGAAAAAAACATGCTGGTTATAGGTATGTTTTGAAGCTGGGATGCTTTGCTTAAATCAGCTTAAACCAGCACCCAAGATTCATAACATACCCCTCCAGCATATGCAGCTCTTTCAGCCTCTGAATGTAACTTGAGATCGTGAAAGACTTCCGAATGAATGGATTTTCATATTGCTATTAAAACGGTATTTTCATTGCCGTGTGTATAAAACGCAGTAGGTAAATGGGTGCATTTTGATTCAGTGTTGACTTTAAGACAAAACACTCAAGCTCTGGGAATTTCATTTAATAGCTCTTCCAGGAGTGGTTCAGGGAGCAGGCTAGAAATCTTTATTCCAGACCTGCTTAACGATCCGCGGAACACTGTAGACGCTTCTTTTCTGGGTTAGGTCTCAAAGGACGCTACGCTTATGATTGGTATGTTTTGACTGACACACCAAAGGATCTCAGCTTCCCCACGAGATCTCCAACCGGGGTTGAAGGCCTGAAACACACCTGTACCGCCATAGCTTTCATCGGGTCTGTTTGAATGAACCCGCTCGTCAATCTTTACAACTCGGAAAAGACAAAGAATATTCAACTTGACGTCGTATTTGAATTAATGATGGTTTGAAGCCTAAAGATCACTTCTCCACAGCTCTTCGAGCGCTTTGACACGAGCCAAGCGTAAAGCAGCAGGTGCGCGGGAACTGACACTCGCGCTTAACCGCTCTGACAGCGAAGCATTTGAAATGAAATTTGGCGGCGATCGGCTGCGAGGAGACGGATGTTTGCTTTCAAAAACAAGAAAGTGTTACAAAAAATAAGTTCAGTCAAAAACGTAAGATTTTTGTTTGTTTTTTTAAATGAAGTTATGCCTGTCAGACTGGATTCAACACATTGGGGACCATTACACGGTAAGGGTCAACTTAACAAATCCAACAATTTGTGTTGAAGTAACATTTACACTTGGAAATGTGCATGCTACAGGATTCAAACTGAGCTTGGCTCTGTAAAGTTAAGTGTCTTCAACTTCTGCTTACCAACAAAACAACTGTAAATGACATTTCATAAGTGAAACAAAAACTCAGACTATTAGCTTGTCACAACTGCTAGACCTGTATTCTAGTTACATCCTCATTCCCAAGACCATACCATCTTGTGGCAATATGGTTTAATCTAATGTCTTTATCTGCGTATACAGTGAAAGGTATCCACACATACATCAGGAGTGACCTCCTTGCTCCTTGTGTATCTGTGTCTCCTCTATCTCTAGTTACATCAATCTCAAAGGTATAAAGAGATTCATCTGAAGCTGAAGTTAGGTTTAATAAATCAAACATCAAGCTGCAATGAACATACAGAACTTTCTTTCACAACAAAACAAATTTCTTATAACTGTTGGTCCTTTAATTTAAAAGTTTCAAAGGATTTCACACCTGTCCTCATCAAATATACATGGGGGGAAGAACAGAACAATATTTAGGGGAAAACACGCACACAAACATACCGACATGTTTCATCTGTTCTTCACACTGTCCTCTAATGATAGAGAGATAACAGAGGAAACGGGGCCTCAAATGTAGTGCTTGGGGCCCGCTCTGTTCTCCAGCTGAGATCTGGCACTCCAGACAGCAACAGCTTTCCTTAGAAATGTCAGTGCTGGTTTAATGACTGAATGCTGCCGATTCAGTTTGGATTCTCTCTCATTGGGTCATTAACTCAAAAACAAGCTTAAATTAGATTCAAAGATAAAATGTTTGTATCCTTGTCAGTTTCGCCAATCTCTTTGAAAACGAGAGAATAATGAGGATACTTGAAAAGATTGATAATAAAACTGAAAATAATTATTTATAAACAACAACAAAAATTACAGACACAAAGAATGAAGATTTGGTCAGACATTCTTATTTTTTAGTCATTTTTCTCATTTTGTTAAACAGGGTTTAAGGAGAGGTGGGTTAGCTTGATCCTAGTCAGCTAAAAAGCAATGCAGTCTGGATCATGTGACATTACATCACAGATGTGCTCCACTCAGTCAACAGTACACAGTGGGATGTAAACATGAAATTTCTTGGCAATAAAAGGGAAACAAAAATCAATCCGAAACAAAAGTATTTTTTAAAGTTCCTTCATGTTAGCAGGAGGTCTAAATGAAGCAGTGGGTGTATTTGGATCTTCAGTTATCCTCATCCTCACAGGCGTTTCTGTGCTATGAGTGACCCCACCACGACACCCGTGAGCAAGGTCATTCCCGCCAGCAACCACTTCTTGAAGCTTTCTTGTGACTTTCTGCTCTCTGCTGCTGCATCTTTCCCAAAAATCTCTGCGAAGCGTTCCTGCAAACACACACAAAACACGGCTTAGAATGGGATTTACTTCTATAGGAGCAGACTCATAACCACAGGAACACATATAAAAGAGTTAATATTAGAAACAATTATAATCAATTAAAACAACAACAAAAAAAGTTACTTGAAATAAACATTACCACAGCCCCATTAGTAGTGCAGTGAAGGTAACGTTCAAATACTGTACCAAAAATATTACCAGGCTCGACCGTTCAATAACTGACAAGCACATTTCAGCCAACCATTGAACTCCTTTAGTGCTCTTCCCCCTCAGGCCTTCCAATAATCCCGCCCTTCCTGTTAGAAGTTTGTGAGCACGGTATGTGCCACCAGGGGGCGAGATTTTCCATGTCTGTTTCTAAGACACTGACCACATTTCTCAGCAGGATTCTGTAGCAAGCCCAATTTGATCTGTAAAGCTGAAAGGGGATTTCAGGCTTTATAACGTAACCCGTTTCCTCAGGGAACACGCACAGAAGTAAAGCACACCATCTCCAGACGGAGGCTGAAATAACTAAACCGAAGCACTGCAGCAAAAATCTAATATGACTCATAAGCATGTATGCGTTCATATAACCAAGACAATTTCTCAGAGGTCAGAGGCATTTTTTCCTTCAATGTTTTCTCAGCGGGGTCTTAGGATTCAGGGACAATACAATCTGTTACACTGGTATCACATTTTTGTCATCGGTATTACAGCAATGCAGTGATCAAGCTGAAAATATTCTGTGCATGTAGCCGATTACAATACACACACACACAACCCTCAGACACCCACCCCTGTTTTCCACTCAAGAAGACTGATGTCATCCTCCAGTCTTTCCCTTTGCCCTAGTTATCTACACAAGCTTGAAAATATGGGAAGAAGAATGTGGAGGACTTAAATGAAACCATCCGATGCATTCAAAAAGTGCACTATTGCAACACTTGTCAGTCATTTATCAGCATTTTTCATTACAAAGAAACAAAACTGGAGGAGATGCCAAAGCATGTAGCAGGAAGAAAATTCTTTAACCATTTATTTAACTGAGATTTTTCAGAATAAATGGTTGGTGGCTGGTATGATACTGATATATTTTCTATATATCCGTGATACTATTATCCAAAGTAACAATTTGAAAATATATTATAAAACACAGAGAACAAACTTTGGTATATGGCCAAACAGACCAAATACATTAACCAATTATCAGCTGTCGCTAATTAAAAATACTGTGCATAGATAACAACCCAACTGTTCTCAGGCCCAGAAACTTAGTAGGGACACCTGTAACAGTTCATATTATCAGTGGTTCAACTATAATTTTACAAAGCAGTGAGAATACCTTTAGTGCAAAAACAACAACTGTAACAGTTCCTCTCCTCCAAATCACATCTTCGCCATGATTAAGAGTATCTCTGAATAATAAACAACACGTGTGCACGCAGTTGATGTAGAAAACGCATGGGCTAAGCCTTGGTTACGTGCATGTGTCGTCATTATAGGGTGACATGAAGTACTTGTTTTGTGTGCACAAAATGTATTCTTTCTGTTTTGTGAAAAGTACAGTTGAACCACTCATGTGACATCATTAAAACAGTCACATGGACTGTTTTAATGAAGTCCTTACTACGTTTCTGGGTCTGGGAACATTTTACATGCACTTCTGTCTATGCAGGGTCTGAGAGCTCTCGGATTTAACCAAAATTTTATATTGTGTTCTGAAACCTCTTACGGGTTAGGACTGACATGAGAGTGAGTAATTAACGACACAATTTTGACACAAATGACACAATTTTTCGGTAAACTATCCCTTTAACCATTAGGCCACAGCTATAGTGCTTTGTCGCCATATTTCTGCAAATTAATACTCATCATAATCTATTCTAGAAAATACTTTAAACTCATGGATTGAGAATTCTTAAACATTACAAATATCTTTACATCATCACTGCACTAAAATTATTATGAGGCTATGAGATGTCATATGGGTGTCTGATGGGAGGACAATGGACAATCTAAATACAATTGATAAGCCTTGGTTATATAATCTGGGGTGGAGCTGTCGAATTTATTGACAGGTACTTTGTTTTAACCGACAATGTGATGAATGAGGAGAAGGAAGTAAGAAATGGTCAAGTAGGTGGAGAGTGTTTGGATATGAAATGCATGACAAGTGTAGTCAAGGAGATGTTCGTTGCATAGATGTGCGCAATGAAGTAAACAAAGAAGAAGAAGAAAAAAAAAGAAGAGTGATTTACATAGTAACATGATAAATTTCATAGGAATTGATTTCGTAAGCGAGAGGGAGGGGTGATGGGAGTGGGGGAGGCTGATAACAGACCAGCAGTTCCACAGCAGAGGGGTTATCACAAACAGTGACGCAGCTCATGACATCACAAGTCGAGACCTCAACTCACTGTAACTGAAGGTTGACACAGATACCCAAAAACACCTCATATAAGCACAAATCTATGATAATCATGCAGCCCTATTAATGATGATGTTTATGACAAAAAAAATCATAATTGTTGATAATTCACTTAAATTGTAATTGCAATTATTAATTATGATTATCACAATTTACACTGCATGATGTTTATACCATTGTTTGAAGCAACTGCATGCCACATTTTTAAGTGAACAAACGAGCTGAAAAACCTAATTGCTTTTCTGTAGTATTAAGCTTAAAATGTCCATTACAGATTGGATTGGTTTATTTTTTAATAAAAAAGCAAAGAAAACCGTAAATGGACTTGTGATTATTTGCCACTTTGAACGATGACATAAAATCGATTAATTGTGCATCGATTAATAATAATAAATGATGATTACAATTTTTCTAATAGTTATATTGCTGTATTATTAACTGTAAAAACAACAACAACAACAACAAAAAAAAACCTTCTCACATGACCCTTGCTTAGAAAAATACCTGCATCCAAACCACACAAATTGATGTTTGATTCATATCCGTAACAAACAGTAACCCACCACATTGTACGGTACATTCCACAGAATGTTCACTGACCTATGAGAACAATCTAATATAAGTGTGATCCACTGTGTCAATGCACAGTGAAGAGTAAATATAATTTTCCTCCGGCACTTCCTCGCGCACGCCTTTGTCAATCTTAGGTAGTTTAAACATGACCCATGCTGACCTCATCATGAACAGAGAGGGCGTGCTATAGTCAATACAGTCAGGTGGCATGAATTTGCATCACCTTGTACATGAGTATCCCCCTGCAGGAATGCTAACAATACGACCTGAAAGCAGAACCAAACCCAACGCACACACACACGCATTAATGAGTATCAGTCAGCGCAACCGTGAGAACAAGGTGAGAACAATGTAGATTGGTATGACAAGAATTTGACTCTTTGATTACAGTCCAAGTCATAAATCCAAGACATGTTAAGGCATGCTTGTTGGCAGTAAGATTATGGTGCAACACAGATTTCTACAGTGTTTTATGTGTTATGTGTACATGTGAGAGGTGGATACAGGAGGGGCAGATAAGTTGGTGTGGCTTTACCTTTTGAGCTGGCATCTTTCATGTTGACGCGAGTAAGCAAAATATCTCTTTTGTGAATAATACGCTTTAATGAATTAATTATTAGTTCAAACATAACAGGGCTTTGTTTTAATCTCCAAGTAATGCAATAGTAATGCTTACCTTAGTAAACACTGTTGGTGTTCAATCTAATTCCATCATAATTTCCATTTTATAGTTTAATATCATTTCAGTTCGGTTCTTGATGTGCAATTCATATGGATTTCTTTTACAATGATTTTCTAGAAATGTTCAGATGTCAACGGAGCAACATGAAAAATTCTTAACTTCTAAAAAATGTCAGACTGGTTTGGAATGACATGAGGATGAGTAACTAATGACAGACCTTTCATTTTTAGTCAAATTATCTTTTAACAAGCCCACCAAGCCAGGTATAGCACATGCCCTGACATGTCTCTAACAAACAAAGTGTACGCCTGACCATCATGATTCATTTGTCACTCGTTTTTTAAACAGATCATTAACCAACGTGAGTCCTTGTATATCTTGTAGCAACACCTTAAAAGATCCCCTCCCAAACTCCCACTGATCCACTCTAGGTGTGACTGAGTAAGAAAGCATTTGTACACAAACACAATCCATCAAGAAAGCCTGATTTTTTTTACTGGCTCCAGCACAGCACTGAGGTTGTGCGAACGCTCCCAAGAGATACCGGCTGCTAGGCAGCGGTGACTGCCAGGCGTGTTCCATAGCCCTATCTGAACAAAGAGCACATACAAACCAGGCCCTACAGGAGAGAGTGAAACCAGGTGCAAGGTGCCTGCGTTTTGTTAGTTAGCATAGGCTAATATCCAGATAGAGGCCAAGAAAGGGGCGGATTCGGTTTCTAGGTACTAGGGGGGTATATAAGCTGGAACAGATGATGAGCACAGAAACACAAAGTCATCCTCACCACTATATTGCCAGAGTTACAATACCGCTACTGATCTACTCTGTTGACATCAGTGTATTAAACCTCACCCTGTTAAAAGAGGAGCAATTTGTTCATGAAAGAGAGAGAGTGCGTGTATGTGTGTGTGTTTGGGAGATTATGAGAGTGTCGTATGGTTTGGATCGGTTGAGTCAGAGGACTGGGTTTCTCTACTGTTACACCATCCTGACCCTTTAACCCTTGCCATGGCGTTTGTGAAGCCAGTCACTCGCTTTCCAGAACAGCTTGTTCTGTTTTTAGCCAGATGATTGATGATGCAAACACTTCAGAACATAACACGTTTCACAGAAACACAGCATGGCTGCTCTTCTGTAGTGATTAGAGAACACTGGTTTGTCTGATGCTGGTGAGGGATGGGTTTTATGGTTCATCACCTTTCTTATCAATACTTCCGTTTCAGACTTTTCTCGCTGTACACATCCTCAAGAAAATCTCCATGCTTGGGTGTTCTGTATGGTTGCTTATTGGCCATTTTGGAAAAGTTCCCAGACAGCTGTACATTTTGGGTTGCGGGAGCTTTACTTTTAATATATTTGAATAGAACAGTGAAGAAAATCAGTCAAAACTACACTTAAATTCTGTGTTTCTAGCTTGCCTTATAAATGCATCTTTAGCTCAAATCACACTAAAAATCTAATTTTCAGGAAGGTCCAGTTACTATGAAAGCATTGTTATAGAATAAAACTACCTCAAAAAAACCCCTCACTTTTTAAACTGAAATCTCTACACTGAAATGGCATACTCTCTTGACTAGGTATTCCTTTTGAGTAAGAAATATGTTCTCTATAGCATGGATGTAATTCAGACATACGTTTGTGATGTTATCATTGTAACGTGACTTATAGACGTCAGTTAAGTTGCTTCTGCCATTCCTCTCCAGTGGCCTCATGGGATTGTGAAGTTGCATGAATCTTGACTAAAGTAGTAGGTCATTCAGATACTACTGTATTATGTACTATACTGTTAACTCAGACATACATAATGTTTTTATATTGTAGAAAGTATGCATATTCAGATGGAGACCTGGTCTCAACCAAAGTCAAAGGACCCCACAACCAATTCCCTGATATACTGATTCCTCAATATCATCTCTTGATCAACGTTAAACATTGACAATTCAAATTGAATTTTTTTAAATTGTCTAATCACTTGGAGACATAATAGCATGTCTTAACAAGCCATAGTTGATGTCCAAAGCATAAAAAAATGCAGGTGACGTTACAGAGTTTAATCCCTAGGATTAGATTATGGGTTTGTTCAAATCCCTAAACCTAAGCAACAGTAATAATGATACTTTAGCATCACAACTGAAATAGCTCATCCTGGATATCTACAGCCCAAGGCAAACAAAGCAGCCAAGTTCCCAGAAGATGAGAGAACAATCTGGAACGTTAAAGAGGTTTCCTAGCAAAAAAATAAATAAATAAAAGGGCTCTCGCTCTGAGATACCGTCTGGCTTGTTTAAAATGCAATGCAATGAGTGGTAGGAGAGGAAACCAGTGTGATTCTTTTCTACTGTGAAGCCCGCACACCAGCACAGAGCAGAACAATTACAAAGAGGCCGGAAGGGCAGGATTTCCTCACGATCGCTCAGGAATGCTGAACACCCTCATTCCTGTGTGGAAATCAGCTGATAGGAAACATGCTTTGAGGGAGGAAAAAATTCAATTCCAACTGTGCGGCACCAACAACGGGCCTTGCTCTTTCTCACTCAATCTCTGCTGAGTCACTCAGACTTCAAGCTGAAACCAGAAATTTCCAGTCCATGACTGTAGACATGGTGGAGAAAGTTACAAAAAATAAAGGATGAAGCAAAACAAACCCACCTAAACCATCACAAGGCAGGATATGTGACAGTCATGGTCATTTGAGAATTACAAGAATGTTGCAAAAATACAGGATGTCAGTTTTTTAAAGAAGGTGAAATTGCATTGCAACATTTTTGGGGTCAAAACAAACAACAGCAAGGTCAAAGACTGGGTTTGCCACGGTTACTTAATTTCTGATCAAACTGATCGTCATCTCTTCAGTCTAGGTCAACAATGTGATCTCACTTACTCTAAGAGGGTGATGCTGTGAAGGTGTTTTACAGCAAATGGGCTTTCTGATGTCAGCCTGGTATTTACCTTTCAGCTGTCAATGATGTCAGCGCACACCCACAGGCCAAGCAAACATTTATCATCGAAAGTCTCTTACTTTTTATAGAGAGCAAGAATCTCTGTCTTGTTTACGGTCTGGGGGTTTAGTGGTTCACATTTAGAACAGCTCATTCTGAGTCACAGACACAATGGTACGGCCAGAATATGTACCTTAAATCTAATTAAAATGATAGATTATTTATCCCTGGGATTAAGATACATTTTTGTATTGTCTGATGTACGATGTGATGCTACTAATATTGTTGAGTGAGTTTATTAACAGACAACCAATCTTAACCCTGCGCATGTTTTTTTTTGTTTTTTTTCTTATCAGTGTAAAAGACACTAATATAACTCTGCTGATTTTGGTCACACAAGTAAGTGCTATATACCATTCGAATCTGTTAAATGTCTACTTTTGTTTTTTGAGTTCACTCTCAGTAACAACAAAAGTGTATTCTTTTGCAAAATAAGGAAAATAAAAAGCGTGCACGATTTCTCCTTGTTCTCTCCGCGAACTGTTTTTAAAAAGCCTTCACTAAAATGAACTTGAAGTGCTTGTAATGAATAAGTAACCTACACTACATTGAGTTTCTCAATCTGATCTAATTAATTTTAATGTGACCACGCCCACAAGCTTTGTCATTACAATCTCCACACAGCTCATGTGCTCAACGCGGAAGGACAGAGAAAACAAAACAAACAGAGCTGATTTCAGCAAAGAAGATAACAGATGGATTTACCTTAAGATGTGGCGTGCGATCTGTTCCAGTCACTCTCGTGAGTAAGTACTGTTTGTTTGTGTATGAGTTTGCGTGGTATTGTGTGCTTTTGGTTTTTCGCCGAACTACACCTGACTAAAATGTCTGAATGTGAGTGAAGCATGTTGAATATGACAGGCTGTATGCTGTTAGCCTGCTGTGTTCTGTAATATAATAATACGATATAAAAACAATATCACGAGAGCATGATGAATGCTGCTTGACGTTATTATTGTTTGTTTTTCTTGAACTGTAATTCCTGACTAAAATGTTTTGCAATGGAGTGAAACATTGAAATGATTAAATTTCTTTGGACGTGATGCTGTTTCTATGTTTGATATAATAGATGATGAAACAAAATGATACATATACTGATATCAACATGCTCACAGATGTTTGTGTGTGTTTGTTTTGTTTTTATTGATCAGAAACCTGCTGCATGATAAACCTGGATGACATATACTCGAGTCTCTTCAAGCTGATCACCTCTAGGAGTGCTGTAC
>JAUYWG010000061.1:7785466-7811098 GCA_034779775.1 Enteromius afrohamiltoni
AAACACTATATTGTTTTCTGTGAATAAGTAATTGAAATGATTTTCACATCATTCTGAAGTAAATATTCTAGCCTAAATGACTGGTTACTCAAATTTCTTATTCAGGACCATTCACTATGGCTTGGATGGCATTATTTTAGAATTTTTTATTTTCCCAAAACTTAGTAACAACGCATATTTTTTTCTAAAAATGCAAACATGTACATCCATCCTGGTCACATATTATTTTAGCACAGTTTCTGCAGCATAATTATTTTGCACAAATGACCCAAACCTCAACTTTTTTAAGCCCAGACAAATTTTGTATCCAAAATTTTCAAAATTTCAAAAAAAATGTATTTTTGAAGATTTCAGCTGATATGACTAGGCAATTATTTTTATGCTATGACTGATATTACAATTATATAGTATTTTGAGTGAATGACTGAAAAATGGATCACTATAATCTAAAATCTGTGAATTTAGGTGTCATATTATAAGGTCCAGTTAGAGAAGATTACACATAACAGTGGTATATATATTGTCACCATTTTACAATTTGAATAATATATAATATTGACAAATAAATCAATAATAATAATAATAATAATAATAATAATGACACTTATGTGAGAAACTTCTATTGTAAAACAGACCAACAGAAAGATTCTCTAACTGTTTAACGTTTCAGCAATCCAAATACAGGAAGCAGTGCCCTTGATGAAAACCAAACATCAGTTTCTCAAGCACAGAAAGTACAGTCACCTTGAAACCACAGGATAAAAGGTTTTTCCAGCGCCTCTGTTGCCTCATTCACAGCAACTGTTCTCAGTTTATTAACTATTCTTCTGCATCCAATTTTTTTCCAATTACATCAGTCTTTGCCCTGAAACATCATTAGTGTTTCATTATGTAAAGGTTGAGTGAGATGTGATGACACCTGAAACAAAACACGGGTCTGAGCCCACGCCTCAAATTTAGTTCACAATTAGTGCAACAAAACAGACTCCACTAAACCCACGACCCAAATTAAATTTAGACCACAAGCATCCAATTGGTTCACAGCATGTAAAGTAATCCGAGCAGCACACCTCCCCGTTTTATTTTAGGTTGTATATCTACAGTATCTGTCTGTGGGAGGTGTCCTTTGTGCTTGCCTGGCAATGTGGCCATGTTTGTGTGTACCGTAAATGAATTAAAGAGAAGATTAATGAGTCAGGAGAGTGAGGCTCAGACTCCAATCTGTTCCGCATCTCACCGGGGAGACATCACCATCAGCTCCCATTCTGTCAGCCAAATCCCAAAGAGCCAGGACACATGCAGACTACATACGTCCATATACATACAGATATTTAGACACACATAGCCAGATTTACCATCCTCTGACCTAAACCTGCTCTTACAGGCAGACACAGCCTCTGGGGATATCTGTCAAGAAACAGACTGTTAGACTTATGCATATTGGATGATGTTGAAACAGAGCATGTATACAAGTATGTGTGTGATGCCATGATATAGTCATGCTTTTTAAAGCACAAATGCTCCACCATTTCTCAAAAAAACACTATGCGTCGGTGGCAACCTAACCAATCCAAAATAACCAATTTTAAAATGATTTGTCAACCACTTGCAAGCAAAGAAGAGTTCAAGAATCCAAGTCTTTATAAATTCCATTTGGTAATGTAACTGGAGCAGAAAATATATTTTAAAGGATGAGAACAAGGTGGAAGCTAGAAAGAGACTCTTAACAATATGACTGATGACACACAGATGATATCAACACACTTTATCAGTCACTGCGACTCCATGTATTCATGGCTGATTCTAATCCTACAGATGGAGCCTCTGATTTTTCTCCATAATCTTAACTAGAAGCTATACGGGAATGAGGGAAAGCTAGACGGAAAAAAAGGGGCTTTACCGAAAGGGCCGGACAGAATATAAAACATACAGGATGAATAATGAGTGAGAAAGGAAGAGAGAAAGAAAGAGAGGGGAAATTGCTCATGACCTGATTTTCCAACATAAGCCAGTTCTGTTGAAGCAGAGCAACAGTCATGCTATGTCCAGTGTGGCAGAGAAGCCGCTCTGATCTCTACCCCCGTTTCCTAATCTGGTATCAGCCAGGCATCACACACTCAGACTGAGCTTACATTCTGAGTCAGGCCACTTTCTCAGTCTCACCTGAGACAGTCATCTCTAGAAAAACCTGTTGAGCTGTGGTCTTGAATGACACTAAGCATTCACACTAAGATGCTTAAAAACCATGCCTGGTTTGCATGTGAACATTTAAGCATAGTAATATAACAAATGCACCAAAAAAATCCCCCTGCACTGTTCGTAGCCAGAGTCTGTTCAGCACAGCATATAAAGAGCAGAAGTGAAGCGCAGATGAACCTTTATGAAAACAAAGCCCATTCGCTTTTTTTAAAGTCGTAATTCTGTCAGATGGACAAGGAGCTTAATGTGGTCCACTGCTCTGTGAAACAGCAACAGAGCCACTAAAAGGTTAGCGGGTCCTTTCAGTGGGCCGTTATTTGTGTTATTAGGGGCTAATTGCAGTGCGGTTCGATGATGCTGGATAATCTTGTGCATTAAGTGCATTAAGAGAGCTGGGCTTAAAGGTGCAGGTTGCTCTTCCACACCATTGACCAACACACAGAAGAGTGTGTGGAAAGTTTTAATTAGCAAAGAGGAGCTAAATCCACTGGAGTTGAACATCACGCATGTACAAAAACTCAAAACACCTGAGAATGTGTGGGGAAAATAATAATATACCAGGGCCCGGTTTCACAAACGGGGCTTAGTAAAAGCCAGGACTAGGCAATGGCATTAGTTAAATTAAGATATTTAAGCAACTTTTACAAAAATGTCTTATAAGAAAGTATTACAGGTGCGCATCTTAACACAGGACAATGACACTGACATGTTTTAAGATATGTCAGAGCAAGATGTCTTCTTCTGAGACAGCTCAAACATGCAATTTAGTCTGGGACTAGCTTAAGCCTTGTCTGTGAAACCGGGGGTAGGTGTATTCACAAACACTGGGATGGTGGGAGAAACTAGTAACAGACAGAAATGTGCTTTAGTTGGGCATACGAGCATGCATTTAAAAGATGTTCCAAAAATTTAGGAATATCCTGTAATTTTTAACTCCGACTTTCTCCTTAGAGGAAAATAGAAGTAATTGAGGAATGTTAATGCTACTCTTGATTGGTGAAAGTCATTTGGGTAAATGACAAACTTTTATTTTTAGGTGAACAACCTTTTCAAAATCTGTAATACATTTCCAGCCTCTACGGCTCTGGCTACATGGACCCCAAACAAGTATTTCAGTGTTTGTGACACTCCGTTTCCCCCTGTGACCCTGACAGAATGGATCAGCCCAACCTTCCTTGAAGGTGAGGCCAGAACCCTGTCTCCCCCCCGACTGTGACATAAGAGGAGTACACTAGCATAGCTTTAGTCGTTTTCTCCATCTCTCTTCCCCTCTCTCACTTGCTGGTGACAAAGCTGCTGGAACAGACTGAATCACACCATCTGTTTACTGCCATTTTCACTCAGTCAGCCACACACAAACCAAGCACACGCACACACAAAGCCATGTGCATGATATAGTTCATCAGTGAAATCACCATGTGAAACACAAAAATAGTAAATTTCAATGTCGAAATGTCAGGGCTGAACTATGACATTGAGAATAGCAATGTTCAGCGCCACTGCCAACAGCAACAAAAAACATTTGCTGAAGCTTAGGCACGAAATGACAATGAGATCGATTCTGGCGTCTATGGAGGACATTGTCACATCTGGATCAGCATCTCCACTGCTGCTGTCACTGCATGTTCACAGCCAAGCTCTTCACCTGGACGCTGCAGGCGTGCACCCACAGCTTCTTTGTTTAAGGTAATCACATGCTCAGCATGTGCTATACCTTGAAATAATTGCGCAAATAAGAGGTACGTGTGTGCAAACAGGCATGAAATGGAGCGATAATGCACATACTGCATTTAAAATGCGACACGCGTGATCCAGACCCAGACACAATTGACCAGGAACACAAAAGCAGACGTATAGTCTGTCATGTGACACACAGGCGCAGAGTGGGCGGTGCTGATGTATCCGTGCTTGACGAATGATTGCGGGAGGCGGGCCGCAAACACGCATGGCCATCGCTCCTGCCAAATCGATAGAGATGACCAGTAAGGTGAAGGGATGATGGATGGACGGATGAACGTAGAGCGAACAAGACAGAATGAAAGGATGAACGGGGACACTGACGGCGGTGACGTGGGCATGTTGTTGCATGTCTGATCTGCAACACGTCCACCCACGTGAGAGCCAGGGAAAGGCGGGGGAGACCGACCGAAAGAAAGAAACAGAGAATCTAAAGAAAGGAAGGAAGGACATGAGATAGAGGCGGGAGTAAAAGTAAAAGTGATGGAGGATGGGGAGTAGGGGGTGGTCCCATGGGTGTTCCTTGTGCAAACATGATAGACAATGGGACTAGAGCATGTGTGTGTGTATATACGGTATGTGTGTGTTTGGATTTGAATGCGTATACGTTTGATGAAACTCTCGGTAACAGCCATACATCACACAAAGACTTCTGTTGTGGTGACAGTGATTAAAACGTGCTAAAGGCGGGCCTTTGTTTATCAGCATGCATGAGCGCATCACTACTAGGTGTGCGTGGTTGTGTGTGTGGCATATAATTAATGATTGGTTGTGTTTGGAAGTCACTGTTCTAGTTAGGAGCAGAGTGATAGTGAAGGAACCTCGCTGGATGCTAATGAGGGTTTCAGAGGGACTACTACAACACACACACACACACACCCTAAAATGGGAGTAATGAACAAAGCAGGTGTAATAAGAGTGAAAACGTATGGATCCCCCCCCCACTGTATTGTTATTTTGCCCTCCAACTCTCATCGACCGCAAATAATTTATCCTGTACTAGCCCATCCGAACAAAGGCAGTTGCCCTCAGTACATACACATATAATTCAAGCCTAATTGGTAATATCCCCACCCCCTAAGGCACAGGACATTGTAGTGGGGACTCATTCACATCAGTCAATCCCTTTCCCAGTCCCACTATTAAATAGGAAACAACATTTCTTTAAAAATACTAAAACTGAATGACTTGGATTTTTAACCCATATCTTCATGGTGATCATGCACAAGGAAAAAGACCTGATGTGACTGCACCTCCGGGCATTATTACTGTATCACTGCAGATCTCCCCAGAGCAAGAGAGAGAATAACACTGTCTGACAGGCAGGTACTGCAATACACCTGCATCACACTACAGCTGCCAACTGTGTAGGCATACAAAATGATACAAAAAGGTAGTTGAAATTGTGGCTGTGTGGGAGGGGAAAACAAGCATGCACAAAATCTATCTTATATATGGGTGTGAGTGAGAGTGAAACCTTTCATGGACATTCCCAGCTTTTCCCCTAGTGAGGGGACATCCCAGTGCATAGATAAACCGCTGGCGCCCTTTGGTATTTGCATCATCTGCTTTTAAATCTTACTTCAAAGCAGAAACAGAGATGAATAAATAGCATGAGGAATCCCCCAAAATGTGTCGATGTGTGGAAAATACTCAACTGTTCAATCGTGAAATCGAGCATGCATGTGTGCCTCCTGCTGCCACACTAAATGGCCCTTAACGAGCCAGAGCATCCTATACACAACTGGTGCATAAGTTCAGACTGAAATTGAAGACCTGAAGAGGGTTGAGTGGGAGTCTGCAGAAAGGCGGCCTACATTCATGTAACACATGCGTGTCTCTCTTTAGTGTGTCAGACACACAGACCTCATTTTCCTTCCTCATTGAGGAAGTGACATGAAGAGCACACTCCCACAATTTCTGCTCAAGGTGAACCAAAACTGCAGCTGGGTGCCTCGGGATGTGAAAGCTAAAGAATTCATTCATTGACCTATTGTAGTGCCATTCAAGTCCTCAAACGCAGCACTAAAATCACCCGCTTCCATCGTCCTAGATGCTGCTGAAATGTACACATTGCACCTTTAATTTGAACATTTTTAAATGAAAGGTTTTTGTAGACAAAAATTCGATGCAATATTAGTCCTTAAAACTGGATACAATGAAATGAAATGAAATATTGACTGAATAAAAATAGACCGGAGGCCTTTTCTGTTTATCCAAACAATGAAGACTGTTCAGAAAGCCATTTGATAGTTGTTGCTGGTGGGTTTTTTTTTTATTACACATTTAAGATGTGTCTAAGGTCACATGCTTAGAGAGTCAAGATCCGAATTTATAGATAAAATGACGTGTTGATTTTACTCTCTAGAGTTCTGGACCATTGTGCAATCAAGACATCACAAGACAGAAAACAGCAACGTCAAGGGGAGATACAAAAATGCACGCTCTAGAACAAAACAAAACATGACTTTGTAAATGACACATTGACGAATGAAAATAAGCATCTACTCAAAACCAGTCCGCCAAACAGCCCGTTCTCTGCACCATCCAATAAACCAACCTTGTTAAAAATGACCTTTACAATCCACTTCCATATCTCACCCTCACCCAATCAGATTGCAGCTCTGATCACAAAGAGAAAAAGCTGACTAGGCCAGGACCCCTCCATTACCTGCCAACCTACATAAAGGAGAGAACCAGCACAAAGGGTTTTCACATGACTTTACTCATGCGCGCCTTTCATCACTGGACAGCTGACCGAAAGGAAATAACACAAGAGAAAAAAATGAAAACCGTTAAAAGACAACAGATGAAAGGAAAAACAATGAACTGTCAGTGCATTCCCCTCCACTCTCAACCGTATGTGCTCATTTCCCACACACTCATAATTCAGCTCCGTTCTGTAGAGTTTTGATTGGGAATAGAAATCAATAATCAGCTGACCGGTAGCTGTGGTTCTGCCATCTTATCTCCCATTCCTTTCCCCTCTACAGAGTTGCAGCATCCCCACCCAGGCCCAAGAGAGGGCAGGTACTAAAAACAGCCCTATCTGGACCCAAGGGAGCCAGCAGATTTGGCCATGCAAAACACTTTCTTTCATCAGTAGCATCCACTTTTCCTGGACTATTACAGTCTGTCAAAGGCTTCATAAAGTATTTGAATCTCAAATGGCAACAGAATTCTTAACAGGATGGACTACCCAAAAATATAAATTTCAGTCATGTGCTAACCCTCATGTTGTTCCAAACCTATAAGATATTTTCCTGAGTTTTTTCAGTAGCTCAACTGAATGTACAAGCAACAAAAACTTCCTTATTCTTCAGGACTCTGGTGGATTCTATTTATAACAGCTTTATGACCTTTTTGGATGTTCAAGCTAGCTTTTGGTTATCTGGACTTTCAATGAAGGCACAGAAACCTCTCGGATGTCATTAAATAGATCTTCATAAGTGTTTCGAAGATTCAAAGTTTTACAGGTTTTGGAACAACATGATGCTGAGTAAGTGACAGAATTTTGACCTCCGTGTTGAGTCCTTTAAAGAGGCATTTTCTAAATAAAGACTGGCCAAGGGTGGTTTCAATGAAATGAATCTACATCTTCTGATCAAACAGGACAATTTGAGACGAAAATAATTCAAAATGATACACCTTGAACACGTTACATACATAGAGGCTGCTTGCAATCAAACTGAAGAAAGCTAACATGGCTTTAGAGAAAAAAAAAAAAAAAGAAAAAAAAAGAAAAAAAAAAAAAGTACAATCCACAAATCCACTCACCCATCCTCCTTGGCTCTGGATCCAGGGCTGAATTTTGTTGTCTAGGTAGACGGTCATCCAATCTGCGATGCTTCCCACTAGTGGGCTCATCTCTTTCTCCACACACTCAACACAGAGAGCCCCTCCGAAGGCAAACAGTCCCACGATGCGCCCCCAGTTGACACCGTCACGGAACACCTCATCCATCACGCTCTCGAAGCTCTGGTACGCTGTGGCAGGTGTGATGTGGAGTTGCGAGGACAGGTCGTTGAATGCTTGGGAATAACGTAGCTCAAACTCGTTGGCAGAATCGCGAAGCGCCTCCTTTACCGCATCCAGACCCCCAGTCCCGTTTGTCTGACGCTGGGGGGTTGAAGCGGGGGACCTTGGTGGGGTCCCAGTGGAACCAGTACTTGTTCCATTCAGGGAGCCATTAACGAGGGTCGTTGTTCCTGCTGCCTCCTCCTCATCATTCCCTTCCGCCGCATCAGTCCGATTTGTGTCTTCTGTAAATTCAATGTGATTGTAGGGGTAGTTCCTCTGTGAGAGTTTATATTTAATAAAAAATACCACCAGTTCTTTGTTACGGAAAGGCATAATTCACGTCGTTTCTTGTTGTTCTCCGATGTCTGGATATCCACTCGCTCGTTCTTAGAACACAGTGCACACCCTTGCGTCCTTCTCAGGCTTCTGCCGACGCTCAGGGATGGTGCAATGGCTCATACCCTGTGGTAAGACAACAGTGCAATGAATTGATCCGTAAATACGCAATCATTTTCACAAACAGGGAGAGGAGGGGGTCAGGGTGAAACTTTGAAAGAGGTTAAGGGGCAATGAAGATAAACAGGTTTTTTTTCACCCTCTTACTTAATGGAGGGGCTTGATCAAAGGAACAGATGGTAGCCTCTCATCACCTGCCTCCTATGAAAAACATGGACAATGTCCTCTCTCCCCCTGTCCAAGACATGGCTAAATGTACACTGACCTTGACATGAGTGAATTTTAAGCAGCAGGGGGCAAGAACAGCCAGCGTGGCTAGAATTAAGATTCCCTCATTTCAACAAATCTATAATGGACCTCAACATAAGATCCAGCCCAGAGTCACAGACAAAAGGTACCCAAGTGCACCGTGGCACTGTTTTGTCAACTCAAGTATAATCTTCATGTATTTGTATACTCTTTGCTAAACAGAATTGACTGATATTTAATAATCTGTGGATTAATTTATAATTAAATACGTGTTATTACAGATCAAATCCATACAATGTTTTGGAATGATCAAGAGAATCAGACTATCTGAATAGACAGATCTAGGAAAGAGAATTTAAATAACTGTATTATTAAACAGATAAAGTAACTTTTTTGCTGATTTCGTCTTTTTGACGACATCGAGAGCGCGGGGTGT
Source organism: Enteromius afrohamiltoni (assembly GCA_034779775.1). Classification (NCBI taxonomy): domain Eukaryota; kingdom Metazoa; phylum Chordata; class Actinopteri; order Cypriniformes; family Cyprinidae; genus Enteromius; species Enteromius afrohamiltoni. The sequence continues at coordinate 7,794,564 of JAUYWG010000061.1, forward strand.
TCGCGCAGTGATCGCTCCTAGGAAAAGCGAGAGAGTTCTCAGGAAACACTGGATCAGCCAAACACGTGCTGACAACAACGAGGCTCGAAGCACAAACACATGGCCATTTCAGAGGCTACTCTTTTTGAGACGGAAAAACTACGACAAAAAATTATTAAGTATTGACTAATTCTATGTCCCAATACATATTGTTATTCTCTAAAATACGAGTACCATCCTTTTTTTAACATGTAATAATAGATAACATTTACATACATAGCACATGATGTGGTCGCACTTATTGACTCCCTGTATTGATCAGCGGACACGCTCAATGTGTGAATTATTTAAGTTTCTAATAAGGAGACACTCGGTGTGTTTACAAACAAAACGTCAACTCACAGCACTGCCACAACAGCGCCTGTGAATACCTCCCAGACAAAGCTATTCAGTGTTTTATGTTATACATTTTCCTTAAAGAGAAAGAAAAGTCTACATGCAGTGGTGTTTCAAATACAGATTTGCATTTAGACCACAGGTTTTATCGACCAACTAGTTAGAAATTACCCAAGACAAAGTCTAACGTCAACATTTTTTATCTAAGCTTATTGACAACAATTGAGATAATGACAAGACAACACGGAGAGTTGAAGAGCATTTGGCTTACCATAACACAGTCAGCTCACTCGTAGATGAAATCGACCAAGCAAACGGCTCCAGTTTACGTGAATGTTAGTTATAGATTAGGCGACAATATCAAACAGAAACTGCGGCAGATCAAAGTTATAATACTGCGTGTGAGAGAGAAGAAAAACGAGCAAGCGCTAGATATTTCTCTTTAAAGCAGACCTCCCCTTTCTGTGATAGGATGTGATCACCTATATGACGTTCACGCTGCCTACCCAACCATTACGTAATAAAGGCTCCGTTCTAGGGCCCGCGACAGAGGCCGAGCGGAAACAAGCAGTCAGTTCTGTCGGGCAAGACGTATCGCTTTCACAGAAGCGACCGCACAGAATTACTTCATTCCGAGAAAAGCAACACACAAGGACCAAATTGATAATTATCAGTCATATATTTCCGCTGAGCACAAGCAGAAGGCGAGAGCTCTCCAAATGTCGCCCCGTCTAATGCTGAAGAGAAACACTGGCTGAAATGATTATAGAATTTCTTAATCTTTTCACGGGTCGACTAGCATGCATGAATTACGCATGTAAGTAAAAAAGCAAAACACCTCTTTATATTTTATTCGCTGATGCATTTCTGCACGCGAGCACCATATGCAAGCAGAAGAGCAAATTAATAAAAAAAGCCCGATTATAATTGATAGTTCCCGCTGGCCAAGAATGCATTTCCTGTAAAATCCAAGCCAACTACGTCAATCTTTCCCCCCTTCGGCTAGTTAGCCGTGCTAGCTAGCGTCATGGAAGATGTCTGTAGTACAGGGAAACGCGAAATCATTCGGAAGCGGGTGGAAAAGATAACGCATCGCAGAGCTTTGGTACTTACTCGGATGTTTGGAAAGGAAAATTCATGATCTCCCGCATGATCGATGTCGGCGTGTTTCTCCTCGACCAGAGCGCAGTCGGTGTAGAGCCGCTGTCAGCAGAGCCTCGGTGCTCTGAGCATTCAGCGGCGCTGGCTCAGTTCCGCCCCTTCAGAGCTCCTCTTCAACTAAGGGCCTATTCATATATTACTGCACATACATCAGATGTGGACTGAGTATGCTGGCTTATGGTGTAGCTACGCTCCTCTCTCCAAGGTCGCCAATTGAAGCGTATTATCTTTTAAAAAGCAGATTTCCGTTATGTTTTAAAACACCGAGACGCGCCACTCAGTGTAACTTAACTGCTACTATACGACTAAATCTGAACGAACTCGCAACTTTTACATATTACGTGCCTTTAAATGACTTAAGTTTGTAGTTTTGTTCGTGAAACTACATATATTTGGAAATGTATACTTAGCTGACGTTATGAATGCACATTTTAAATAACCGTTAACGGTTAGAGCTCACTAAACAAAGAGTGGCAGAATTACTATGGTAACCTTTGTTACCCCAAAACGCGCGTGATGCGTCTACTGTGACAGCGACACCCTGCGGCGCGTGTAAATATGCGACCACAAATCTTCGCTTTATTTATAAAATCTAAATGCTTCATTTCGTTTGCTGGTGTGTGATAAAGCATTTTTAAGGACGCAGGGAAGCTCCATCCAATATTCTGTCAAACTAGAGTCCCAAACATTACATTTTATGACAAAGTTAGAAATTCGGTATAGGGAAATGTCAAACAAATTGACTTGGTTTATTACGGAAGAAACAGCATGTACAGGTAGGAGAAAATTCAATGGTTCAGAATTCAAACTTTATTGATTACTTCACCAAATGCTTGTAGGATTACATCACAATATGTATAGTCGACCATTATTCTGTGTATTTTACATGAAAACTTTACACATTGTATTTCTTCATATACTATATATATTTATATTTCCCCGTCTCAAGGGAGGCAAAGTAGACATCCATAGTTGCAAGGGAAGGAATGCTTTTCAGAAAATATTTAAATGCACTTCAAGAATGAAATACATACTTAATGAAAATGAATTGGGAGTTGAATCTGCACTGGTAATACACTAGTAAGTCATATGCTGCAGGGGTTTAATGAAGATATACCTGGATTATACGGCACATTTGTATTCCTGTATTTCCCCCACTTCAATTGTTTTATGGTAATGTGACTGACATCCAGGACGTAAACTAGCTGATTCAGTCCAACTCTAAATCAAGAGCGAACAGCACTTGCAAAAAACAAAAGACAAAATGTATATTAGATATAGATATATATATATATATATATATCTTAAGCAAACTTTACTGCACTAAAATTAAATATTCATTGGATGTTTTAAGATTTCAATGATAAATATATTTAAAAGAAAAAACACCTTCAAAAAAACAGTATTGGTAAATTTGAATCTGATGGAAACCAAATGAGCATGATCTGTGACGTTTAAGGAATTGTAGTGTGGGCCAGGTCTTGATTAGCAAGCGTAAGTATTGACACATGTAAAATAAACACCAAATGCTTTGAAAGCAGCCATTACATTCTTAAGACAAATTGGAGTTTAGTGTGAACACATCGAAACAAAATGTAAGTCCTTTAACCCAAACTAAAAGCATTGAAATGCAAAAACCTCTGTGGGTTGCTTGAATGAATTTAAATCAGAGATGATTGTTTAATTGTACGATGAATCAATAAAGGACAATGATAACGGCCATTGCTGAACCTTAAATCATGAACAAAACCATTATCCACTTGCACAAACTCGTTGCACATCAGGTGTCTTTTACAAGTTCAGGGATGATCTCATTTCTGTATCTTTCTTTAGCCTTTAAAATGGACAAAAATGTACAGATAGGATGAAAGCCAAAACAATGAAATCAACAGATGATCAGAAACCAGACATACAGAAGTACTGGTAATAAATTATTTTCAGAGCCTTCCTGAAGAAAGTCAAAATAAAAATAAACAAATATGACTCATGACTCTTAACAACACAGACGAATGACACAGCAGAAGCGTCACCCTGCTGGGTCACAGTGCTGTTCTCTCATAGGGGAGCGACTGGCGGCGGTGAGTCAGAACTGGCAGGCGAAAGTATGGGACAGGCGCACACAGTCATTCAGCGTTCCTCTACAGTCCTTCAAATCACAGAAGAGGCCTATACACAAAGATCATCCATTCACTTTACAGCCCCGCTTTCTCCCTAGTTCATCTCTGAGCGGTGTTCCCAGTTCTGATACGCGTTATGATGAGGGTGAAGGCTGCGCTCTGCCCAATTCAGGAGTGGCAATGTGGAAGACTGAACCGATGCGAAGGAAAAAACGCCGCAAAGCAGCGCGAAGCTCTGGAATGAGGTCGAACTGCATCATCTCACACAGATGGTGGTAGTAGCAGGAGGCATGAGGCTTAAACTGAAAGAGAGATGACAACATTAGACATTCTCGTCTGAAAATTTATTTTATATTGTTTTATTTGAAATGCAATTACATTTAATTTAAAAATGTTAAGAGAGTTCACCCAAATTTTAAATTATCCCATGATTTACTCACCCTCAAGCCACCCTAGGGTTTATGACATTTTCTTCTTTCAGATGAAAATAATCAGAGTTACATTAAAAAATGTCCTGGCTCTTCCAACCTTTATAATGGCAGTTGAGATTTTGAAGTCCAAAATAATGCACCCATGCATCATAAAACACTCCTCACGCTGTAAGGGGTTTATAAAAGTGAATCGATGCATGAGTGTATTTGAACCTTTAGAAGTTATGCATAGCCAGACCTTCAGACTGACAGCAGAAGATCTGGGAACCTTGGCTGCTTTGAATAGAAAGCGTCATGTTTATGTATGTGGAAATGTCTCCACAGTAACAGACCAGGATGTAAAGCTTTCTATTCCATGGACTTTAGATATTTAAACTATTCACGAGTTCGCTCTTCTTTATGATCATAATTTATCATATTTAGCATGCTCTCTGGGGAGCGAGCCGGGATGTTGGCAAATGCCAAGCCCTAGAAGATGGAGCCCTCTTGGGGGTAGAACCCTAACCAGGGCTGAGCTCGATGCCTGGCTCGACTCCAGCTCGCCCCCTGGAGGAAGAAGCGAATATCGGAGGATAAGGTATGGAGGAGGGATGTGTAACGAGACGAAAATGGGAGGAAGAAGAGGCCTATTTAAGGCCTATGAATTTGATTGGTTGAGACTGATTAGGGGATTGGAAACAGCTGTAACTAATCATTACGTCAGAGCTCCTCCTGAAACTTGTTTGTCAAATCCAGCTTGTAGTTGATCCTAAAAATTTGGATACACAATGGCTTTCTTCCATGAGGGGGTTTAGTGCCACAGCATCGTTTCCAGCATAGATTCCTCATTAGCAAGCATTTCTATGGGCAGCTATACATAAGCTGTCCACCATATTGTAATGGTCAACTTGACGTCATTAACCGTAATAAACACTGAATATGCGAAAGATGCAAAACACCTGCACAGAGAGACCCAAAGGCTCTGTGCGAACCTACAATATGGTGAATGACATCAAGTTGACCATTCCAAGATGGCAGCCGCATTTACATGCCAGGAGCAGTGGAATGGGGCATCTACTAAAAGTATCTGTTAAAGAACGCAACACACACATCTCCTGAAAATCCTGTAAAATTCAACCAATCCAATGATGACTTGCAAAAACGTTTTCAATTTTGTGTGCAATATGTATCAGAAGTTCAGCCAAGCATCCGTGGACATGACTTCTGAGTCTAAGACCATAAAGTTTTATTCTCTTGGCTTATATTTAAATGCTCATTTTGTATTTCTAAGTCAAAGCCAGTGTTTTGATTTGCTCTTTCCTCTACGCTTCTCCTACATCCTGCATCATCTGCTGTAACACCTCTCTCTCCTGAACATGAGCACCTTTTATGATAGATGCAATTTTTTGGGCTTTCAAATTTTGACCACCATTCATTGTCATCGTTAAGCTTGGAAGAGCCACATTTTTCACAAATATAACTCAATATAACAATTGTTTTTCATTTAAGTCTTTTCGCTTGGGGGCTTTCTCAAGAAGAGCTTTTAGCAGTGTCAATCTGGAGTGGAATGCCCCTGGGAAAACCTGATATTATCAGAACATTGATAAATGGAAACGTGTATTTTAGTTATGATCAAGGAAAATCCCCAGGGCTGTCAGTAGATTGTCTCCGTAATAGCGCAGGTTTATTTTACATATAAAGGTCATCACACTGACAAGCTGGTGTTTCAGCGGGGAGCTTCCTGTAATAAAAGCCCTTACTCAGGCCTCTAAAGGATAAGAGAGATATCCAAAACAAGCCTCTCAAACAGGAAATAACACCCATTTGCTAATTATCAGACTCACCTGTAAGGACACTCTTTTTGCTTTCTGTTTTTCTTTCTCTGCTACAAAAAAAACAAACTTGAACTAGCGGCTGAACCCAGCTGGATGTCTTACAGACTCAAAGGGTTAGTTCACCCAAAAATAAAAAGTCTGTCAATATTTACTGTTGATCCACTGATGTCACATGGACTGTTTCTGGATCTGGGATCATTTCGGGTTATATTATTGTCTAAGGAGCGTCACATGGCTCTCTGATATCATTAAAAATATCTTCATTTGTGTTCCGAAGATGAACAGAGGTCTTATAGGTTTGGAACAACATGAGGGTGACTAATTAATGACAGAATTGTCTGTATCAACATGTTAAGCTGACCGCTGTCTTTAAAAATCTGAAGTTGTTATGACTCTTGCTTATTTAACATTATACATAAACTCCACATGGTGCCAAATATATTGAAAAAAATAAAAAATAAAAAAAAATCAATTAAACATAGATCAAACCAAAAGAAAAAAACAAAATTCATGGCTGATAAGAAATATGTACTGGCTGTTGAGGCAGAAAGTTAATTTTGGGCGCTGCATCATGTTCTGGTTCAGTGAGAGGGTGTGTTTGTTTGTGCATGTTATTACTTTGTCATCAGGCAGTCTGAGTGTCCGAGTAAGGAGCAGCAGGAGGAGGCTCGTCCAGGCTTCCCGATGGCTCTCTGAGGTAAGACTGATGAAGTAAGCCAGGGCTTCACTACACACCCTAAATCAAACACACAAACATATATTGTTACCGTCCCAATACCTTCCCGTATAGCATGTGTAAATCTGAACTTGATTATATGACTCATCCCTTAATGTTTCACATAAACCACTACTTAATGCTTAGTTTCATACAGAGTCATACAACCGATCTGATTATTACACATACAGCAAGTGCAGCGCCTATATTTTTGTTCTTAACGTCAAAAATAACACAAAATAACGAATCAACTTGAGTGCAATTTCTTCCAACAATAGGTGCATCTGAACAAGTAGCACAGATTGTATTGTATAAAAGCAGCCGTCTTTGTGTTAAGCTTGGTGAGCAAACGTGATTAATGAATGAAGCAGATGACTGCACTCACTGCAGCAGGCGTGTCTGGATGTCTGGCCAGGAGTCTTGCAGCTGCGTGTCGGAGTACATGCGAAAGAGGATCCTCAGACTGCAGGCCAGACTGCTGGTCTCTTGCTTCAGAAGATTTGGTTTTGACTTCCCCTTAAAGCCTACATGCAAGATTAATAAAAGACACGCACAATAAAAAAGACAGTCTCCTATAAATGACAGCATAACCACAAACCCAGACGAGGAAATAAAAGAGTGCCAACCTGCTCTCCAGAGAGCTGTCCTCTGCTCATTGTTGGAGTTGAAGTCCTTGGCAAACCTGTGAGACTGAAGGAGGCAGTCAAGCAGTTTGAAGAGGTGCTGTGATGACAGGTGTCTGTACATGCCCTGATCGGCCTCTGTCTCTCCTTCTTCTGCTTGCTCAAGTGCATCTCGCTATTGGGAAGCAGACCAGAACAAAAGACACTTAGCCACACGCTACAACGAAGCCATGGTATTACCACTATAAAAGGTTGCATTCTTAATGTTATTAGTTGTAATACATCATGTTTTACTTTTAAAGTTTTTTGCGTGAACACACCTGAGCAGCCGCCATGTTCTCAGCATCCTCCCTCTTGCTGGTAGCTGGGTAAAATACAATGTTGTCTATGGTCTGAATCAACTCAAGCTGTACGACGCACTTTATAAGCAGCCCGGCAAACAGCCTGTGGTCTGAGACCCCTACAACAGAGTAAGAGAGTGACATACAGAAGAAGAAAGGTGAGGTGTAAAGTGGTACGAGGATTGGGCAACAAGGTTGTCCAGTGTTGTTTTATTTCAGAGCAGCCTCCCATTCAATCTGCAATTTCTTTGTTCCAGTACGCTTTAAATGGACAACGTCACATTCATATTATTTTCCCTTATTCAATGAACAGTTTCACATGGATAAATGTCAACAATAGGGAACAAAAGTCAGTCAAGTTTTCCATTTCATGCCAACTTTAAAAGAGGAAGAGGTCATATTGTTCAAACAGAATGTAGCTGTTGGTGGAAACTCTAAACTGTTATGTGGCTACAGCAGCTTATCAGACTTCTTTATATTTTGGACAAAGTAATCAAGCTGTGTAGGATGAGGTTAGGTTTGAAACTCCCAGTAAAGGAGTCAATCCTATTGAAACTTCAAAGGGATTTTTTTTGCATTGTGGTAATGGAATCAAATTTGACTTTTTGAGCTATTATTATGTATTTTATGCTCACCAAGGCTGCATTTATTTGGTTAAACAGTAATGTTTATATTTTAAAAGAACCGATTTATATTTGCGTATATTTTAAAATAGAACTTATTCTTTCTGCATCATCATGAATTTTCATTTCTTCAGTCAAAAACATTTCAACATTAAGTGCCCCATTATGCCAATTCCAATATTGCTTTTAATTGCAGCGGGTATTGTAGCTGTATGTGAATGACCTGCAAAGCTGTAAATCCAAAATTGCACAATAAATAAAGTTAAATAAAGAATCGATTCTACACAGCCTAAACAAGACATTATCCAAATCCCATTTTTGTGACATGTGCATAATTCCCACCTATGTACTATGTTGGCTGACTGAGAACAACTTGACCCCGCCCACAAGCACTGCATTTTACTGACAACTGCTGTACGCGGTAGACTGATCCATCTGACCAATCAGAGCAGAGTATGCTCACAGAAAGTAACGAATCTTACTTTTTAGAGGGTTTAGAGACTGAATCTTAGAACTGCTTTGAACGAATCGCTGGAAAATGAGGTGAAAATAAACACATTTTGAAAAAACAAAAGCATTTTTTTTTTTACCTTGCATTCATGTATACCTATTGTAAGGAGACTCCCAAAACAATATTAGTAGGCTTAGAAATTGTATAATAGGAGCACTATAGTATTAAAAACACTTAATGATGAAGTGATAATGATAATGAATGAAGTAGAACAGTAGAAAACTGTTGTAACCAAGTCTTCTGCATTGCAGCTATACGCACTGGTTTGGGATTTTCCTTTCCATGTTTCATCACTGGCATTTGACATCTGACTATGTCCTCTCTCTGAAAGAGTCCTTTCAAAGCTGCTCTGTGACTGAGAATCAACCTCAACGTCCTAAAACACAGACAAACACACACACACACACACGCATATGAAAATCAGAGCCTAATATGAAAATGTCCACTATAAATAGCAAGCAAAGCATGGTGGGTGTGTCGTAGTGTTAGCAGAGCATAGGACACAATGTATGAGAGAAAGAAGGCTCATAGGTGCTTGATTGTGGCTTATTATTTGTGTGTGTTTGCAATATTTATTTATGTTATTGTGATCTCACCATGTGTTTCCCTTCTCCCACCTCCTCTTCCTGTCCAGCTGGTCGCCATGTCAGCAAGCTGTTAAGAGCAAAATCAGAACCAAACTGAGAGAGAATAAGCAGAGCCTGAACAGCCTGTTCAAACACTCCGATTTCAATATTAGCAGAAATACATCATATTTGACCCTGGACCACATAAGTGTCACAGTAAGCTGAATAAATAAGGTTTCCATTGATGTATGGTTTGTTAGGATAAGACAATATTTGGCTGAGATACAACCGAGGGTGCAAATAAATCTAAATGGTAAAAAAAAAAAACAACTGAGAAAAGTTTAAAGTTGTCTAAATTAAGTTCTTAGCCATGCATATTACTGATGAAAAAATAAGTTTTGATATCTTTATGGAAAATGATCTTTACTCAATATCCTAATGAATGTTGGCATAAAAGAAAACTCGATCATTGTGTTTGGCTATTGCTAAAAATATCCTCCAGCGACTGGTTTTGTGGTCCAGGGTCACATATATGATGTGTGATTTTAATTTCAGTTAATTAGCACATCAAGTCATTTATTTAATTGTATTTTTTTTAGAGATTGATTGACAGCTCATCAAAACAGATCCAGAAGGACGGCCATTAAGTGTCATTGAAACAGATGGTTGTGTGCAAGAGTTTTCATACGCATGAGGGCTGGTGGTCTGGAAGATATCCAGCATGCAGGCACAGGTGACGTCCCACACGTCCGGACTGAACTTCTCCCCGTTCAGGATCACCAGGTTCTCCAGACAGTTTGTGCCTGAGCGCGCCAGCTGCTCATTATCTGAGAACAGAGGCGGAGCTGTGAGTGTAACACACTAACACTTTCCCTGTATTACCACACCCTGCTGATTTAAAACACTACCACCCACAGGGCCAACATGTTTCTCCAAATGTGACATGTGTGGGCGTCACATTTGAAATGTCCATCTGGAATGAAGTCCAGTGAGTAGCAGAGCAGCGACTAAACTCTCCCTCATGATTAGCGCAACAGATGAGCAAAATCCCCACCTTGCTTCACACACCACTGCAGCTGTGCAAAAACATCGGCCAGCAGGACCTCGCTGAGAGGCTCGTAGAATTGCGTGAACACATCACAGATAGCGTAGAGGGCGTGGTTACAAGTCGTCGTCATCCACTCTGTTTTCTACGTACACACACATGCATGTATACATTTAGAAAACATACTTAATATATTTCTACTTACATTTATTATTATATATGTATATACTATATTTGTTAGTGAAGCCTCTTTGATTACTTCAGATCAGAGTTCAAAGGTTGCATGGACAATATCAGTGAAGTAAAAGTATGTCCTCCTACTTCCTAGGAAAATGTGGCCTGTTATTGGATAAGCTGACGTTTTTTTTACATTCTGGCTACTGTCACATTAATAAAATGTAGTAGGTTAGCAGCATTGCTAAAGTTTGTAGTATTACTTTAAAAGTTGTGACTGATACTCACTTCAGTTTGCTGTTCAGGGAGCTTCATGTTGTCAAATATTCGGAAGATGATCCGAAATAGGTCATGCCACCAGTGCTTCTCAAAGGTGTGTCCGTAACTCTTCATGATCTCAAACATGACAGTCAGACCCCTGCATGACACAAGCCCTCTCAGAATAAACTCCAGACATCCACATTGTTTCTTTGTATGGAAATCAAGATGGGGACCCACCTGGTCCTGACGTCTAGTTTGCAGCGGTTGATGATGCAGGACAGCTCAAACAGGATGGGGAACCAGCCTCGTACCCAAACGCGGTCACCCGGGGCCACATTCATGTCATCACTTGTATATTCCCTCAGTGCCTAGAAAGGAGAAGAGTAACTTAAGTATAATTTTTGAAGCTCTGTCATCATTGGTAACAGGCTGAGGTGACAGCGCTCACCTGAGGCCTGTCAGACACGTATTTAGCGCAGTGGCGGATGAGTCGAATGGCTTCCATACTGGTGTCAGGAAATGCAGCGTTACACACAAACTCTGACAAACACTTCACCGCGTCCTGGAAAGAGTCTATGGCTGCAGCAAAATGCTGCTGAAATGTAATCACTGTGAGAAAACAAAGGATAGACATGAGAACGATGTTCTGTTTTTAAATGTTCTAAATGAAAGTTTTAAAACTTGTGTGATTTTTAGGGTACTTACTAACAATGTGTCCTGTTGTTTGAAATGCGAGGTCTACAATGTTCTCATCATGGTCCGATGCTGCTTGATGGAACACAGAGAAGATGTTCTTCCAGCCAGAGCGAATATTAGCAGCCTGGGAGTTGACCATCTGGGCCACACAGCGTATCACCATGTCCCGGATAGTGGGCGATCTTTAAAATACATGAAGTTGTTTTAGAAGTGAACTGAAATGCATGGCTTCACATAAAAAAAAACAATAAAATAACGACCTCTGATAGGTTTCCTGAAAACTTCACCCATCAGACAAACGTGCTTTTGAATGAGCAAATGTTGCTGGTTTTGATGGAACTACAGAGTGCATGATTAATCAAAATAAAACAGAAATTATAAATGCATATATAAATGTATTTATTTATATTTATTTGAAAGGCGTAAACTATGATATAATTATAAATATTAATTAAAAGTTTGATGGTTTAACATTTGAAAATGAATTTTATTCATTTAAAAAATAAAATATTGAATATTCAAGAAGTTCATAAAATTTTTAAATGTTCATTTTGTATTGGTTTTAATGTGAATCTAATATTGTAATATATATTTTTTTATATTCATGTTTTCATTTACAGTCAAATATTAAACTAAAATATTTTTAGTTTTTGTTTTGTAATTTTTATATTTCTATTTAATAATTACAATATTTTGGGCCATATTATTATTATTACACAGAAATATTGATACTGCAACCTTTGAGCAAATCTGTTATTATTAATATTATTATAATTATTATTAGACAGCTGACAATCATAATCTAAACTTTCATAATGAGATAATCAATTTGTAATAATTCCCCCCCCACACAAATCAACCTGTAAAAGGCCTACTTATGGTTCTTGTTGCATAATAAGCTGAGATAAAATATTTTACCACTGAATATTACACAATTTTCCTTAAGTGTTTAAAGTTGTTTCATGTTTCATCATGATGCATCAGATTGCATCATTTCTTTATCTCTCTAACCATTTACATTTCTAGCTCCCCTCTACTCACCGGTTCTTCTTCATGATGTGTTCAAATGGCCTTAAAAAGTCTTTCTGGAAGCGGAAATTGGCCAGCTCTCCTTTCTCCAGAAACTTCATTGAGAGTTGTCTCAGGGAGTCCACAGCAAAGATGGCCACATCCTCATTAGGATTACAACCCACCTGTCAAATCAGAAAAGACACAATTAGACAACTGTTTTACAGATTTATTAAATCCGTAAAACACATTACACTAGCAGCTTGAAGGTGCTGTCACATTAGCAAAGTTTGACTCCACCTTTAGATAAGGCTACAGACCTTGTTGAAGTGATCTCCGATGACCTGCCAAATGCGTGACCACTGCAAACGGATGCGGTTCATGTTGTAATATGAGATCTCCACTATCTTTTGCAGACTGAACATGCGTGGCTGGTGAGCAGAAGCCAGCTCGTCCATGGACACCGCACAGAGCCAACGCACAAAGTCCACTGGAGATGGAGCAGAGTTTACAATGAACACAAATCTCAGACAGATATTTCCCCAAATACATTATCTACACATGTACTGTCTACTGGCAGAACACAACTGTTTAGAACAGAACGTAATATCTAAATGTATAAAAAAATCAAGAATATATAAATCAATGTGGATGTGAGTCAGTTCAGAGAGCCATTTTGTGTGTCAGTCGCCCATTGTTTAGAACAATAAAATAACCAAATTAAATGTGTCCACCCAAACTGTCTGACATAGATCATTTTCAGCCATTCATACATCCACAACCAAAACATGTAGCAATTTTTATAGAAATATTACAGGAAAAGTCTTTAATAGCTTATGTTGTTGCCAACATTGTGAGTTGTGGTCTCTTTGCATATTCTCACATCAATTCTAAAACAAAAAGACCAATTGTCTTTCATCAAGAGAAGCTCCAACATGGAACCATGAGTTAAAAGCTGAAGGTCAACAGGAAAATTAAATGGACAAGTTTTAATTTCTTTAATGGAATATTGCAGTGATCTACTAAATATAAATATTATATATATATATATATATATATTTTTTTTTTTTAATTTAAATATTTTACCTACATAATCTTTCATTTAAAAAAAAAAGAACCCCGTCAACAAATCAGTAATTTTCTGATGAACATATAATAGCAGTTTACCTAAACATACATCACAATAGGGGAGAAGATATTGAGTTTGAGATTTCAGTTTCCAGGTGATTTGAACCTTCTGGGAAAGCTTACCAGCTTGGTTGCATAAAAAAACTAAAACAAAACTAGCCCTAGCTAAATCAAAACAATCAAAATAAAAATGACATTTACAAATCTTATTAAAACTTAAAATATGCCACTCCCATACCATAAATACATATTTTATAGTGACTATTACAGTACATTACAATCATTAAACAATTATTTTTTACTTCAAAAGTCACTATATAGTAGTCATCAAACACGCATCTGTTTCCAAAAAGGTTTTCAAAAAACCCTAATCTTGCATAGTTTTATGTTTAGTTGAAGGTAAAATAAATACAAACATTTCTGTCAAATAAAAAATAACTGTGGCCTGTTTAACATAAATCTACAGACAGAACAACCCACACTTTCTTATGATGTAATAGACCAAATAAATAAATCTCAGACCATAAGAAAAAACCAAAGCTTTCTAACAGCATGGGAGCCCGTTTAAAACCATAACTGACTATCCATTTCTAATGAAGCTAACGAGATGTTAAGAATGCAGTCATTCCAGTTAATTTCTTGCTAAATACAAAAAAACAGAAGCCACTGACTCCAGTTTACCAGAGTAAAATGAAATGCATCTATTTCCACATAATCAAACTACACAGACTGATATGCTCTCAGTGTTGGGGACTAACTTAAAACATTAATAACCTAGCAACACTTCCCAGTAGCATGACATCAGCTCAACTGTTTTCAAAATAGTGTTACTTCCTCAGTAAAAATGTTTTTTTTTTCACAGTGAGCTATGGTGTAGCGTGACGTATGCAAACTCACAACCACATAGTAGCAGTAGTCCTTATTTAGCAACACAGCTACTTCAAAATGTAATTAATGCTATAGAATAAAAGGTTTTCATATAATATTAAATACAGACTGTAATCTGCACATAAACTCACAATTGCTACATCAAAACCATATCTTTCCTAAGGGGAATCTATGCTAATTATTTATAATGCGTCAGCTGTTATCACATTATTTTCCTCCACGTGTGCTGCATTCTCAAAACTCTGGCCATTTGATAATACCTAGAATATCCAAATCTACTGCGGGTGGCAGATTCTTCTGCTATTTATCAGCCAATCTCTAGAACAATCTACCTAGCACTGTTCAGGAGGCAGGCACACTCTGTCAGTTTAAATCTAGATTAGACACATCTCTTTAACCTGGTTTACACATAGCACCCTAATACGCTTCTATTAATCAATTTGGTACTGTTCAGTGCTTCAATCAATCAATCAGTCACCTTTATTTTTGTCACTTTTAACAATATGTATTGTGTATATTGTTAAAAGTGACAAAACTAAAGGTGACTGATTGATTGATTTTCAAATGAAATTACAGCATTCAAATAAATGCCAATTTATTTATTTAAATGTGTGCGGTCACATCCAGACCCTCATTGATTTTGTGCCAAATAAACAGTGCTGTTATAATAAATTAAATTATATAATCTCAGTTACACCATCATTTAAAGGTTTGGTGTCTAAAACTAATACTTTTATCTTGAAAAACATTACATTGCATTACATTGATCAAAAGAGACAGTAAAGACATTATACATGTCCGTTTCAAATGAAAGCTGTTTTTTTTTTGTTTGTTTTTTTAAACAAATATCCTACCAATTGCATTTCCATCAAGCCTGGTGGATCCAGTGAAGATTCTGGAACACAAGAGAGAGATAGAAGGTCATACAAGGAAATATAAACAGTAAGAGCAGCACTGTATGTTTGTATTGTCCTGTGACTTCAATGCACCTGTCCACAGCCACCACAACACTCTGAGAGCTGGTCTCCCCCACTGACTCCTGGATGTGAGCCATCTGACGCTTGTCTGGACCTCCAACCAGAGTACCTGCAGGACACCAATAAAATTGTTTTGCTCCATAAGGAACATCGTCCACACACATACACCAGTAAACAAACAATAAACAGACTGAATACTCCAGCCGTATCCATGTGCTATTAACTGCAGTCATACAATGGCTTACCTAAGCCGAGGGGCATGAATTCCTCTCCCCCTGATGGGAAGCCCTTTATGCTGCCTCCCTGGTCCCGGACCACACCGGAGATATAACAGGTCTTCACTCCAGTCCCAATCAACTGGGCCAACTCCAGCTGACTGATACACCTCAGAATCTAAACAAAAAGCAGGAAGATGTGTAGAGGCTGGAAATAAACTTTAGCAAATCAGTAGTTTTGGAGGAGAGCAAGGGGTTTATGCCCACCAGTGGAGTTGAGTTGCATGACTTTGCAGGGCTTAATAAAATGACTTGGATAACCTGCTGGTCTGGGATGAGTGTGGAAGTGTTTTAGGCCAGTTTTCTGTTTTGTATTTTATATTGCTTTCAAAGGATTAGATCACTCCAGAATTAAAACTTCCTGATAATTTACTCACACGTCATTGAAGACGTTCATGCCTTTGAGTAACCTGCCTGTGACTGCTCACATTGAAGAAATGCTTGGAATATACAGTGTTTTCATTTTATTTTTAGTGTTATTGTTTTATTATTGTGCAGTGTTTAGGACTAATCATCTCCATATTTGATCTACATTATAATGATATTGAATGCGCTCAAACACAGAGGACGTGTCACGTTTGAGATGGTAAAACATATTTTGATGAAACATCTACGATGAACTGTTTATTTATAAATCACAATCTCACTGTGCTACGGGCACTGCCATTCGTACAGACTACAGCGGAAGTTATTTTACACAACTACATGAAGCTTCCAGCTTTCGAAGGCAGAGCGTGAAAAAGGTCCATCACGTTGGAAATTTGTGAAATAGGTGGACATGCGTGTTTAAAAAGCTAAAAAAAAAA
>JAUYWG010000061.1:7821490-7832180 GCA_034779775.1 Enteromius afrohamiltoni
GGCTAATGTGTGTGCCATTGATATGTTCAGTGTTCATGTAAACTGTTTAATAAACACTTCTGGCACTTTTTTTTGAGTCTATTAATTAGTTTTTTTTTTTATGGAAATCAATATAATAAATACATTACCGTGCCATTCATACTGAGGTATTACAGTACAGTGAAATTTTGATACCGTTACATCCCTATATATATATATATATATATATATATAACATAAAACATTTAAGTTACACACCTTAAAAAAAAAACTTTGATGAAGCAATGCAGTATGAACTCTGTGTACCTGTAAGCAGTCGAGAGACGTACTGACAATACGTGGAGACTTGGACTGGCATGCCAGCTCGAAAGGCAGAACATACTTGTCAGCCTCAATGTAATTGGCTCTGGGAGGAACAACAGTGCCGTCCCTGGAACAGACAAGATTCACAAGAACACAAGTTACTAAACAGGCATAACTATTCAGAACTGAAACATCCTTTATTTATTATACAACAACAAACGTTTTAAACACCTTCATGACATGTCATTTCTTTTTATGGAAATAAATATTCCATAAGCATTCTTTTAAAGGGGACATCGGATGCAAAATTTACATGTGAAAAGTGAACCTAATTTTTATTTTTTTCCTAAAATCAAAACCACTGAGGATGCAGTGGATTAGTTTTGTGTTTGATGATAGTGCACCATAAAAAAAAACAGCAGAGAGGGGTGGGGTGCATTGAAATGGGTCAGGAGCTGTTTTTGACAAGTTAAAAAGAGTAGTATTTTGTATTTTGTTGACATGACCCTAAAGAATCATACCAACTTCTGGAAAAATGGGCATCAGATGTCTCTTTAACGTTACATCAATGTAGTTCACAGGAGACATTTGCATAAATGGTGCATGTTGGTAAATGAGATGTAAACTTACTTCTGCTTTTCCAGTTCATGCTTGATTTCATCTAAAAAAAAAAGAAAGAAAGAAAGAAAGCGGGATTAAGAGAGGGCGAGAGAGAAATTAACACATCAACTTTGGTATATTTGTCACAAAGCAGAGCGAGTGCTAATTCAGAAAACTACTACAACAGTCTCTTGGTATTTACATTTGCATTAGGCTGTCTGGACTCTTGAGGCATTTAGATGTGTGCATTCAAAGTGATTCAGACGATGGGGAGGAAATGAGATCTACAGCTCAGCAGCAGGAATATGTACACTAATACTGCCAAGGCAAAAAATGCACACACTATACCTAATAAAACAATAAATGAAGAACACTGACTGCTCAGCAATGATCCAGTACTGGTTGTGCTTGTCTACAGTTTCCATTAAAGACAGCAATGAGACTCTTTGTGGGAAAGCGTGTCTATAGAGTAGTATTCACCTTTACAGCTAAAGTGCTCAAAGTAAACTTAAAGCAAAAATTCTACTCTTCTACTCGATCTCATGCAACCATAACCTGTAAGCCTTTTTTTTAAACGCGAAAAACACAAAGCAATTTTGGGAAAAGGCGCAGATTTTTATGCAATCACAATTAACAGGAACCAGACCTTTCAAGCTTCAAAAAGGACCATAAAAGTATCCCAACTGTCCATCTGACTTGAACTGCATAAAAATAATTAGCTAATCAACTATCCAAGCCCATCCTAAATCCAATTTTGAGAATAAATGGTTGTGTATTCTGCGTTTCTTCAAAGAAGGTTCAGATCTGAATGATTCATTCATGAATCAGACAGATCTAGCTCTCGAGTTCAGTGATCAAGGAAGTTAACAGCTCACTGAAGGGGAAAATCAGTGCACAACGGTTTAGATTTCTCACACTTAACTATTGTATCGCTTTCAAACACCTGGAAAACCACAAGCAATTACATTCTTCAAAAATTAGAACTGATTCCGTCTTTCACAGAAGGAAGGAGGTCACACAGAAAAACATTATATTTCTACTTCCTGGGAGAACTATTACTTTAAAATAAATAAACAAGGTTACTGGGACGAGCATGCTTAAAGTGACATTAACATAGTTTTCCGTGCCACTGATATTCGAGAACAATCCACAAAGGAATCCTTTTTTTGTTATCAGAGAGCCATCTGCTCACAAGAAGGTACAGGAAACTGGTGTTAAGAAATAACAGATTTCATAAGATGCACACTTTATGAACTATGTTTTCATCTGGCAACCTGTTATAGTCAACAGTGTTACATGCATCCAAACAGCACAGCAAACTAAGCCATTGCCTAGCAGTGTATCCGGGTGGCCAGTGGACTGTGTAAATACGTCTGTATGTTAATCAGCCTCATTCACTCACATGACAGGGTAATGAGGGAGTGTCTGTTTGAATGACGTGCTTCTGAGGGCATTCAAACAAACCCACTAGGAAGTTGCGCTACATTAACAGCCAAATGGCTGAACACTAGAGAATTTCAGGATCAAACCTTAAACGCACCAAAAGACAAAACATCAGACGTTTACAATAAAACACAGAGACTGTGAACTATTTTTAGACTGACACTTCAGAGCAAAGGTTAGAGTTTGGAAAAGCTCGCTAAGAAACTAGATCTTTCAGTCTCAACATGTGCTCGTTAACTTTGTAAATAAGTAATGCAGCGCAGGCGGGACGAGTCCAATGAGTCTAACCTGCATATCCAGCTTACACGTAAAAGAGGGATGGATATTCCGGGTGGTTATTAGATAAAAACGGGACCACAGAGTGAGCAGCTAATGCTAATCAAAAAAATCATCACATTAAAAGGACAGCTCTCGGAAATTCTTGGCATTACTTGCTCACCCCTTTGTGGGTCCATACAAGGAAAGTCATTGGTTACCAAAACATTCTTCACCTTTTCTGCACAATATGCCATCTTCAGGATGACACAATGAGGAAATGATGACAGAATTGCAATGTATGGATCAAGTTAAATAAGAGTAAAATGCTGCAGACAGAAAGCCTCAAGTCACCATTCAATGCCACTGAAAGATGCAATAAAAATGAATGGTGTAACTCGTGTAAACCATCTCCCTTTTAGAGTGAACTGTTCCTTTAAGATGTTACTCTCAATACTGATCGATTCTGCAAATCAGTAAGGGAGCAGTAAGTCACCAATCTGTCAAAGTCGATATAACAGCAACAAAAATCTGCAGCTTGTCGGACAGCAGTTGGTTCCAGCTAACACATGCTAACAGCTCGGGATGACCAAAACAAGAGGTGCTGGACACCCAGACACGCTGTCAACATCTCATTCATCATAACGTAACGTTATATAGCTAACGGAAAACATGACAACGTCCGCTTAAGACAAAATGATAGACGGGTATCCCGACACTGAAGCGTGCTGGAATGACGCTGGCCCGCTAACCAGACTTTAACGTTCATTTAGGATATCAGAGGAGGAACTCAGTGCTGTGTTTGAGGCCTGACAGGTAATGAATAAAAGAAGCTCACCCAGCGCTACTTGACAGGCCTTGCGCAGCTGGCCGTGTTGGCTCCGCTTCACCTCCTTATCCGCGAGGATTTTCTCCAGCGCCCGAGACAGAAACATGCTCTTAGTGCTCAGGCTTTCTGTCTGCGTATGCCGTCGATGGGTTTCCAGCTCTTCCTGTTCTTTCATCTCTCGGTCGACGTGTTAAAGTAGTCAGGCCGTCATCGCTGGCCCGTTCCCTGCGGTTTGGCAGGGGTGTGAGGGTGCCTGGAGCGGGCCGATGTTGTCGCTGGTTCGGTTGGACGCTGCTATCTCAGCACTGCGTCGCCATGTTGGCCGCACGTCACATCACGTGACCCGCCGGGCGCTTACACTGATGTGTACATTCAGCGCACGAGCTCGGTCTGGCTGAGGTGGGAATGAATGGCGCTTGTGTTTAGCGGACAGTTCTGTCTCAGGTACTAAAAAAATACACGTATTCATTTAAAACAGTGCGATCAGCAATATACAGTTTAAGTTATAGTAAAAATGATAATTTCTCAAATGAAACGCCAACGAAAAAATAATTAATGCATATTACTGTAAGGCTTTCAATTACTAATTATTATAAAAATATGTGATTATAATTGGTTCTAGGTGTCTATAAATAGTCATTTGAAATCATATAGGTACATACGTAGAACTAAAATATTAATAAAATATTATATAACATATAGGCCAAGTTGTACATATTGATGGTTGCTACAGATGCTAAAGAGAGGATCATTTAAAATCAGTGTGGTCAAAAGTTTACATACACCTTTCAGAATCTGCAAATTGTTAATTATTTTATCAAAATAAAAGTGATGATAGAAAAGGCATATGTAAGAAAAAAATGAAGCTGAATTTATAAAAATGGCTTAGCCTAGTTCAAAAGTTTACACACCCTTGAATCTTATATTTACAATCATATATGAATGACTCAAATAGATATGGTTTTTGTTAGTGTACAAAATCATGATTGATTGAAATCTTAAAGACAGTCAGACAAATCCCAACAAACAATCTCTAAATAACGGTGTAAATTAGAATGTAATTAGTACAGTATTTACACTACAATACTGTATTTAAACAAGGTTCTGATGGAATACCATTGGCATTTACTGTGCTTTTTAATACATTACACATATTTATTAAATCAGTTTGATAAAGTTGCAGCAGAAGCCTGAATGTTGTTACAAGCTTTAACCACAGGATGGCCTCCTGACATCAGAGTTTTACTGCCTCACACCTCTCAGCACTATGGCGTAGTTTGACATTTCAATTTATGATTCTAAAATAAAAGATATATAAAGTGTCCAGTTGTTGAAAAGTAGCACTGTCTTTAATGTCAAGCCATCGCTTTTTTAACCCTAGCTGCAATAATGTTCTAACACAGGCTAAACAGTTCAGTTCCTCTAAAAACAGAACTAACCTAAACAAAACAAAAGCTTAAATACATCATGTCGAATTAAATTCATTTAGCAAAGGTAGAAATTGCATAAGACATTTAAACCCATCCTGCTTCATTCCTATTATTTTACAACAGTTTTCTTTAAAGCAGATAAACGTGACTGATCAAGTTAACCCTGACTATTCAGTTCCAAACTGACCTGGTTATCACAGATGAAAATAATTCTTCATGACCAACACACAAAGCAGGAAACAGCATCGGTGATTTTCTACATATTAGTTTATTTCATCCAAGATTCGACTATAATACATGTGCATCTATGCCTTAATATAGTATTTATCCTTTCAAAAGTTTCATTATGTGAAACAAATTTACATCATGTAGTACTAATAAGAAAATACTGACAATTTCAGTACAAATCTATACCTTAAGATTTATCTGGCAAGCTCGTTATCAAAAAGAGAAATTGACACATGAATGATAATGCTTCAAAGCCCATTTCTATGTTTCTCAATGCAGGTGCTCATAGATATATGGTCTCTTTTAGAAATGCAAAGATATTCACAGTTTGGAAAATAGCAAGTTATTCTTCATATTTCTATTCACCCACTAAAGGTCTGAGCATTTAGTCCCACCAAAGACGCTAGCAGAAAAAATTAAAACACCATTTTGTAGAGATGAAAAAAAAAAAAAGAATCAGAATTATGAGGTTTTTATGTCAGCTAAAACAGAGCAAGTAAAAATACAGTCTATTTTAAAATAAATACAACTTCTGTGGTTACAATCCCAAATCGCATGTAGTGGTTAATACAAAAATAAATTAACACAGCTAAAGACTCCATTCAATATGTCGTTTGTACCAAAAATATGAACGATCGGGATGAAGTGGTGTGTGTGATCACAGCTACAGTGCGTGTGCTACTCTGAGTAAGTGCCACAAAAAGACATTTTTCAGCGTTTATAAAGCGAGAAACAGTGAAAAGAGATAATGAAAGGCTACTTCGGCTAAATCCCCAACAGCTGGTCCTAACTGTAAGAGCGTAGGTGCATCTGTCTCCTCCAGTGTATCCACTGACACACACTTTAGGATTTCAGAAGTTAGTATAGAAGCTTACAGCTGTGACATCATGCATATCATTATGATACGTATGTATAAGGACGAAAAGGGGAGAAATGTACCTACGGTCATTTCAACTTAGAAGGAATGCTTTCAAAGTAAGAGCAAAACATTTGTTCATTTGTCCAGTCATTCTTAGAAGAGGTTGTTTTTAGAAATCATAGAAGAAAGTACTCAAGTAGGAAGACCTCACTTCACCCTACACTGAGGGCGAAGGGTTTGTGGAATTTGGAAGTTAGATGACAATATGATTAACTGTGCATTTTGACAAGACTCAGTCAGTTGAACTGAGAAAAAAAGAACCACCCATACTTCTACATACTTTGTGAAGGGTTTGGCTGGTGCTCTGCTGACATGCACAAAAATAAAAAATAAAAATGATTTATTCAAAAGTAATTCACTACAAAATAAGGGTTGTTTTCTCCATAATTCGACAGCAACACTGTTAAGAGGTGACACTTTAAAATAAGGTTCAATTTGTTAACATTAATGCGTTATGTGCCTTTTTATTTTACAGCTATTAATTCTGGTTATTGTTGATTCATACATATACTATTTGTTCATGACTCATAATACATGATCTAATATTTATTTAAACAAATTTAAATGTTAAAAAGTAAATATCATTGTATGCAGAAATTAACTTTATCATAAATAATTAAAAATATTATTAATAGCTTATGCAATCAATATACTGTATAGTTCACCCCCCCAAAAAAGCCAATTCTAAATGATGAAGGACTTTTTATTTTTGGCTGATATCATGTTAACGAGCTGAACCTTGGTGAAAAGTGTCACGGTAGAGACCCTCTTCATACATGAAACATCCAAGTGTCCACATCAGAGCGCTCTTTTGAAACATTATCGATTATAGTCACGTATCCCAGGTCCTCAGATAGGGTTATCAAGTAAAATAAACCACAGGTAGCAGAGAGCGGGATGATAGCCCTTGTCATAAAGAAATATAAGTGATTCCGTGAAAAATATGACATTATTCATCTGTCTTTTTGGCTATGATTAAAAATGTCTGAGATAATATAAGACATCTGTATCTTAACCGAGGCAGCAGTCTACAACTGTCAACTCACAAGAAAATATCTCCTAAACATTCACTCAAGCCCCTCAAAAGGTTGACGATTCCCTTGACAACCACAAAGTATCTGTAATCTGAGTGTTAGTGCTGCAGACGGGAATGGATGAAGAGCATATTTCAGTTCCGTCTGAAGTTCTGTAGCTCAGACTCAGTTACCATGGTTACGCAGAGGATGGGTAAAACCCATTGTACTTTGTTCTCTGATAACGCTTGAGCCTCATGGCTCTGAAGGGAGTTAGTGTTAAAGTAAAAAAAAAAGAGATTGTCATGACTCATACGGCGCTGTCTGCATTCATTCAATCGCTCTGACTCAGGAAGTTCATTATTACTCCAGAAGCAGCTATTTTTGGTGCTGTGCTGCTCTCCGCGGGTTTGAAGATGAACTACCTGGTGGTTATAGAGAAGTGCTGTAAGGTGCTGTGGCTTCTCTTTGGGTCTTGGACATGCATTGTCTGTCCTATGGCACACAAGAGTATGTACTGGCGTGTGTGTGATTAAATGCTCTGTGTGTGTTTACAGTGTAATGACTGTGCCCTCCTCCTCTAGATTTCGCCCTTCTACACCCCTGTCATGGGCATTCAGAGACCCCACACTTGCGCTGCTTGCCATGGTACCATTTGAGGGGCGGAGGTCGAGGTGGGGTTCGTATCTGGGCAGGACGGGCATGCTGGTGCTGGCTGTCGCCCGCGCCCCTGCCTGCGGAATAAGTTTAGCCCCTCCGTCCGCCTCGATCACCAGATCCTCCTCCTCCTCGCTCTCCTCGTCCGGCTCATAGTTCTGGATAATATGGGACGGGGTCATCGTCATCGAACCCGGTGTGGAGTAACCATAAAAACTGGTGTTGCTGTCCGAAGATCGTCCTGAGCTGCCGCCTCCGCTGCTGCGTACTACGTTATTGCGCTGATTGGCCGGTTTGACGGTTATAATGAGGTTGTGGCTGTTAGCGATCATCATGTCCGTTACTTGGTCCAAAGACTTTCCGCTCACCTCGATGCCATTGACTTCGAGCACCTCGTCGTTGACAGCCAGCAGTCCCGTGCTCTCCGCCAGGCCTCCGGGGACCATGCGGGAGATGAAGATGCCTGGGACTTTTTCCAGGCCTTGGGGTGTGACGCGGACGCTGGAACCATCACGGATGTAGAAGCCCAGAGGTTTCTCCTGACCGTGTTTGTAGAGGCGGACACGCCGGTGCGTCTCTGGGAGGATGTCCACGTCGATGATGGAGGACACTGGCCGAAAATCTTTGGGCAGGCTGATGATGATAGGAGGCTTCTTCTTGTTGGTGTCCGGTCGAAGGAGGACCGCTGCAAGCGCCGCCGGGGTCTTCTTACGGGTCACAGTGTCCGTGCCGAATGCAGAGTAATCGGCCTCCTCTGTAGAGCAGGAAGAAGAAAGAGAAAGAAAATGTTACGTTTGTGTTAGACATTGCAACTGATGGGATTAGATATCATTCAACAAAAACTACAAATTAAATTTACAAATTGAAAATATATTTAATTGTTGTGTGTTTTTAAAATATAAACAAAGTGAAACAGAAAAACAGAAATAAACACATAAATAAATTAATAAAATGTGTAATATACAATTAAAAAAATACATTATATATTTTGAAACAATTTTCATGTATATATTTATATTCATATAATTTATATTACATATAATTAAATTAATAAAATAAATATATTTAATATATTAACAACATATTGTCTAAAATATATGCATGCATGTTTGTGTATTTATACAAAAACATGCACAATACACACACACATATTATGCAAGCAAAAATATTTATTTTGGATAGTTAATAGTTAAATAATTAACAAAGGGCACTAACTAAATGTGTCTGGACACTTTTCAGTAGCTCGGTCAACAGAATTTATTATCAGCATTATTGAGCTAAACATACTTATTATCTGTGCATGTTCATTGTATATGTATATATATATATATTTATGAAATGTTCAAATAATGCATGTTTTTTGCTCTTGTTGGACTGTTCCCACAGCTTTTGTAAAGAGAGACCTGCAGGGGATACCATGGTAGAGAATGCCTGCTTGTTAGTTTCCCTCCGCCCCTCAGCTAATGTGTAATCTACTGTAAACCCAAGCCTCCTTTCAACCTCTCGCTCTTTTTCTCTCAGCTGCCATTTATGAATTCCTCAGAGGCTTAATCCAAGCCTGGACTTTCACCTGCAAGACATTCATATTCAAGATCAAAAAGGAGAATAGAGTGGGAAGGCAGAGAGGATATAAATGCATGTGCGTGAAGGCTGGAAATGTCTGAGAGAGTTCAAAGCATTACCATGTGTTTATCTGAACCTCCATTAACCCGAATGAACAATGGTTAACCTGAGAGATGTAATTATTAACAAAAAACACCATGTTAAAAGATTATCTCAATTGTGTTATTTACTGATCTTTTGTATCAAGGGTTCTGATGTTTTTATGGATTTTTTTATGCCATAAAAATGAATTGTACCTCAGGAACAAAATCTATCTTCCTCCAGTGTGTTTGTTTAACCAGGAACATGCAAGCACGGATGAGTCTGTGTGATCTAGCATGCGAATAGATTTCATGTCAGCCCAAATATAGTCAAAACACACACACACACACACAAGATTGATTGTTCGGTGAGAGCAAAGGTCCCCACAGAAAAAGTTCCCACCAGAAAACTACCTGGATTGTCCTTGTGTTTTGTTTCAAAATGAATATGCAGCCTGTGTTGAAATTCTAACAATAATTTGGCAATGTGCCTTCAGTACCTGCAGAAATCATAAAAATGACTTTCTGGCCTAATAGAGCTGAGGTTTATTCACAAACACACAGCATGCACACATACGTCTCAGGAGCAGTCGAGCATGTATGGAGGTCTCTTTTCTTCTCCTCCAGCGTTCCTTTCCTCTCTTCCTTTCTTATCTGCTCCACTCTTCCATATTAAAGCCTAACAATGGCTTCATAGTCAGTGTTGAAGGACAGCACGGGAAGTCCCTGAGGGCCACTCAAACAGGCACAAACTAGCTTTTCTTTTGGCTCAGATATTGAGAGGAGAAAAAGTGAGAGGATGAAAACACAGCCTGCGATATATGGAAACCGCATCATGTTAACGGACACACAAACCTCTATCATCTCACTGAATGCAGGACAGCTGGCTCTTTGTGAAACCTGACGCTACAGAAACCAGTCCGGTTGTAATGGCTCATTACAAACATGCTGGAGAAGGTCCATACACTTTAAACCCCATCATGCGTTGGGCTCCTTACAAGCATTAGCGGCAAACCAGGGGATATTATGAGCTATTTCTAAGTTATGTCTTTATACAATGCAAATTTGAAAAAAATCATGTATTCTTTTCGACTTAAGATTAACTGATTCATGACTGATTCAGCACATCATTTTTCAACTATATTAAGACTTAGGGTTTCTTGCTTTCTGAAGGATCATGTGACACTTTTGGAGTTATCATGCTGAAAATGTTATTTTGCCATTACAGGAATAAATTGCATTTTAAAATACATTTCAATTGGAAAGCTGTATCACAATATTAGCCTTGGTGACCATAAAAGATAATCCTAAAAAATCTCTCTATCTGAAAACCCAACTTGCAAAAAAGAAGAAACATAATATATATACATATTTATACATATATACACACA
>JAUYWG010000061.1:7845878-7862473 GCA_034779775.1 Enteromius afrohamiltoni
TTACTGGTATTCCTATCTTTGTGGGGACAATTGGTCCCCATAAGGTGATAAATACCAGGTACACACACACACACACATATATATACACATATATATATAAATTTTATTACATTCTGTGTAATTGCAAATTGGTATGTAGTAATATTCTAGTATTTAACACCAAAGAGAGCCATAAAAAAAAAACTATTTAAATAAAATAAAAAAAGGCTAATTTTATTGTCTTGTGTGCATGTTTTGAATATTAGAAAACAGCCAGGTGACAGTGATATAAGGGGTGGGACATTTAATAAAATCTCAGATACGATCATTTGATAACGGCATACAACATAACGTTAAGAAACAGTAATACTGCTGGAGCAGTATCAAATCAAGACTCTACACTTGCATCATTTTCCATTTTCTTTCAGGAATGACACCATTATTACAAAATTACATTTAAAATAATATTATCTCCACACATATGTATATTTTCCATTTTCTACTGGTCTAGCTTCTTTTAGACTTGCCTTTAAGTGCTACTTTATCAAACATGGATTGACAGGCAGATAGCTGACACCATGAGTCTGCTATAAGAACGAAAGGGATAACAATCCACAAAGCATTCATAAACACAAAGTAGAACCAGAAATAGATGGGGTGACCGTATTCGCTGTGAATATATCCATCTCTGTGCTCAGTGAAAAAGTAGAGGACTGCACCATACAGCTGACCTGGAAGTAATGGTGGACATTGAACTCAATTGTGCCTTATACAATGTGTTTCTCTAATTAAAAAGATTTAATGTGGAATAAATACATTTTATAAGTGCATACACTGTACAGTATATTAAAAAATACAATCTTACCTAGAGACACAATGAGTTGCAGGACAAATCTGTAAGAATGATTGTATAGGAAGGCCACAACGATCCATATACTGCAGGGACCCCAAAGCAAGGCGGTCACTGTCTCCATGCTAACAGTGAAATTATCCGCTCTGGAGAACAGATTCCATAAAAGCAGGTTAGATGCAGATTCATTTTTAATGCATAAACATACAAGCATGTGTATAACTTACATTGCATATCTGCTGTCTCCTTTGGAATATTCTTTCCCTGTATAGGAAAAAAGCAAGTTTGGCATTTGTGGGACATTAACAGAATATTTTCAAACTATTATGTTAGGAAAATAATGTGAGCCTCACTCACACAGCTGAGAAAGGAAACTCTGGTCCTCGGGAATGATTGTGTAGTATAAAGAGAACCATCCCTCAATAACCCCATGGATGAAGCCACACACAGTGAACCAGCACAAAGCTAACCTCCTCCCTCCACTAAGGCTTTTTCCAGACACCTTACGGCCAGTCAGTGACCAGGTGGCGAGCAGCAGTATCCCGGACACAGAGAACAGGAATATGAGAATTTCTGACATGGATCGGTCATTAGCCACATAGTTGGGGATGGACAGGTTGCGTGGCCAAAAGGGATGATTTACAGTGTCCGCTTCCTTTAACATCTGTAAACATAAAAATATGATTATGAAGCAAACTTTAGCGCTAGAAAAACTCGATCTGAAGTTACAGAGCTTTTATTTTGACCTAGATAACGTGGACGTAACGCGGCATGGAAATTACTTTCTACGATTGTACTTACTCTGTGATGAGTCGTGAAATATCTTTACTGTAATGCTGCATATAACTGTTCTCTTGAAGGTGGAGAGCGCTTCAATCAAGTGCTAAAACCTGCTCTTATCAAACTGCAGAAACAACGCGCCACCGAGTCGCAGCAAACTATAAGCCCAGGTGATACACGCGGCCCAATCAGCGATAGGTTTTGTGAGAAGAACAACCCATGGTGAAATATACTCGGCTTGCAGTTGGTCGATCTCCTCGGAACATGCGTGTCGTCACGTGATTGCGAAGCGTGCTGGTGGAAAACACGACACATTTTGTAAACTAATACGTTTTGTTTCGAAAATCTGGTTTTGTGTTTGTAAAAAGAGTGATGGTAAAATAATCTGACACACTTTAAGTTTAAGACAAAAAGCACACTCCTAAGCCGTGATAGGGATTCATCCCTGCCGTGACCCGGATTCGAACCGGGGTTGCTGCGGCCACAACGCAGAGTACTAACCACTATACGATCACGGCGAGCTACCGGAGGTGATAGAAGTTGCTGGTGGAATTGGGCTTTCATACTTGTACTTGTTTGTATATAAAGGCGTTTTCTTTTGCAATATTTTCAATTGTATTGCGCTAACACGCGAGCATACTACTTTTTGTAGCATGCGAATCACTTGAGTAAGTTTCTATATGATTTACAATTATACGCAACGCAGCGTGTTTACAAATTTATGTTAACGATATTGAAAAGAAAAGAAAATGAACCTCATTGACCTTTAGTAATTTATATACATATTTTTAAGTACGAACAGAAATTACGAACACTATATGAAGTTTGAACTATTTTATTCTATTTAATTTGAATCATCTTGTTCAACAGATCAAATATGTTAGGTTTCACTAGTTTGTATATCTCCCATATGGTCTAGCGGTTAGGATTCCTGGTTTTCACCCAGGCGGCCCGGGTTCGACTCCCGGTATGGGAAGTAAATGTTTTCTTCCCAGCGTGAATTTTGGAACGATACGAGTGATGCTAGCGCTAAGCGAGGCTTTTTTTTTTTACACTAATTCGAGTTGACACATGTAAAGCCACAAATATAAAGCGTTTAACTACACACAAAACACACGGGGTGGATATTTAGTAACGTTACACAACTCTTCAGCTCATTCAACTTCAACTCACTCACGAGTGTGCTTAAATAAGCATGTAACATAAACCATGTCAAACAAAGTATTCACAAAATTAATTCTAAACTACGCAAGCTCCACGTAACAGCTAACTGATGTCATGTGACTTCGTGTCACGTGACCGGTAAAGGTTCTCAAAAATCACTCTAATAGCGTTAACAGGAATACATCTCCTTTCCTTAACCGTTAATTCATTTTCCCCCTGCTGTTTATTATTGTTAAGTTCTGTTTAGCGACATAAAACGACAGAAATGCGTGTTGATCAACAGCTTCGTCTGGATGAGCAGTTGCTGCGTTTCATGGACCAGCTCGAGGCTCTGGAGGAAAAACGACATAGACTTAATTCCCTCATAGAGGAGGTAAAACGTGCACGTACACTTGATTAGACTTACAACATATATTTATACTATAGAATTCAGCTTATTCAAAAATACGTATTGTACACGACTTTAACATTTTAATTTGTTTTCTGAACATAATTCATATACTTGTTTTAACACAGGGATGGTTTTCAATTGCCAAAGCACGTTATTCAATGGGAAATAAGCAAGTCTCTGCTCTGCAGTACGCAAGCGAGATGGAACCGCTCGTTCATGTTAAAACCAGGTTCGTATCGTCACGTGCAATTAAATGCAATTTGCTTGTGCATTCGACTTTTACATAGATTCATTTGTTTGCTTTAATAACAGCGTGTTGGAAGGTGGAACAGCTGAGTTCAAATGTGAGAGAAAAGAGAATAAAGCAGAGGATCTGAAAATCAACACGATAGAAGACATTGGAGTGAAAGAAACAGGCATGTCTGTTTTACTGATTTCTAAATCACTGTTTACAGTCTTTCCACAGTGTTCCTTATCTAATATGTAGGAACTGTATGGTTTTCTGTACATAACATTATTGAAAAATAAAAATTTAGGTCTTAGAAGGCGAATAAATACAAAACAAAAGGAGGTTAAAGAGGGGGAACAGGAGACAGATCCTCAAGTAAAAACAAAGGAAGAATCATCCACACCAGAGCACAGGGATCCGTTGAAGTGGTTTGGAATCCTTGTACCACAAAATCTGAAACAAGCCCAGTCTGCCTTTAAAGAGGGTGAGCTCTTTTAGTTAAATTGTTTGCTTATCTTTTATTTATTTTCATCTCTCGCAGTGATATGGGTTTTTTTGCCGTGTGGCCTATATTTGAAGTATTGTTTCAGTATTATTTATTTATTCTTAAAATTCTGTTGCATGTATTAAGTTTTTTTTTAGAACAATTAACAATTTGTATTTTTTTTTTTTACATTTTCTTTCCCCCAGTCATTACTCTCTCAGCAGAAATTGCATCGCTACAAAGTGCAATACTTGATACAAGAAGAGAGATGCAGGCACAGATGAAGGAGAAGCAAGAGAAGACGGAACCAGAAATAAAAAAGGAATAACTGTGAACTTCTATTATCTTTATTTAAATTTTGTATAAACCAAATGGAACCATGACCCTTAGCACAATTTCACATGTCGAGATCACTGAAAACACTCTTATTATATGAACAATGTTGCTTTCCCCATATAAATATATTTGATTAGCTGTATTATATTTTTTGAGCAGTAACGTGTAGTTGAATCTAGGATAATCCTAAATTCATTTCATTTACAGTACAGTAGTTTCGGAGAATGGTTGAACATCATTTTGTAATTTTAAATGTAAATACTCCTGCAGTCATTTGCTAACAGACGTTTCATGTTTCATTTAACCGTCATTTGTATAGTGCTTTTTGTAATACAGATTGTCAAAGCAGCTTCACAGTGATAGACAGTAAAAATTGCATAATTTTGGAAACTCAACTAAGGTGACAGAGTCTATATTCTGCTGTGAAGACCACGTCATTGTTCAGATCAAGTTTTGGTTCAGGTAAAATTCAATAGCCTAATTACACTGAAATCTATATCAACAGTAGATATCAGTAAATTAGGATGTTTTGCGTGGCTAAATCATATCTGTCAGATCATTAAAACGCATATTATTTTCCATTTAAACTGAAAAATTAAAAAATGGTTTCATTACAATCTATTTGTTAGATTAAACACACATTACATTAGCTTAGCTAGAAAAAGACCGTATCTTGAATCCAAGCAGTACTTAAATAATCATGTTAAATATAATTCTTGTCAACCTACCTAATTTTTCTTGACGTCAGAAATTCCTGCTGAAACCTTAAAAACACAACAGAAGTGGCACACGTGCACGAGCAGCGAGGATCAGGCGCATCCTCGCCTCCTGTCTTTTTGAGCTATAAAATAACATTTAATCG
Source organism: Enteromius afrohamiltoni (assembly GCA_034779775.1). Classification (NCBI taxonomy): domain Eukaryota; kingdom Metazoa; phylum Chordata; class Actinopteri; order Cypriniformes; family Cyprinidae; genus Enteromius; species Enteromius afrohamiltoni. The sequence goes on from JAUYWG010000061.1 coordinate 7,850,954, forward strand.
CTGCATTAAATTAACATACAAAACGAGAAATACACATGCGTTCTTTGTTTGTGGTTATTTCGTTATCCTTGTATCAAGTCGCTGTAAGCGCCTATCCAGGAATAACATCAAAACCTTCAAAATGAGGCGGAATGGTAAATAAATAAATAAATATATTCCCCATTCGCCGTCTACTTCCTGGTGTTCATCGGAAAAGAGCTGCTAGCGGATAGCGATGTTTACGGTCGGATCTGACACCGGGCATACCGTTCGCGCGTTTACACAGATTTGACGTCTGTTTTTGTGTTTTTCCTGCTGTGAGAGGATGTTTTCACATTGACAGGGCGATGCGATCAGTGTTAGACCAGGTAAACACGCTATCTCGGTCAGATTACTATCCTGTTATCTATTGCTGAGACGAGGCTATTAACAATGAATTACAACAGCTAGACTAATATTGGGTACAAAAACAAAAGAGGATATCGCATTGTTGTCGTTTGTAAATGTGTTAGGCTACTCTTACTGTATTGTTGCTGGTATCGTGGAAGATTTGAAGATCACTGATGGCGTCAAAATCTAGGGTCTCCATTCTGGACTACTTCAATATCGTCTGTGAGGGAGAAAATGGCAAAATTGAATCAAACTGCAAAGCTTGTGGCACAAGGATTCAGGCTAAACGGACAGTTACTTCTAACTTTGTTACACATTTAAAGGTAAGGTTTTTGTGTTTTGTATCTAATAGCATGATCATTTAACCAATAGTGCATGGCCACTATTCAGGGTAATGGACATTTATAGACTAAACGAATTGTAATTTCCTGGTCAATAGTTACAGAAATTAATAATATAAATAAATAAATCAACTTAAATTGTTAGGGTTATTCCTTTGAAATCAGTGATAAATCACAGGAAATATCAAAGAGGTTTAATAGTCTGAAAATGCAAGAACCTTATACTCTTTGTGTGTGTTTAGATCTATGTTTACATGATTATGTGTATTGGGTTCTATATGCAATTCACCTGTATATAATTGTCCTATTCGCAGCGCAAACATCAAGCCATGTACAATGAGTTTGTGAGGAAGAAAGATGTGAAAAGGGAGGCTATGCAGATGTGTACTGGCCCTCCAAGTGGTCGAGTGATCTCTCAAAGTGGTGCTGGAATGAACAAATTTGACTACAGTGATCCTCGCCAATCCCTAATTTCAGAAGCCATCGCCAAAATGATCATTCGAGACCTGCAGCCAGCACAGATTGTGGAATATGAGGGTTTCCGTGAGCTTCTTCAGCTCCTGGAGCCCCGTTACATACCGGTACCATGCCATTATATACAACAGCAGCTCCTGCCGGCTTATGTCTCCCAAGTGCAACTAGCTGCCAAACAGGCTCTAAAAGGAGCCGAGTCCTGCAGTGTGACCCTTGACCTGTGGAAAAGCAGCTCTGTGGGTAATAACAGTGGTGCTGGGTTTCTTGGAGTGACTTGCCATTTCATTAATGCAGACTGGCACATCAGATCCGCTCTATTGGCTTGCTTACCTCTTCCAGACCATAGCAACACTCAGCAAATGCTCAGCGAGTTTGATGAGATCTCGGAGTCCCATGGCATGTCTGGCAAAGTGTTCAGAGTCGTTGCAGACTTGTCGCCCTGTGAAAACCGATCGGCATTTCGTCTTCCCGGGTTCAATCTCATTGGGAATGGTGAAGAAGATGGGGAAGATGGTAGCGATGAAGAGTCCAGTGCAGGGGAAGCCAAAGAAGCCATAAGTAGCAATGAGAACAACAAGTCTTTAGATCAGTGTCTTGGTCGAAGTAGGATAGACTGTTTTGCTCGATTATTAGCTCAGTGTGTTAAGGAAGGAGTTTGCGCTTCCCCTCAAATATCAGTTCCTTTAAACAAAGGAGCCCGCCTTTACAACTACATAATTAGTACAGTGGCTCCTGAAAAACTTGTCCAAGTGTTCGGCTCCAGCACCTCAACAAATTGGCAAAGACCCTCATCCACAGACAAGTGGAACACTCAGTTAAAAATATTGCGGCAAATGGTAGACTCGATGGATTTTCTTGAGGACATTGTGGATAGAAATGACCTAGTCCTCGGTAACTTAGAAAAAGCAGAGCTACGGGAGCTGGTTGAGGTGTTGGAGCCTTTCGAGGAGGCCTCAGACATGGTCCAAGGAGACAAGCACGTGTCCATCAGCCTAGCCCTGCCCTGTGTGCTAGGTCTGCGCAAACACCTAGCTGAGGTTGTAACTCACCAGTGCTCTGGGATCGTGATGGGACTGTCTCAAGCTCTGGACCGCAGACTGGCAGGCATTCTTGAGGATCCTCTTTATGTAACGGCCACCACCCTGGACCCACAGTTCAAGCTGTCCTGGAGCAGTGACTGCGACTGGCACAAACAGGTGCTTCTGGAAGAGGTTGGAAAGCATACTCGGCCTTTGAGTCCACTAGAACATCACTCAGATGCCCAGCCGTCACCGTCCAAACGCTGCAAGCTCTTCTCTTTCATTAAGCAGAGGCCGACCGCCCAGGCCAAGACCGTGGAGCAGGAGCTGTCCACATATCTCCACGAAGAACCCACAGACGAGGATCCACTGCAATACTGGAAACGCAAGTCCATCGATTTCCCCCTGCTCTCACAAGTAGCCAAAAAAGTTTTTACTGTCCCCGCAACCACCACATCAGTGGACCAGATATTTAACCTGGTTAGCAAGACGCTCAGACCAGAGCAATGCCGACTTCTGCCAAAAAACTTGGACACTCTGATTTACCTGAAGGCTAATTATAGGATACTTTGGTCCTAAATGCAAAGAGAGCTCTTTCTTTGAATTTCTTTGTACTGATATCAAACCAAACACCTCAAATGCAAAATAGGGATTGTGCCTGATATTTATCCCTCTATAGAAAAACTGTACTGTTGTCAGCAAATATTGTTGTTTCGGTACAAAGACTAGGCCTAAATTAGATCAATTAAGGCTAACAATTTATAATAACTTTCATCATGGAAATGAAAGTTATTCTAAAATGTTAATCTATTGTGACTCATTATCAGACGCTGTAGGCTTTATTAAAGAGTTTTATAAAACGTTCTGTCAACTCACTTTCACCACCCAGAAACATAATAGGATTATACAATCATACTTATACTTGATTAATTGTTAACTATTTACATAACAGTTCTCCTTCAGTATCAGCATGACATAGAAACCCCAGAAAACACACCATTCTTGCAGCCAAATGCTTTCTCAGAACACCTTTACCAATATTACACTTCCAGCTAAATTAAACATTGTTATTAAACATTTGGTGTATATTAGTTAGCTTTATAATAATCAAAGACAAAAAGAATGGGTCAAATAGAGTTACAGTGTGGCTGACAGGTTTTGTGTGTGGGTTCTTTGTGTACAAAACCCACCGGGTAGAAAGCTGCAGGCAGGTTCTGTAATTGAAAATAATTACATTTCAGGCCTATGGGGAATCGCAGAACGCTGATGGTGGACTGCAGGCTCTCCTAGCTTGGAGAGCTGAACAGAGAACGAGCAAGCCTGTGGGATATTAAGAAGAGTTGTTGTGCATTAAGGACCTTTTGTTGTGAAAAAGACTTTTCCTTTTCAGTAAAAGTGTTTGTTATCAAACCTGACATTTTGTCCTGTCATAACTGCTGGGTCAAACAACAATATGCCAAAGTCAAGCAATTCCAATGTCTTTGTACAACAATCACAGATGTGCGCATTTACAGTTAGAACTACAGCGCACTTGTGCATCTCAAGAGTTTATGCGTGCTTGTATTCTGATCATGTGGAGAAGAAAATAGCAGAAGGACATTCAATCAATAAACTCAATTTCAAACAGATTTACGTGTAAGGCGGGGCAGCAGTGCTGCAGTGCAGATATAATGAAGTGTGTGTATGTGGGAGGTGAATCCTGAATTCAGTTTCCCACTCAGTTTCAGCGGGGCTACAGTATCATATTCGGTGTAACAGTTTACTTGCAATTGCATGTTCTGTTTGTGCACACATCATTTGCAATGTCTGCCAATTTTTAAATGGAAAAGCAAAGTCCATTTGACATTTCATTTTCAACAAGCATGCAGGAATGGCCCGGTCGTATTGAAACAGCAATAGCAGTGGGTCTGATTGCAATTTTATTTCCTCATTGTCACGCTCCCTTCTTGCCAAACCTCAAAAGAAATTGCAGTCCTGCTCGCAATTGCAATTTCTATGCCAACAAAGGATGTCTGTCAATCAGTTGCTGTGGATGTGATGTGTGGGTGTGTTTGTTGTGTGGTAAACTGGTCAGTTTTTATTTGTTATGAAAATAACATTTATCACTAGCCAGGGCTGTGATTGAACACAATGTACATTTTAAGCAACTGTGATCCAATTCTTATCCCAGTTAAACTACGAATGTAACATATTTCAAGCCGTTAATTTTGTCCACAATAAGCAGAAACATTTGAATTCATTTAATTGCTTTATTTGTTATTATGCATAACTCGTGTAGCTTATAAAATCCCAAATCAAATTTATGCTGCTTTAATGGATAAGGCAAAATACATACTGATACTGATCTTTACTGAATAAATTCATCTGCAATTAAAAACTAAGCAGTTATATAAATGGTAAGAATCGTTTTACATGCTTTCTTCTACTTCAAACTTTATAAATAATACAATAAAAATAATTCTGACTTTAAAACAATTAAATTGGCCTTTTTTCCTAATCCTCTGCAGCATTAAAATGTGTTTTGCACATTACATCAACCCAGTTGTCACTGTAATTAAAACATACAGTCTGCAGTGCACATATAAAACAATGTTAACAATAAATAAAAATAAAAAATGATAATAAGACCCCAATGGGTCCCACCTTATATTAAGTGTCCCTAAAACCTGTGTACTTACTCAGTAACAAGATATGTATGTAGTATGTAACCACAGTGTAAGTACTAACCGGTATCTTACAGCTGTTATATTTCTACACACATGTAACAACCCTCAGAATGGTGTGTGTAAGTACAAATGTATAACAGGACATTGGTAACAACACTTTTTGGTAATGAATGTACAAATGTGTAACATGACTAACAGCACTTTTTGGTAAATAAAGTGTTACACTTTATATTAAATAGACAATTGGATTTAGCATGTAATTACTCTGATGTTACACAGCAGCGGCAGTCAATTAGGCTTTACATATAAATTGTGGTTGGTGTCCAGAATGTTACACTTTATTTTATTACAGAGATGCACCAACTCCACCCACTTTACATATCCCTAAACCTATCCAAGTTCCAGTTACTCTTATACATACTACTGTTACAAAATGTAGCTATGTAATTCCTGTTACAGGACTACTTAGTGAAGTGAATAAAGTTGTTACCGATGTCCTGTTACACATTTGTACTTACACACACCATTCTGAGGGTTGTTACATGTGTGTAGTTACAGAAATGTTACAGCTGTAGATACTATGTAACGATGTGTTACACTGTGGTTACGTACCAGATACATATCTAGTTACTGTGTAAGTACACAGGTATTAGGGATAAGGTCATAGCCAGGTGGTGAGGTCCTAGTCACTTAATGGTAATCAGTCTGAAAATAAATAGTAATTATGCTTTTATAAAAAAAGACGCTGGATTTTGTCAGCAACTTTTTATTTTGTAAAGCTCAGTAATATTGTTCTGCACATCAGAAATGTATCGTTTGGTTTTACTTCTTGTGATGAAAGATTAACAAAATTTGCCCTTTTCTATAATTATTTGGAATGGAAAGTCATGCTCCTAGTCACCCTGGGATGATAAAAGAATGTAAATATGAACTGGAATGTAGATAATAGTTTCAACACGGTTACATTTTGAGACAATAGAAAACAGCTCAGATTGTCAGATACAAGACTGCTACTAATCATATTATTTCTGCAGTATAAATAATACATTATTTTATATATTACCGGTATATTTTCCTTCCGTTTCTATTGTGAATTAACCAGAAAATCATCCAAAATATGATAACATATCTGCAGAGTTAAACATGCAATAGTTGATAAGGGAATAAATACAGGCTTTTATTTCACTTACTATTTTTATATATAGCACAGTGTATTCGGCCTAGTAAGCTAGTATTCTGAGCACTGACAAAACCTTTGGACTTTCCCTGGTTTCCCAGCTGGCAGTAATTAATTCATCTGCGACTCCATCACATCTTAAGTGTCTGTAAACAGTAACGCAGTTTAACCATGGGTTAAAGAGTGCAAAAATTGGATTCTTCAGGGACTGGCCAGTGCCATGCTGACCTTTAGACCACCTTGATCTGAGAGTAGTAAAGGCCAAAACTGAACTATGGCATTCACTATGTGAAGAGACTGAGTCATTCTCAACTCTCTGCCAAACTGAAGTTATTAATAAACTGCCTGTTGTTGGTGTGTGAACGGCAATAATATCCTGATCTGAAGGGGAGGGAAATACCTGATGAATCTGGGTTATATGCCATTAAGTGTCAGTGCTCATTACACATTTAAAAGCAAGAGGAAAACAGCTACTTGATGCACCTGTTGACCAAAATGAGTTGTGACGCGTTAAACAATGAACGTATAAAATTCCACCCCCCCATTATATTTTGGCCTTTTTTTAGCATGGAAACAAGAGAGCAGCTGCCCTTCAGTCTCCCTCCCTCTCTGACCAGCTCCTGTTTGCCACAGAGAGTTATCTTTATCTTCATCTTTAACTCTTAGACTTGGGGACATATTCAGGCTGTCATCTCTCTGACTCACATATTAAACCAGCACCCTTTACACGCTCACAGCTACCAGACTCATTTCATCGCACAGCTAAGGCATGGCAGACAGAAAGGACAGCAAGATCCCCGGTAAAGGCGGTCTGATAAAGAAAAAAGAAAAGAAAGTGGAGAAAGCAGAGAGTAAACCTGAAAAGGAGAAAGAAAAGAACAAAGATAAAGGTGAAAAGGTGACAAAGAAGCCAGAGAAGACCCCAGAAAATCAGCAAAAAGATGAAGAGATGCCTCAAGGAAATGGGGAGGTAACAGAAGGAGCCGAAGGCCCTGTCAAAGATGAGGAGTTTGAGCTGGAGCCTATGGAGCTGCCTCCATTCGAGATCCTTATAGGGTATGTCAGACATCTTTCAGTATCTCTCATCACAAACTGGATCCACAGTAATATTTCTATCACACTATCAGAACAATGGCACACTCTCAGAAAAAAAAGTATCTATAGGGATACAACAGCTTGTCACTGGCTCAGTGTGACAACGTCTTATTTACCCCTTAAACAGTTCAGAATTGTAACTTAAAGGTACATATTACTACTCTAAATTAATACCTTTTAGAGGAAGAGGCACAAATTTGTCCCTTTAAAGGTACTGACAAGCTGCTGTGTCCCCAAACATTTAACTTTTTGCAAATTTCTTTCTGATAGTGTCACAACCTCATTTAAGATGACTGCCACTTGTTTGACTTTGGCACTTAAACGCCACTTTAATAAAAGAAACATATAGATAAGAGTGTTTGCATTGGTGGGACCACCTCTGATAGAGTTACATCTAAAATTTCAACATGTTGGGTAGAAACATTATAAATTTGACAAATCCAGGTCATAGCTTTGAACCCTAGTGCTTTTAGAAAAAGGACTTTTCTGTAGGCCACTCAGTATGATCTTTATGAGTTTTCCTGACCCTACCATGATGTAGTATCCTCAAACCTTGATGTTACAGGCACTTCATGACCAAAAGTAATTGACCAGTTTCGGCTACACACACAGTAACAGATGCATAAAATCTGAACCAAAGAGCTCGATGACTTTCCACAAGGTTTATCACTAAGTAAGGTCCATAAGGTTTGATTAACCTGCACAAACCCAGACCTGAAACACCACTGGGATGAATTGTTCTTATGCGAGCAAATCTCTAACCCTCACCCTTACCCAACCATGATTCAGATTCTAGCGGGCAACACTCCCAGAAACGTGGAAGCTATTGGAGCAGACAAATTCCCTAATAATATCAGGTTTTGAAATTGTTTAACCAGCACATATGGGTGTGGTGTTCAGCTGCTGTTTACTTTAAGCAATGCAGTGTACATAAGGGTCAGAAAATGTTTTTTTTTTTTTTTCAAAGAAAACAATACTAGAGAAACTCACCTGAGATTTCATAAAAATGTATTTAATTTAAACAGAGTGATCAATACAGTCCTTTTAACAGAAGCACTTGTTTAATGTCAATGCATATGCTGGACATTCAGTATTTTAAAATCTGCTTCACATTTTCAGGAATGAAGTCATGTAGTGTATTCCAGCTTTTACTTTAACCTAAGCCACACTGTCTCACAACAGATTATGATAAGAAGTCTTAATTCCAAATCTCCTCCTTCTTCCCACAGAGACAGAATGAACCCGACATTCTTTAAGTTCCAATTTAAAAATGTGGAATATTCCTCCGGGCGCAACAAGACCTTCCTGTGCTACCAGGTAGACATTCAAGGAGGTGCTGAAGAGACAGAAGGCCTCCGCGGTTACCTGGAAGATGAGCATTCGGGGGCACACGCTGAAGAGGCCTTCTTTCAACAGGTGCTGGCCTATTATGACAAGTCACTCCACTACACAGTGACCTGGTACATGTCCTCGAGCCCTTGCGCAGCCTGCGCTGCTAAGCTCGTAGAGATCTTGCGAGCACGCAAGGCAATGCGCCTTAATATCCACTGTTCCCGTCTCTTCCAGTGGGAGGAAGCAGAGATACAGGCTGGACTTCAGGCACTAGTTAGGGCAGGGTGTAAAATACGCATGATGAGGCCAGTGGATTTTGCGTATGTTTGGTCTACGTTCGTTGAGAACGAGGAAGATAACTTTACACCCTGGGAGGACTGTCAAGATAACTATGATTATTATGATGAGAAATTGTGTGATATTTTAAAGTAGTGTAAAGAGCCGCTGCTGGCCTCTGATTAAGACCACCTGAGCACCGCCTTTAAGCAAATTTCATACTTAAAACTAATTATTACAATGTCCCTGTAATTACAATAGCATTATCATTGTCTGTCAACACTATTTGTCCTGTGAAATCACTATAAAATATAGTTTAACTAAAATATAATATTTAAATATTCAACTTTCCTGTTTTCTAAGGATTTTATTTTTAATTGTGATGAATTTTGGAATAGTGAACAGTGTCCCTGTATGTAAAACAATAAAAATGAGCCAATTTCCTACCATATGCACAATCTACAGACAGCTGTATGATGGTGTCATGCTTTAAAATGCTATTTATTTAAACTTAGGCTTGACTTCCTGAAGTCCCCCCAAAATTGAGCATTTTTGCTGTCTGGTTTCAACGGCAGCACCCTCCAGAGGTCACAACTGTTGGACTTATCTGTCAACCATTACATTCTAAAGACAGAAATGACTGTAATTATGTCTCTTGAGGACTAACAGTGAATTTTATAATGGTTGGCTTTCTAAAATGATCTGCGACTATGGACTGACTAACGCGACCTTTGGAGGGCGCTGCTTTCGAAATAAGACACAGCTTTTAAACGCCTCCAGGAACACAGATGTAAACCAATTTACTGAAAAATCATTTGGAAAGTAAGGACATTAGAATAATGATGGAATCATTCATTTATGGGACATTTATAGTGCATTGTATGATTTTTAGTGATAATTACTGAAAAAACAATCCAATGACCCTCTAGTGGTGAAAAGAACATCCATAAAATGTAGAAATCCAACAGGAGGATGAAAAAACCATGGAATTGAACCCCTACATATTCTTAGTTTATATACCTGGAACAGTCTTAAGAGCTTATGTTTCCCAGAACACCACACACACACACCATACAGTACATTGTGAAATTCCATTGGAATAAAACACCACCCTCCAAACATTCTTCAAGAACGGCTAAAATAATGCTAGTAGTTTCAGACCCTTTCTGACCTCTAGATTGTGTACACAGTGATGGAGACTTTTGTGTCCTGGAAGACGTCTGTGATAATGGAAGACACATTTTCCCATTTCAGTTTATCCAGGCCACAGCCAATCCTAGCAAGAGAAAACGACAGTTATTGCAGTCTATTCAGCAGAATGATATCCCTGATTCTTTCCAAGAAAGTATTTAGAAATGAAAATTAATAATATTTAAAAAATATTCAACTATATTTTGAGTCATTTCGCTAGAATCATATTCAAAATAAGACAATCTTAAATCAATGTCTGCATTTAAAATAAAAAAAACAACAAGACTATTATTATTAAACATGTCAGTTTACCGTGGCATGGATATACTGTTAACGCCATTGGCCAAGCAGTGTTCCCTCATAGACACAAGGCTCTTTCTGAGATTGTCATAGGTGGGTTTTTGGTTGTACTTTTTCTTGGTGACCTGGTGAAAAAAAAATATGTTTTTCTTAACAAGAAGGCTGTAAGCCAGGACAACTCTACTTTTACCTTAATTTATTTAGTTAAACATAAAACAGATAATACAAGCCATCTTACAAGGTAGTACACGAAACGCTCAGATATTGTAAGGACAGCACACTGCCCAGGTTGCTTCTCTGCACAAAACAAAAGACAACAAAGGAAACTGAGAATCAATTGGGTGTCATTTGTGTGTCGCTTCTCTGTAACGATAAATCTCACTCACTCTGAACTAGAAGCTCATCTACTCCACCAAACTTCTTCTTGAAGAGCACAGCGATCCCTGCTCCCATGCGGCAGTCTTCACTGATACAGTGCGCCAGGGCATCGGTGACCGGACAGGTGAACAAATCTCCTTTCTTGTACAAAATCTGCCATCCTGATGTGCTCACCAGCTGCAATAAATGAGCAGGAACACAAATCCAAACAAGAGTCAAAACAACCAACGCTTGCACAACAACTGCATTTTTGAATTATTATTACTTAATCAGTCTGAATACCATTGTTTTATTTATATCAAGTAGTATTGCTCAAAGGAAGACATGCTTACTTTTGCCATACCTCTATCCGCACGTTGTCGTCCTTCAAATTCCTTTGACATTCGACAAGGGAGCTGACTGGAATTAATTTCTGTACGGACACATTTTATCTTGACTACAAAAAGCTATTGAAGATTTAGAGTACAGTTACTGTCCACGGGAAATATACACAGGTAATTTGACACACACCATGGGACATGTTGTCACATCAAGGGGTAAAGTCACAATTTCAAATTTATTCTGACCTGGGAATAATACACAAACTATATATAAAGATCCTAATATACAAAATCTAACATTTATCTTCTATAATGACATATAAATGTGTCCAATGGTGTGACAGCAAAAAACAAACAAACAAAACAAACTCTCTTATGCTATTTGTAACTCTAAGAATGAAGATAGGCTACATTTTCTTTTATTATGTGATTTTTTTTCTACATTTTTGCTGTCACACCATAGGACACAGTCCAATTATTATTTGTCAACTACCCAAATGTATTACAGGGGTGTATTCCAGAAAGCTTGGTTAACTTACCATTTGGTAAAACATAACCTCTGGGTTGATTGACCCCAAACCC
>JAUYWG010000061.1:7872842-7885734 GCA_034779775.1 Enteromius afrohamiltoni
TCATTGTAGGGTGGTTGTGCACACACACTCCCAACACACATTTCAGTCCAAACAGCTTGTAAAAGTGCATGTGGCACCGGATCAACCCTTTAAAGCTTGTGTATGTGGTGCGTTGAGATACTCTAAAATGGCGGAAGATGTAAGTCACGGGAAAAGAGTACATTTTATTATTTTGGTTTTATTTGTGCAAAAAAGCTTGTAGCATCGCAAAAAGTTGATCCACTGATGTCACATGGACTGTTTTACCAATGTTTTTGCTACGTTTCTGGATCTGGGATCATTTCACTTGTATTGCTGTCTATGGAGGGACAGATGGTGAGATCATCAAAAATATCTTAATTTGTGTTCCAGAGATGAACGAAGGTCTTTTGAGACCTTCCTTCAAGACATGAGGGAGAGTAATAAATGACCAAAATGTTCATTTTTGGGTGAACTAACCCTTGAAGACCCATGTCTTGTAACATTATAAATTCTTTACTGGCAGTTCTGTTCAATTAATGTCCTTGAAAGCAAATGGTAGCGTACGTTTTTATCCAAACAATGTAAGACCTTTTGGGAAGCATTTTGTTTGCAGTTCCACTTTGGAGCAGCAAAGAAAATTTTAATAATAATAAAAAAAAATCACTCAGCTTTATGAAAAAACACCAGTGGAAAACACCTTGAAGCAGCCTTAAACATTCTATAAGAATGTTTATTTCACATTCGATTGGGGTCACATCACTCTCCTGCCCGCACCAAAGATAACCATATTAGCGAGCACAGTAGGCGTCTTATTTTGGGGAGACAGTGGGGTGCATCTGGGTGACGCATGATCGAGTGTCTGCGCTCATGATAGACCTCACGGGACGCATCCCAAAGTAAATCAAAACTAAATAAGCATTTTGTGATACAGGCTCATTCCTCATTCTTGGCCTTAATGTGATTTTACTGCCGCTCTATTTGTGGTCCAGCAACCTGACAAATAACAGAATTAAGTTTCTTAACTTTACTGCTGTCACCAGGCAAAAGATCTTCAATGCAAAACTTTTGTAAGTGTCAAACTGCATCTAAAGCATGACAAGCAACACAAAGGCCAGTAGCCCTTTGAGCACAAGTGAGGGAGAGAGAGTGAAAAACCAAAGAATGATGAGGACGCAAGAAAGGATATAAGCAAAAGCAAGGGTTGCATACAGAGAGACTCTGAATGAATTATTCTCTGTGATGTCAAATCAATGAGTATAAATCTAACCATCAAGACTAAACTGTGTCAGAGCGGAGCAGAAGAGTCACAAGTGTACATGGAAAATCTGTATTACTCCCCATTCCACTTACTCCACACATCACATCTCAATTTCTAATAATTTCATAACTTTTTAAGGTTTTGAATGCTTGAATTTATCAAACAATGACTAAAGACTAAATTGCATGTCTGAGCTGTCTCAGAAGAAGATATCTTGCTCTGACATATCTTAAAACATGTCAGTGTCATTGTTCTGTGTTAAGATGCATACCTGTAATACTTTCTTATAAGGCATTTTTGTAAAAGTTGCTTAAATATCTTAATTTATCTAATGCCTAGTCCTGGCTTAAGCTAAGCCCTGTCTGTGAAACCGGGCCTATGAGAGTTTTACAGAGAAAGACATAAATAGTTCAACTTAACTCTTCACTTTAGTTTTTACTATTTGGTTATAAAACCAAAACCATTAATGGAAGACAAAGTTATTCATCTATTTTTAATCCCAAATGCAAACTATTGGTGGAGATGCATATTAAACATTCTCCTTAAACTACTTTCAAGCAATCATCTCTACATTACTCACAGAATGAAATAAGTTGAGATAAGCTGAATGACTGTGAGTCCAGGTGTGTAACAGTAATAAGGGCACGTCTGCTTCACCTGGATGATCAATCATACGTTGGCATGGAAAGGTGATGTTGCCCATCATTCTTGCCATGTCCAGCCTACACCTTATACAAAAAAAGTTTCTGGCCTCATTAGTGTGTGTGTGTGTAGGGAGGCAGAGTTTTAATGACTTCTCAAAGAGTGAGAGGGCAGCTGATCTTTGTGTCTGACCTGAACAGAATGTCTCACAGTGCATAGAGGTTAGAAAGAGGACAAGTCTGGTAAAACAAGACCCCATACTGGCAGCCCCACATGCTCATCAAACTCACAGGCACAAACACACTCTGATCAACTGTCAAACTCACACATACACAGTTTAACCATCCCAAACACTTGTCAAACTTAGACATGTACATCTACGCATTTGGCAGAGGCTTAAATGCAAAGCAACTCTCTCTCTCTCTCTCTCTCTCTCTCTCTCACTCACACACACAGAGAGTAGCAAATAGCCACATATGGTCAGCGTCTCCTTCGCTTAGCCCAAAACAGGCAGTAACTTGCAGCCAAGGGCTGTATCTCTTTTAAAGGGCAGACTTTATCATGGGACAGAGTGTATCATAGAAACCTGCGGTGTAGATTTCATTTAATGCTCCTTTGTGATTTCCAACACTGAGGTAAGAACTCAACAGCTCTGCTATAAAGCGTCAGATCCCTGCAGCATATTGCAGTGCAGATTTCTCTTCCCCCCACTGAGAAATGACTCCACTGTTCTTATCAGCCCTGGCACGGCACAAACAATTACCAGGAGTTGTTACCACATCTGTTGCACCTGAAGAATATTGTGACACAGTCTGACACGGAAACTAAGTTACATTATAATTATTGGCTAGTCTAGTACTCCGTCTGCTAAGCAACTCTAGAGAGAAGACCCACATTTCCATTCCTTAAAAATAATAAATGTAATGATATGCATAGACATACTCTGCAGTTCCAAAGTTTGGCCACAGTTTTTTTTAACTTTGAACAAAGTTACGTTTATTTAAAAGTTCAATTGGTTATCCAATTGAAATAAATGTAGTGCAACTTTTTGAATGGTTCCCACAAAATATACATTAAGTAGCATGATGTCAACATTAATAATATTTTTTTTCCCTCGAGTAGCAAATCAGCATATAGGAATGATTTCTGAAAAATCATGTGACACCGAAAAGTATTCAGCTTCGCTTCACAGGAGTAAATTATATTTTAAAATACTATAGAAACAAACAACAAAAAACAACCTTTTAATCAGTAGTGTATATGCCTGAACAAATTAATGTCTAAATGTATTTAGTTATTCAGATTTGCTCTAATTTAATCTAACCACCAACATGTCACTAGGTTTGGATTTGAATTGTGGATCACCTTTCACACTAAACGAAAGTTTTACCATTAGACTCTCCTGCCTTTCTGCCCTTTTTATTATTTGGTCATGTCTTATTATTCCTAGGGAATCAAGAGTCTGTCTTTTACAAACAGCTGAATTATTCAGATTTATGACACAATTTTATGAGGGCTTACCCAGAACATAGATCTTGTTACTTCGCAGGAAGGAGAAGGCTCCGTAGCGTGGGGTGGGCATAGAGGTGAGGGGCAGCCACTGGTCTTTTGTCGGCTCATACAGCCTCACTGAGGCCTGAGGGGTTGTGTCGGCTCCCATCCCGCCTAGCGCATACACCTTGCCATCTGAGAGGGGCAGACAAAAAGAGAGAGTCTGAAATTAGTTTAAACTCTGTTTCCAAGTCTCCCGCACCCCTTATTAAACAAATGAATAACCAACAAATCAGGAAATGGCAGAGCAGTGGCAGTGAGTCACTAGTCTGAATTAGGAATGCTCTCTTCGTGCCAGAGTGGAGAATCTCTAGAGACATGCACTTTTTTTCCCTGAGTTCCAGCTATTTTAAGGTTTACTTAAATTCCACCTCTAAACCTCACACTCCACATTTGTTCTCTTCCCCTACGAGAACTGAACATTAAATATGAATGTGTTCCCATAACTGACCCAAACTTCTGAACTTCTCCACTATACAGTAGCACTACCTACCAGGCCTATACTTTTTTATAAATCTCTAAAATACATTTCAAGAGTTAACGCTTTCCTCATTAGTAAGTTTTAGCAGGTTTGGCATGCTGTCAGGGGAGCGAGCCTGGGAGAACGGCGAACCGTGAACCCCAGTGGTTTGAACCCTGCTGTGGGCAAGGGTCGAAGCTCGGCTCGGTCCCAGACTGCTCCCCCTGGAGGCGTGGATTGAAAAATAGGCGGAGAAGAGGTGGAGGAGGCATGCTTAAAGTGAGATGTGGAAGGATTGAAAGTTGGGGTTTATATAGTAAATGGGGGAAGAATCTATTGGGCGAGAGTGATTGGGAATAATTATCTGATGGGCTACCAGCTGTGTTTGATTCATTCGTATCGCGTTCCTCTCGAAAAGCGTTATTTGCAAAACGTTCACTTCATCAAAGCTCACTGGTGAAAAACTGGCTTATGCTAGCATGAATTCACATGCTGGTTCAGGCTGATTAGTGCCACTTTGCTGCTGGTTAAGTTAGTAATCATGCTGTTTACTTTGCTAGCTGAGTGAAGAACTGCTGGATAAGCTAGTTAAGAAGCCAGATGTAGACAACAGCATCCAAAACATAACATATGCTGAGCTATAACAAATATGGCATGAAATCAAGCTGAATTTGACAAACTTCAAACTTTGCACAAAAACCAAACGTCATCATACACCTATAGAGAGTCTAATTTACATTTTAGAAGAAGGCATGTTGGCACTCAATAGTGAATGGCAGAGGCTTCATTTAATACTCTTCCTCTAATGTGTATTGTTTGCATCTAAGCCCAGAACTCTGTAGCTATTTTTGCAAACCCCATTCTGGCTGCTGTGTGAAGTAGTTTGCATACTAATGTTCACATAATGAGAATTGTGTGTTAACTGAGGTTGTGATGACATCGTGATGGTTTCTGAATGTTTCTGAATGCTTTCAACATAAGCACAAAATGGTTGTAAAATGATTCATTTGTGTTTAGAGTATAGAGAAAAATGCAACTTGTGTTTTATATGTTTGAGAAATGACCATAGGTTTTTTAAGTGTGCAGTCTCAACACAGTTTTAGCAGTAAAACAGTAAAATAATTACAATAATTCACATTAAAACTAGTGCTTTCAAACAATAAATCACAAAATATTATCTATATATAAATAAACACACATATAGTATATATTTTTAAATATATACATGTATTTACATGTCTACACGTATACTATATTAAACATACTTAAACATTAATATATCTAATGCATAAACATAGCATATTTTTCTGAAATATATACATGCATGTGTGTATTGAAATATACATTACAAATATACACAGCACACATACATGTATTATATAAACAGCACTTATGAAAATAAAATGTATTAAAATAGAAACAGGATCCCAGAAATGTCATTCATATTTAACATTGTTAAATAGTAATAATAATAATAATGGATTTTCGTGTGAAAACAACTGTAACTAATCAATTAGAATATATATATTCTATAATTAAACAGAGCACCAGAAAAAACTATATTTATATTCCACTCCGATATAAATGTATGCATTTAAGCTTTTAGCTCAGTTTAGGCTTAACTCTAATCTGAGAATGACCTTCATAAAGTTTTCAAGGGAAAATGCAGCACAGCGATGAAATTAGAATATGAATGTGGAGAGAAATGCAGCATCAGCAAAGAGAACAGCCCTGCTGCAGCACAGCCAATGACTAATGGAAAGAGAGAGAGAAAGTGAGAGAGAGAGAATACTGTATATAGCTGTGGAAGAGAAAGGCATCCTAATATTGATGCTATAGTCATAATTTCACCGAACTGTTCAAATGGGACAAATAGCATGTTAGAAAGAGCATGGGAATACTAAAAGATGTGCACATACAGTTTATTTTGACACTGAAACACCCGAATCAAGACATCTGGATCATCCCTGGAGGAAACAGCATTAATGATCACCATATGGAGCATTTAAGACTGTGAGAGACGATATATGTTAGTTAAAGACAGTCTCTGTATTGTGCCTGTATAATTCTCTCCTGGCATGACTGCGGCAGCTGTTGACTCGGATATCTGCAGTACTCTGGGACAACAACCTGTGACTATTGTTAACTGCAGAGCAAATTGGACAGATAGAGAGAGATAAACTAGGTGGCAGCAAAGAGCACATGCAGTACTAGTTATATATAATAAGAAATATACAATAAAAACAGTTTATATAATAATATTACAGCACTGATTTCTGAATAGGTATTAATGAGGTGGTGTCCACATGATGTAGTTACATTATTTACCAGCAGGGGGTAACTAGACCATGCTAACTAGGCATACCTTGACCTTTTGAAGAAGCTCCTAGTGTTTGGAAATCATAATTATGACATGGTGTGCGTTCAAGTCATTTCTGACCCAATCTTTAATTATTTTTGTCTTTTTCTCTACCTGATAAGGACAAAGCCATTTTAGAGCTACTGTATGAAAAATGAAGTGCAATGAATGTGCATTAGGTGTGTAATTGGTTGTCACAGAAAATGATGGGGAAAGCAGCTTGGTCATACAGCCTTGTCTCCTCATAAACAGACTAAATGAATAGAAATTTCTAACGAGTGTCATTACTATTCTGCATCAACACTACACAAATTGCATACAAATTAATTTGACACAGTTATTACTCAGGATTAATGCTAATTTGCTTGCACCGCAATTCTTTAATCAGTATCGTTATTGTTCAATAAAAATATAAAAAATAGTTTTCGCAATTGAATTGAAGCTGAATTACATTATCAGTAATAAAAAATTATTCAGCCTGTCCTCCAGTTCAAATCCCTGAAATATGACCCATCAGAGCGTGTGCTACAATTGTGCCCCTATCGACAACAGTTGGTAGTGCATTGCGTTATATGCTATGGTATTTAATCATGCGATCAAGAGTTATTCAAATTATTATGCACTGTAAATCATGATTATTTCTGTAAGGGAAGTTTTAGGAGTGGGGTTAGGTGTGGTCATTCCTATGAATCTCAAGCATTAAAATATGTACGAATTCCTCTGAGATTGGTGTAAAATAAATAAACATGCATTTTGATTGGTAATGACAGTCGTACGTCATAATAAGAAATCTTTATGATGTCGACTATAGCATTACGGTGTGCATGTGTGCTCATATGTATATGATTAGTTTGACATAATTTGAACACAGCTTCAGTTTTGGCCAAAAGTACTTTCTATATCAGAAAAAAATATATAAAATGCATAGTTTTCATTGTCTTTCTATTGTTGCCGTGATGATCAGGGGTGAAAAGCATTGTTCTTTCCTGCACTCTCAAGCACACTCTGTTTCTCTATGTCACCAGTCGTGCCTCTTTGGCGCTCTCTGGCTCAATGCAGCGGGAACCTTCTGAGCGTTGTTCTGGTTGGATTTCCTGTTGTGATTTGGACTTTTGTTTCGGACTGTGATACTTTCTGCCTGCCCTGACTTTATCTGCCTGTTATCTGGATTATTGAACTCTGCTGCCTGCCCTGAACTTTCTGCCTGTCTTACGATTACGATTTCTGCCTTGTCTCTTACAAACCTGTTTGCCCATGCACCGATCATCGCCACGGAAGACTTCGCCAACACAGGATCCAGCAGCTTTTGTCCAAGTGATTAATGAAGTCAGCCGTCAAGCTTCAGTACAAGCCACTCATCGACAAAAGCCAGAGAAATTAACAAAATTGACAGAGGAACTCGTACACTCTGTACAAGCTTTTACGACCCATCCGACCGCGCCAACCAGTCAACCAACCAGCCTGCCGGTTCAGCCTCCCCCAGCGGCTGTTTCTACACTCATCAACCCTTCACGACTAGCATTTCCCAAGAAGTACAACGGCTTCCCAGTCACGTGCGAGGGTTTTTTGTTGCAATGTGAGCTGTACATGAAACAAGAACCTAGCTGCTTTGCCTCAGATGACAGCAAGGTGTCGTTGGTATGCTCACTACTCACCCGCTTTGGATTGGGTTACAGCTCTTTGGAGGGGCCAGCAAGAGATGCTAAGGATGAACTGCTGGCACTGAAACAGGGTTCCGAGTCTGCTGCGGAGTTCACCATGACATTTAGGACTCTAGCGGCTCAGAACGGCTGGGATCAAGACCATCTCAAATCACTTTACCGGCGTGCTCTCCGATCCAATCTGCAATTGGAATTGGGCAACTGTGATGAGGACAAAACCCTCAGTGAATTCATGGACTTAGCCATCCGCACGGACCACACCATTCGTTCATGCCGGCCTCAGCGCTATCAAGCACCACCCACATATCGAACCAACCTACCTCCAGCAGAGCCCATGAAAAATTGGAGTGACTCAGCTCACTGCAGAAGAACGAGAAAGTCGCAACCACAACCTGTGCATGTACTGTGGAGAAGCTGGTCACCTCCGAGCCTGCTGTCCTGTGCGACCGCCTCGCTCCATGCAGTATTGGGTGAGTGCTGTTTCATTCGAGGACATAGTCTCTGACCGAGGACCACAGTTTACTTCAAGGGTGTGGAAGGAGTTTTACACGCAAATGAACATCAATGTAAGCCTCTGTCACCAGTCTCACCTCTGTGGCGCTCTCTGGCTCATTGCAGCGGGAACCTTCGCCTGAGTATTAATGTTTCCCTCCGGACCTGTTTAATCCACGGACCTGGGCTGATTACACCACCAGGTGTTCAGCATTTACTGCCCTTTAAAAGCAGCATGCAAACGCTGCTTCTTCGCAAAGTCTTGTTTACTCCTAGTGATAATTCTGAGCGTTGTTCTGGTTGGATTTCCTGTTGTGATTTGGACTTTTGTTTCGGACTGTGATACTTTCTGCCTGCCCTGACTTTATCTGCCTGTTATCTGGATTATTGAACTCTGCTGCCTGCCCTGAACTTTCTGCCTGTCTTACGATTACGATTTCTGCCTTGTCTCTTACAAACCTGTTTGCCCATGCACCGATCATCGCCTGTTTGACTACCCTGTACAATAAAGCTTTGCAAATGGATTCCGACGATTCCAGTGCTTCTTCATCATACTCTGTTTTCTTCCATAGCTTGCTATTTGTGAAAATTATTTTTAGTGAGGATTTTCTTTATCCTTTTTGGAGCTCGACAGCCACAAGTCACTATAAATTGTCTTTGCATGGCAAGAGCTGCAAAACAATTCCTGAAAAATGTAACAGCATACGGGTCTGGAACAAACACGATGGAGAGTAAACAATGACAGAAATTTAATTTCTATGGAACGGTGTGTGAAAGGAGAAAGTATTTTAGCATCGCAAAATTACACACCTCTTACATCACCTTTAATGCTCCCGAAAGAGAGGAGACCGTGAGAGAGCAAGAGGTCTTTCAAGGCTTGTGTGTAAATGACAGCAAAAAAACAACACTCAAAGATCATGACCACCATCTTCACTTTCATCCTCTTCACTGAATTCACTCTGATGACCACAGACGATTTCTCCAGCTTGATTTGATATGGCCTGACGTGTTCAAGGCTGTGTAAAGCAGAAAGAGCAGGACAGAAATATCTGAACAGTGAAGAATCTAATGGCTTTAGAAACTAACATACTTACATAAGTTTTTCTTCAAAGAGACATTCCGAGACTATTTTCTACAAAGATTTGCCACAAAAATTAAGCAATTCCACAGACATTAAAAACGCTTTGTTCTATCCACCCACAATAACACAATAAAACAACAAAAGCTCTTCCGTGTACAGAGGCTTTGCCATAAACATTCACTGCAGTGATAAGCCACGACCAACAGAACAGTTTATTGAAGACTTTAGGTATTTCATGCTAGCTCCGCCTATTGTGAACTCTCATTGGTCCAAAATCTCACTTTTATTGAAAAAATCAATTGCTTGTCATTGGAAACATCTCACCATGTCTGGTTAGGGCATTATGTCAATTTTCAGACAACAAATGGAATCCAAATGTTGTGTTGACCCATTAATGAATGTCAAACACTAGTTAGACAACCTGTCTAAGAGAACAAGACATCACCATGACACATGTATTGCACTTTACATATTCCTTGCTAGACAGAAAGAAAAAAAAAAAACCATTTTGTACGGTATTTAAACTACTTTTTAAAGTTTCTGTCACAGATAGTCCCTGGCCATATATTTCTTTGGAAACTGTTCTGTCCTTTTTAATAGCTCCTTTTTTCCCTGAGGACTAAGGACAGCAACAGCGCTTATTCTTTTCATTCATCTGACATTTTTATAATATCCTGCTCATACTGAAAAAAAAAATCTGAATGCTATAGTTTTATACTGTTTTTAAAGGAGCACAACATCTACAAATATGTATTTGATAAGTTTTTTTAATGCAGATAACTGAATAATACATTGTTAAACTACTGCAAATGTTGTGTATAGTTATAGAGCTTGAATACTATTTATGCTGAATTGATTTATCATACTGTGTGACATGCAAAATACTGTCTTAGCATAAGATTTAATGTCACGCTGTGTTTCACGCTGTTAGGTCAATCCGAGGCCAAACTGAACTCAGCCAGCTTCACTGTAACAGTCACTCGTTCTGCACAGAAAAATATTTAACCATTAAACAATACAGTCTTAAAACGAAGGGTGTTTTTTGATGCCGTTGAAAAATAATTTAGTAGACAAGTAAAAAGTTCAGAACCATTTTTTTCTTAGTGTACAGAACATTGGAATCATTTAAAGTACCTTTTGTGGAAGGGTCTACTCTTAATAATAATGGACCTTTAACATCCATTGATCTTTTTCATTCTGAAAAAATGTTCCTGATAATAGAAAGGGTTCTTTAGATGATTCAAATGTTCTCCGCGCTAAAAATAAAAATAATTATTTTAAGAACTGTTGACTGGTAGGTTCTCTGAGTATCCAAGATGGCTATTATATTGCATCGCCACAAAAACCCTATCAGATCCTTCATTTGCATTCGGAAAATCTGCAAAAAGATCCATGAATTGGACCATGAATCGATTCTGCATCTTTAGGTCTCCGCCTTAGCATTTATAAATACTTATTCAAGTAATAAATGTTTTTATAGAGTAAAGAGACGAAAACATTTAATTCAAACAATATAACCATTCTGAAATCTCAGCTTAGCAGCTCCACAGGCATGCATGAACACATAACAGAAGAAATTTAGTTTTTTTACACACAAAAAGTATTCTCGTAGCTTCATAAAATTACGTCTGAACCATTAATGTCACATGGACTAATTTAACTAATTAATGACATCTTTACTATCTTTGAACGCGTCAGCTGCATCAAAAAGGGTCAAAAAGCTCTTTTATCAAAAAGAGTTACTTAATTAGTATCATGAAGATTAACTTATGAAGGCATTGTGGGTGAGGATAATTAATGCAGGAAATGTTCAAACACAGACAAAGAAGTCACAGTCTATTCTCATCACACTGGACCCTTAAAAAGCACATCTTATCAACCACCCAAATAAAGTAAGTCAAATATTCAGTGGTACAGACAGTACAGCACATGCTGGCAATTTCACATATAAATGTCATTAAAGGATTATGGGAATAGTAGTCTTAGAACACCGTGCTTTGCAATCAAGGACATAGTGAGTGAATCACCTTTACCCAAGCCTCCATCTACAAGCTGTTTTCTCCAATCAATCTAAACTCAACCCACCAACCTTGAATCCATCTATTTCTCCCCTCTGCATCCTTGCTGAGTTCGTCACCCCCTGCAGACTGCACTGCCCAATCACACACAGTCACTTCTAATTAGAGCTCTCTGTTCTGATCTCCGTTCGTCGCCCTGGGAGACCCCATAGCAACCAAACACGTACTCTGAGACAATTAGGAAATAGTGGTCTGACAAGAAAAAGCATCTATTGCACACAAATACACACATGCATGCATGAGCTTGCATCTAACCAGAGCATACAATGGAAAAACAACTCATGTATTAAGTCACAGCTATAATTTGGGAAACAGATGCACAAATGTGTTCATCTGCTCCTGTACACACACATACACAGCTGTTTTGAACCCTCTGTATGACAGAGAGAGACCCTTATTAAACAGGCCACCTGCTGCTGGTCTTTCTACTCTTTTTTTTAAGATTGCAAGCAGGAAATATGGTCTTCATCTCATCACATCTTTTTCTGGCTATATAAAGCGGTTAAACTTAATTTACCTAAAAATAGAAGCCTTGCTTTAAGCCAAAGCAAATGATTATTCCTGCAGTTCATCTTCAGCCTTGTGATCTCAGCATCTTTATACTGCATGACACTGAAACCAGACCAGGGAGACAGAAAAGTGACGGGGAGTGACTTGCATGGGACTAGTTGTCCCCGAGGAGGCAACTAGCACAGACATTTGTGGTTTTAGCCCTGTCCGAATTTAAAAAGTCTGTTTTTTTTCTTTGGTAAAAATAACGGATCAAATTATCTACTGCATTCTGGTTAACATAGAGGTCCTCTGACAAATATGTGTAGATTTTTTCATATGAATATGACAACAATAACAACAATAACAACAATATATATTTGTCACAATAATTCTTCTCATTTATTTTGACAGAATATTTAAACATTACAACCAAAGTTTTGCAAGCATAATGTAATTTCAATATATAATATAATAATGTAAATAACTAATTTATATAAACACACACACACATATATATATATATATATATATATATGTAAATGATATATATGTATATACAGTGGGCACGGAAAGTATTCACACCTCTTTGCTATATTGCAGTCATTTGCTAAAATCATTTAAATGAATTTTTTTCTCTCATTAATGTACACACAGCACCCCGTACTGACAGAAAAACACAGAATTGTCAACGTTTTGGCATTATTGATTTATTAAAAAAGAACAACTGAAATATCACATGGTTCTAAGTATTCAGACCCATGAGTCTTTTTGGGAAAGATGGAAGTTTTTCACACCTGGATTTGGGGATCCTCTGCCATTCCTCCTTGCAGATCCTCTCCAGTTCTGTCAGGTTGGAT
>JAUYWG010000061.1:7885834-7899999 GCA_034779775.1 Enteromius afrohamiltoni
CTCTACAACAATGAATCAACCAATCAGAATTTTACAGAATTTTCCAAGAGCCAGTCAGCGCTCTAAATGCAGACGTAGTGATCATGGCGGCTGAACATGAAATGGAGAAAAGGACGTTTGAAGATGCACCATCGTCCTACAAACAGCTGTGTGGGAACATTTTGGTTTTCAGCGTCAAGTATGATGCGCAAGACTGTATTGTATACCTAGCCGAATTGCAATGTAGCTCTATTCGGACGGGGACTAGTTTTCTAAACTACTGTACGTGTGAGCTTCGGTTCTTATCACCTGTCGTCCATGATCTTCATGTACCATCTCGGACGGGACTAACACCTCTGTGTTTATTACAGAGGTGAGAGGGTCTGTGAGTCACAGAGATCACGCGCTCTGTATGCCTGCATTGCTATAGTCATTCAGATTGATTACAATTAGTTTAATCACAAATACCATGGTGAAGATAAATGGCTAGTACAGCAAAACAACGTTAATGTGTGGTTACTTTAGTTCAACTATTATGATTTTTATTTGTATTAAACCCATGTTTAATTTTGATAATTAAAACATATGTAACCGAGTGCAGAAATGAACAGGAGTAATCTTACCTGATACTGATATTACAATAGCCAGTCTTAACAGTGATCTTTTTTAAAAATACATTTTGTGTTTTGACTTAATCTGTACCTTTTTTTTTACATTTTTTACATTCATGTACCTTGATAACTTGAAAATAGAAAGGGCAAATGACCTCCGGCTTTGTTAGAGCTCACATACAGTACTGTACAGTAATATTGATGTATCGAAACCAAACCGTTACTGTGGCCAGAAAACTGTGATACAAACCGAACTGTGGGCTCACTGTACCGTTGCATCCCTAGTGCCTAATAAAGTGGCAGATGAGGGTGTATATATAATACTACTTTTAAACAGGGAAAAATAAGTAATTTTTTTATCACCATGCTTAAAATTTGTTGATCAAATTTTTTCTACATTTAGAAAGTGGGTACACAAGAGGATCCACACATTTCCTGGTCCTTGGCATGAAAAAATGTTTAAAATCCCTGGTTCCCAGTAAACTAATCCTGTACTAATAGTGTTAAAATGTCATTTAAAAAAATCAATCCTGTGTGAATGGCTCTTTATATAGGAATGTGATCTATCTTGGCCAGAAACTGAAGATCACAGTCAAAAGCCAAAACTGATCCATCTTCAAAAGCAGCACTGCATATCCAATATGACAGCAGAGTTTAATGATATTTACAGAGAGATTCAGGGGTGATGTGTCAGCAGAGGGGCACAGTCTTTAATAAGTGAGCTGGAAGACTTCAGTTGTCCCAACAAGAGCCCTGTCGGCTGATAACATGGGCATCGTCTCCCATCGTGCCATTTAAAGGACACTTTTTTCTGTCCTTCACAAAAGCATAATCTATATTCAAAATCACTAGAGGCTCTCAGAATATAGGACTGATAACAGCAGGATGTATTCTCTATAGAGTCTGGAAGGAGAAGGGGAGAAAATATCAATAATTCACTGAAGGATGAAATTTTAGGAAGCTTTAATGGAAAGAGAGCATCCAAACCTGGAAGAAAAGGTGTTTGCACTTATAAATGACACAGTCTGTTATTCACCTCAGTTTGTGCGCCTTCTTGCCCCTCCATTAACAGAGTACTCTTGAAAGAAAGAGGTGGAAACAGCTTACATATGCTGCAAAACATTGTCCCTATAAAGCACCAAAGATGGATGACTCACTGAGAGACAAATAGCCCTTCTTGATAAGCAGGGAACACAAATGACAGGACCTTTTCAACAGCAAATTCCTTGAACAGAGGCCGTCTATTATCCCATAATTTACAAACCATTTCAAAGAAGGAAATGATAAAGGGCTGGTATTTCGAACAGGAACTTCCTCTCGTGTTGATCTGCGGCACACAGGAAATAAGAGAAGGGCTGAATTACAGGAGTGACTCTGCTGTTTTTCACAATACATCTTCTAATAGAAGCCAGATCTGCTACTGCTGTGAATATCACCTTTAAAGGGGACCTTTAGAGGTCTGAACTTCAGCTCACATTTGCTCAGCAAACTCTTATGTAAAATATGAGCTTGCGTGAACAATGCTGAAAAGAAAAATTATGGTTTTATAGACATTAATTAGAGTAGATGACATATTTAAATGAATGTAAACAAAATGAGGCTGTGTGGTGCAATTTGTTCAATATATTTCCAATGTTTTGTAGGCTTAATGATTGAGACGCATAATTGAAGGGCATGCTGTACATGAGTAGTATGAATTTATGCATAAGCCATTTATAATATTATTCTTGCCCATTTATGCCCATTGACTAATTTATGTAAGAATGGATTTTCCAATTGATTTACACAAAAATTAGTTCCACTCATTTCATGAACGGGGCCCATTAAAAAGACTGTAAATCCATCCCCCACAGCCATGCTTTTGTGCATGTCAATTTAAAGGAAAAGCTCACCCCAAAATACAAGTTGTTGTAATTTACTTGTAGTTCATACTTTACTTCTAAGTTTTGAATTATACGAGGGTAAATAAACGATGACACAATTTAAATATCTCTTTAATTATAGCATATTATCTGACTAAAGCCTATTTCTCTTCACAAGGCTAACCCTTTCTTCCTTCTCATTTGCTGTAAGGTTTCTCTGCTTAGTATTTCACTGTTTCAGCCATGCTTGTCTCTCATGCTTCGCTCTTTATGCTGTCTCTTCTAAACACTCTATCATCAGTGCTCTTTCACAGACTGCCTTTAGTATTCATAGCGCAAACCAGAAACATGCAGCAAAACAAGTTCATAATGACAGATTTCTCCTCCTCTCTTTTCTCTAATGATCTTTTCCTCTTCAGGCCAATGATTAAAATGAGCCACTGAAGTGGCAGTGTGCTATTTCACATTGACCTTTACTCACACACACACACATGCAGGCACAAAGACTGTGACCACAACGCAAAAGAATAATCAAATGATAACAAGCTACCATTAGATACAAGAGGCTGTTCAAGTCAACATTACATTGTGGCTGATGAGGACAAAAATAAAATAAAATAAGCTACACTCTTTAACACTGCAGTGACAAAAAAGAGAGAGAAGATTAAAAAAGGAATAAAATAATAAAAAAATTCCAACTATACAGAAAATGTTTATGAATCTTAGGTCCCTACTTAATTCACATTCTGAGGGTTTGGACCAATCAGTAATGAGATTGAATCATCTTAAGCAATTAAATGAAAAGCACAAAATAACTCAAGACAGCAAACTTCCAATTATAAAGACAATGGAAAACACAAAATTTGTACTATTTATATTATGGTTAGACATGATTCATCATTATTCACAAAAACTCACAAATATCTACACTGTAGGGATGCACCTACAGTATATTGGCATAATTTTATTGATATTTAAATAATATAAATAATGTTTAACACTTCTGAAGTAATTGTTAAAATGAATATCCAATGTTCATGCTGTGCATTAATAATAATAATAATAATAATAATGTTGAGATGCCTACATTTACTTGTAGTCATTTGTATATTAAATGCAATATTTAAAATGTTTGATTTTAAGGGTAATTGTAGAATAATGTTTTTGGTCATAAAAAGAATTATTGCCCAATAAATATGGAAATATTTAACTTTAGGGCTTTTGTCCAAAATCTCTTTCAAGTAATTTGAGAAAAATGTTTTACTGGCATTTTGTGGTCCAATAATACTAATACATTAGTTATATGTATTATTATTAATATTAATGTCATTTCTAATTAATAGATAAATCCTCTACTTTCTAAATCATCTCACATCTCTAGTAACATAGGCTTATTAAATCACTTCAGAAAAACTGTGGATGTTTATCCTAAAGCCTCCAACAAGTGGACACAAGTCCGTTTGCTGAAAGCCAGAGACCGTGCGTGTCAGTGAAAATATTTACTGATGATTAGTTCCTCATTACAGAGTGTTGTTTATATGCAGAGCTGACACTCTTAACATGATTTCCTCTCATATACAGCAGCACCAGACCATGACAGGCCTCTCACATCATTCTGATCGTACTAAACACAAGCTGTGCCGTGAATACCGAGGCGATGAGTCCGAGACCTTCAGTAAGACGTAACACACACATACAGTACACACAATATGGTTTGCAGCATTTGTCAACCACTAAGCAGAGACATTAACCTGAGGTGACAGACTGATGATAAACAACAGCAGCTAGAGGCTGAGTGCGTGAAAACAAACCCATAAACGTGTGCGCACACACAGGCCCCCCAGAGAACACACACCTGAGTGATTACGCAAACACAAATCAGGAACATTTACAAAGTAATGCAAGAACAGTGTGTGTCAGAACGAGATGGAGAGAAAAGCTCCTTGCAGTCCTTAAAGTCAACATTGGCAGCATACTAACCGTAACGTTACAATACTCGCTGTCCAGCCGCAAAAAGTGCTATACTATTTTGACATTAACAAGTCGGTAAACTAAACGCATGACACAAGTGCACATTGCGCAAAATAATCTATTAACCATATTAGTTTAAACTTCTGATAAACGGTATTCTGAGCACACACATCCAAAGCACAAGTACAACTAAGTTCTCTTTCATGTCTTACTGTGTTTAAACTGTCAAATATGCACATAAGTTTCTGTGTACACAAACCCCGGGAAAGAAATGTAATGCAGTGTAATGTACAGTATGTTAATAATTCCACTGCTCTCTTGTCTCCTCTGAAGCTGGTATCTAAGTGTTCTGCGCAAATGCTATGGCATTTGAACTGGTAAACAGTTGACACTTGCGAAAACAAACTGGCAGGACCATGTGGAAATGTGCAGATTAAGAGGCGTTAATATTAAAATTCCCCTATTACGTCACAGGGGAGCAAATTATTTTTTTCAAGACAAGAGTCGTTCTTTTTCCCATTTTCTGGGTTGCTACATGTAATGGGGTCCAGATTTGTTCACTATACAGAAAAAGTCAGATTTCCATGATATGTTGTTTTAGACATTTAGACATTCATGTACCATATTTTCCATGAAATACTCATGGGTTAAAATTGCATAATTGAGAAATCAGAAATAGTGTAAAATACTAAAAATATTTATAAACATTACAAACTCCATAAACATGTATTTTGTTCATTCACTCAATTTATTCCAATATTTAAATCAGAGCAGTGCTGAAAAACATGTTGGCATTCATTATAAATTTATTATGAATGCCAAGCTTGATCAAATATATTTTAAGCAACATAAAATGTGGGTTTATGTAGCTACTGCTGTTGTTTTTGTATTTTATTTTTCTCTAAGGGTTACAAGTAATGCTGCCCAAGAATTGGGCTTGAACAAGGTGATCATTTGCTTACCATGTCTAGATGGCAAATTAAGTTAGATTTTTTTTTATGAAATTTAAATGAATTTGAAATGAAATTTTAAGTGTACAATTTTAAATTTTTTTTATCTGTTTCACAGCCGCAAATATTTAGATTACCTCTTAAAACAATAAAACAAAGTTATGTGAATAATATGAATATTGAAAATATTCAATATCCATATTAAGTCCCCGTAGAAATATCATTAAACAGTCTGCCAAGTGCTGTAAAACACTTATGCTGCGTCCGAAATTGCTTACTTCTCTACTATATAGTATGCAAAAAACAGCATGCTAGGTGAGTAGTATGTCCAAAGTCATAGTATTCGAAATTCTGCAGACAAGACGTACCCGGATGACCCACAGCTTCCGCCAGAATTCTATAGTAAGCATGCCATGGACACTTTCCTATTCAATGTTGCTCCGGGAGAGGAGGTGTCATATTCGAAAAATGGCGGAAAGTGGAGACGCGGATTTTAAGTGTAAGCACCTCAGGAAAAAAACAATGTTTATTGTGATTAAATTATACTTCACTAAACAGATGACTTATTAAAAGTTTACATTTTTGCGCTGTTGTGACGACGCATGACACGTGACAACTTCAATATGGCGATTTATTTACAAGTCATTTAATGAACTGATCTGAGCTTTGGTCTTCACTGTAACTGCATGAATGAAGGTAAAATGATTAAATATGACATTTTTATTTTTTAGTGAACTGCCCTTCGCTTTAGGATGCCTACCATTTGGAAAAACCTTATTATGTCGCCTTGGCACTTACGTTTTTAAAAAGAGTGAAAGAAAGAGCACGATCTGTGTTTTCTCCTGGCTTTACAGGCAACCGTGAGCTTGAAGAAGGTGCTTGTACTGATGGAAGTCGTGACATGTCTGATTAATCACAGGAAGAGATGCTGCTAGACCTCACCAGGACACGCACACACACCACACCGCATCACAAACATCTATCAAAAACAGCCCCATCATTTTTCACACAGCCATTCCTCTAAACAGTGAAGACAAACAGGAAGTTACAGGACAATCAAATTATCAGTGATATGAAAGGGCACAAAACCCAAGTGGAATACAAAACACACAATCAAACACAGAGCGTCTCTACCTTATGGAATGATTTTAGACTCAAAAGGATTAATAGATGTTTAAATTAAATTTATGCATTAAATTTATGTAGCGCATGGATAATTGTGTGTGCATCTATTAATCATTTTGAGTCTAAAATCATTATATAGTCTAATGCTGACGTCTCACGCTCAACACAGGAAGTCTGGATTCTCTCTTGAGGTGCAGAACAAAGATAACCTAAACAAAAACGACAGTTTGGTTTTCCATGAAACATGCTAAAAAAGAGCTCTGTTCAATCTTCATGAAATTTTCACTGCAATCCATTCGGTTTGAAAGTACCAGCATGAGTCTGCATGTGATCAAGAGTTTAATGTGAATGTTCTCATGGAAAGAAACTTTTTTTGTCTCTGAGATCAAAATTATAACTATAATGAGATCAGTTCCAAGAGCTGACTTCTAAATGTGTTTTATTCAGAATACATATCAGTTAAAAAAATTATACTATACCTATAACTTGCAATTCTGACTTTATATCTCGCAATTCTCACTTTATAACTCGAAATTGTTTTCGAAAATTTTGCAATTCTTACTCTATAACTAGCAATTGTGTCTTTATGTTTCGCAATTATGACTTTATAACTCGCAATTGCGACTTTACATCTCACAACCTTGACTTTATAACTTTTATACCTCATAATTCTGTGAAATAATAAGTCGGAATTGTGAGATAAAAAGTCGCAATAACCTTTTTTTATTTTTAATTCAGTGGCGGAAACGGGCTTTCATAGAAGAAGAGACAAAAACAAAAAAAGGTCATTTTAAAAAAATGGTAGTGTATCGACATTTCCCTCAAATAAATGTCCTGTACACTTCTCTACACACACACGCACACTTTCTGCTGAAATGGACTTTAAACTGAATAACTTTCCCACAGGGCTGAGTGGGTGAGAGGCTCTTTAGGGAAGTGGGTTAATCGTCAGTTTGATTACATCATTAAGAGATGTTTTCCACTGGCATAGAGGAGAGGGTGTTGAGCTAGACGAGCAGAAACAGACAGATGGCTTCACGTCTCATGGCACAAGCACCAATGTTATTACCTCAAATACACTCCAAGTGAGAAATATGAGAATTCATCACTTCATAATGATTGAGGGGAATTGTTATGCATTTCTAAAATTTCGTAATGCAAAAAATACATTTCAGGCCAGTAAACTTGATACACAATGCTGATTACAGTGACTGCTTGATTGCTGCTGTAACCTAGGACAACGGAGCGTTTAGAGGGAATGCTGGGAGCTGAAGAGGGAATTCATGCCATTTTAACTGAAAGTGATATCTATTACACTCCAGCACCTGCACAAACATCTGCCACAAGCATTTTTCTTTGATTAGAAACTTGTTTGTCAAAACATTCTTGTTTCAATTACTGCTAAAACCTAAAACTTTGCTTTTACAAAGGTGTAAAAATGATTTAAAATCAGATTTTAAAAGTGGTTTCGGTCATAAATATCGGTCATAAACATAAACTGAGACATATTTTACAGTGTTAAAGTGGAACTACTGCAAATATACATAATAAATAAAAAAGTACACCTTAAACATCATGCAATTAAAGACCCATATCATTCAAAGATCATACACTACTCAACAAATTTGAAGTTTAATTTTAAGAAATGTGCATTGTGCACAAGTAGCACTCCAAGTCTTGAGCGATGGCAGTAAATATGCTAATAATCTCATATTGAATATCTATTATTCAAAGTATACATTATATTGTAAATACCTAAATTCATTTTTAACATTGAAAATTAGTTTGTTTTAGTCAAATATTATAGAATATTAATATCCTCCATCCTTCTTATAACATAAAAATATTTATTGGCCTTGCAACCTTGCAAAGGCTGATATCTGATAAGAAACGGGACCACTCGGTTAGACCATGTGCTTCCCTTCTGCAGTGCAGTAATGAGAGAGCAGGTTGCAGGACATGCTGGGCCACTGATGCTCCAGTCTGGACGCATCCAGCCTCATCCGCTAATTAAACCCTTGGCTTACCGACATTGTCCAATCAGAGCACTAAATAAAGGCTGCTGGGATGAACGGTACAGCACTATACTGAGGTTTGGCACTAAGCGTGAGGATGAAGAGAGCAGCAGCGAAGGCTGACTCATGCATTCGGGCAGAATGTGTCAGCATTGTGGAGATGAAAGCCCAAACAATCCCCCTTGATTTACCTGGCAGTGTATTAAAGCAAAGGACAGAAGGTAAGCCATTAAATAGACTGTCAAATTCATCTCTCATTTGGAACAACAGAGAAAATCCTGTCTGATATCTCTGAAGACAAGGCCTGACAGAAGAGAGAAATCGGAAAACAGTAGGGAATTAATCCAGTGCTTTTGGGTGACTTCATAAATAACTAAAATAATGGAGAAATAATTAAACTAAAAGTACACACATGCAGCGGCTCGCCCTGCATGAGTGACCAGCTGTATATATTATATTAAACGTACACCGCTGTGCTGTGACCAAAGCTTTAATCGTACTGAAAAAGGGTCAGGGAGAAAGTAGCCTTGCTCAGGCAAGCTGTCTCAGTGGGGCTGATGCCTAACAGCGCTTAAAGAGCCTGTCTGGTTAGGCTTGGCCTCAGCCCAACATAATTAATACCGCTAAGCACAAAAAAAAATCAATCAGCAAAAATCTGGCACATGTTTAGAAAAGGCTGTACAGAATGCCAGGCCAGATCTCAAGTGACTTGCAGCCTGAAAGCCACAATACCAGAATCACAACACTGGAACCGACAGGTCTCGTCACACTACTGGATGTTGTAGGGCAATTTTACAATAATCAGATCTCGTACACAGTCTTAAAGGGACAGTGCACCCAAAAAGAAAAAGTCATCTGTCATCTTTTAGTCACCCTTGTCGCTCTCATCATTATTCCCAGACAACTTTGTGTTTCGGCAACTCATATTTTATAATGTTTCTACAGACAAATCAATGGATGTTAGCGAATCTTTAAAATGAACAAATCATGTTATTTACTTTCAGGCAATGACTCATTTTTCATTCACTGACAACCCTTATGAAGTGCGTGACTGTACTAAGCAAGCAAAGAATTTTGTTTGTGAATGAGGATCTGACAAACAGTGACTGAACGGAAGTGGGCATATCAGTCATTCAGTTCGGCAATTGAGTCGTCTTGTTCAACAAAGTGGGATCGACAATATTTCAAGTGGAACTCAATTCGTGAGGAAATGTTTATTAACCATGCACAATTTGAAATGAAGTAACAATGAACTTTTGACAATGAACAATGACTTTTATCTCCATCCATTGAGGGATTTATTAAATGACTCACTCCGAACAACAAAACAACTAACTAAAACAAAAATAAGATTAAAGATTAAAATAAGATACATTTTATTTAACAATTTAAGAAAAAAAATTGATCTGAATAAATATATAAATCTAATAATGAATCAGTATAGTAATAGGAACTAAATATTTACACTTATTTTGACAGTATAAACTAGGGCTGGGTAAATAAAAATAACTGCCAAATCGATTTTCATTTTAAATCTCAAATTAGTTAATGAATGGAACATTGTAGCGCACATGGCATCCGGTAAATCACAAAAAGCTGTGTGCTTGGTTAATTTTGATATGAAACAAAGCCACAGATTTTAAATTCTGCCCATTTATTTACAATATATTTTGTTAAATATTTCTGTTAGGAAGATGAAGAGCATGCACTGATCATCTAACTGGTGTAATACCAGTTTAAGCATGAAATAAACATGAATAAACATGCAAAGGTATGTTAAAAGAAATTACAACTTATAAAAATGTATATCCTATCCCATGCAATCACTCAATCTGTGTTTCAACTGCAAAAATTGGTCAATAAAGCATCTTGTAAACAATATGTAACGTAAAATCACATTTACCTCACATCTGAATTTTAGCAGACAAAATCCAGGCAATAGGAACCAATGTGATCAGGAATTTCAAGTTAGGGTGATTCTCCTTGCAATGAGTTTAGGTGGTTCATGCAAAATAAAGAAATTGTCAGTCTGATTTGAAAGTGATTTCTGTGTGAATTGTATTTCTGCACTACAGACTTTGCTTGTAAGCAATATTTTGCTAATGCGACCACACCTTTAACTCGACATAACTTACAGAAATGGTTAATAAACAGGATTATTCAGTGCATTTGACTCAAAATCATTACCAGTAATACAACTGAAGTACGATACCACGGTAGTAGAGATGAATCGCACAAATGCCACTGGCTCTCATTTGTCGTGCGATGCATCACTCTGCAAAACACTTCATTTCTGATCCATTTAAGACAGACAATCAGGTTCTGAACAACGCAAGGTTGAGTAAATCATGTTCAATGTTCTATTTTAGGCTGAGCTAACCCTTTTACGGGTTATTTTTTGCACTTCACACTAATAACAAAGCATCTGATGATGATTACAACCCTCATTTTAGGAGGGTGGATTTTAGTATTGTCTGAACACGGATCAGAGATACACATCATTTCATTTCTCCTTATGGCGCCCTCAGCCCTACCCCCATGTCCCCCTGGTGACTATTTAGTGTTTGTGAAGCCCTGAGCACCAATTACAGACCCTTCTAAATATAGGCACCTTGCAGAGGAGACATAAGGGCCCCTCCTACCACAACCACAGCTGTGTTTCTATGCGTGTGAGTAACTTTGCGTGGGGGATTGTTCATGTGTTCACCATCTTATATTAGATCATATTACTTCACAAGCAGCTAAATATCATATTTAATGCTGTACGCAATATGTGCGAAGGCAGAGTTTGTGTTTATCTGTGAGTAGTATGGCACTCTAAAGGGGAAAGATCCACCACCCACTCTGCGTCACAATCAGTGAGGCAGGGGAAATAAGTACATGAAATATACATTAGAGTTTAACTATAGCACAACAGCAGAGCTGCAATGCAGTAACAGAAGAGCCAAAATATTGATTTGAAGGAATCCCAGATAAACAAAAAGAGATCGTATAATGCTATTTTATAGATCTAATTTATATTACTGTGCCTCTCTCAAATGTGTGATTTTCTACAAAGCCCCTCCTTTCCACGCCTCACAAAAGAAAATAAAAATTGCATCATATGACCCCTTTAGCACAGTGTCCTAAATACATGCAACGCAACAGAATCAATCAAATATCTCAGCCTTATTACAGGCTATAATACATAATTATTATTAAAAATGTGCATTGTAATACATTATATCTCGTCGTAAATAATTATAACCAAATTTAAAATGAATTAACAGTGGTTACAATTACTCATGAAGTTGAGTAAATTTGTGAAAAAAGTGTTACCAAAAATCTGTTTCTGTAGATCTGCCTTTTAGTCAAAGGTATGTCTACACATGACTATGCACATGGGCACACACTCACACAAATAAAAACCTAAATGAGAAACAGCTAATGAAGCTTATCCCCATGTGCACAAAGGAGAGGAAAATACCTTATTAAAGAAATGCTATATAAGACCCAGGGCACCACTTCTCTCTTCCCTGTGGGAATCATATGGAGTAGCAATTTATGGAGCGAGTGAGGTGGAAGAGGTTGAACGAGTACTGTATGTGTGAGATAGAGAAGGAGAGAGAGAGGTAATGAAAGGCTAAGCAGTCAGTGATGTTCCGTTGAACGCTGCTGTCGTGCTGAGTGCTGCCATACGATGTCTGGAAAACAAAGCAATCTAAAATTGGAATAAAGTGGAATCTGATTGGATCTGTTTCTCATACAAAAAGACAACATGTGAGTGACAGCAATAAATCCCACCTTCCGTTCAACATCTGCATGTTCATGTCAATGTCTTCTGCTAAATTCTGTCTAGCTTGCAAAGCTGTTAACAAAAGCTTCTGTCATCACTTTAGAATGCAGTCTAAGGATATTGCATATTTAACCACAAGCTTTAAGCTTAAAAGAACAGTTCACACATAAAGCACATACATTAAAGGGATAGTTCACCTATGACGTGTTGCAAACCTGTGCATGGTAACCTAACAGTTGACAAAAAAATAAAATTTTCTTAAATGGAGTAAATTATGTGAAAACTGTCATTTTGGGGTGAACTGTAACTTTAAAAATAAGAAAACTTGCATTTCCAATCCTATAGACTCGCCTTCTTCAGTGGAACATATAAGAGGTTTAGTTGAATTTAATGCAGCTTTTTTCCATATGGAACATCTTACAACTTGAAATATATAAAATATAAATACAAACCGGATTCCAAAAAAGTTGGGACACTAAACAAATTGTGAATAAAAACTGAATGCAATGATGTGGAGATGGCAAATGTCAATATTTTGTTTGTAATAGAACATAGACATAAATTATAAATAATGGATACAGTAATGCAATAAATGATGGAAAAAAAAACCCAGAAAAGTACATCTACAAGTGTCCTGTAATCAAGTACGGTGTAGTTTTGCATTTTATGTTTTTTTCATTTTTCGGCCATGCATCTGTGTTTAAAGTGCTGAGTCGTGTGTGTGTGCAGACGAACAGACGAAGGGTTTGATGAAAAGTACAGAAAAATCTCTTCCCTCCCACATCCACATCAGTACGTATGTGTGTGTATTTAATTAGGTTAGTTCTGGCAGGTTAGTCCAAATTTGGACAGGCGTACACAGCGATCCCAATGTCTTTACGTCATTTACGTCGTAGTCACGCAACAATAAAGCCCATCTCTGGCAGTACACAGCGTTACACTGAGGTATATTTGGAAGCACACTGGCAGGACTACACAGTGTGCTCTCATCAAACGCTTTATTCAGTGTGTGTCAGAGAGAGGGAGAGACTGAGAGTGAGTGTTTACTGGTGCATGACATTCAACAACATTCGTTTTCACTTAAAATATATGTCTTATGTTGAGTGAATGGCAGTTGTATTGTTTATCTATTAATTCACCTTCTTGTGGCTTTTTTTCCAGCGAAGTCATTGAGAAAACAATTACATTTATCTAACATGTTATCACATTCATCCAGAATAAACAAGTTAATGATGCTCAGTGTGTCGAGCCGAGATGAGCTGCAGACTAAATAGAAATATAATAACCCAACAGCCCTCTTATTTCCAGTAGCCCACTTTTAATAATACAGAGAAATGCACCCGCAACAAGGAAAGAAGGGAAGTTGAGGACAGACAAGAGGTGCTTCTTACGAAACTGCGCAACCTTGGATCCTCCCTTTTAAGACGTGAGGAACAGATAAGATGCAGGGACAGAAGAATCAAAGACTGACGTTTTTGTCCTGCTCACTCAAGCGTCACTTCAAAGTGACGTCAATTTCTGATTACTCTGTACAGCTTTATTACCTTAAGAAGCGCCTGAGGGATCTGCTGTTGTTGCTGGAGCTTGATTACTCAAGATATTCTTGTCTAGATATTTTATATCTGTCTCAATAAAGTTAGATGGATATATTGAAGTATGTGCAATGTACGTTTTATTTAAACTGCTAAATAAAAACTTGACTTAAAGGGAAAGTTCACCAAAAACAATGACTCTCTTTCTTCTGTAGAACAAAAACGAGGATCTTGTGCATGTCAGAGTGGATCAAAACAACACTGGACTCCAGTGACTTTCATTTCATGGACAAAAACAGTTCAAACATTCATCAAGTACAGAACTGTTCAAAATTTTGGGGCTAG
>JAUYWG010000061.1:7900099-7913144 GCA_034779775.1 Enteromius afrohamiltoni
TTATTAAAAGACTATTATTTTTGAGAACTCTAAGATCTGTTGCATTCTCCTTCATCCTCCGGCACGAACCCTGACAATATAACAATTTTCATATATGATAAATTCACTCAACATAAACGCAACCCTGTAAGACAATTATACAGACAGACTTTCCTTAAGCATTTCAGAATTGCCACAACAAGCAACATATAGATGCTGTGAACAAGGGCTGGATGATAAATCAATAAAATCACACTCGTGATGTGGCAAAAGCTGTGAATAGCCCATGCATATTTTTCAGTGATCAGTAGTAAATCTACATCCGAAAACCACCAGAGGGGTGCAGAAACTCCAAATTCCCCTATAGCCGTAGCTGAATAAACAGAAGATTTAACGAGACTAATAAACTATGACAATATATGGTATATCGGAGATTTTATTTCCTAATATCGATGTATGATATTGGTTATATTGTCTGCAAATATTTGTGTCATTTGTCAGTGAACTACAGCTCTGTGTAGTAAATGCTCCTCATTTTTCAAAGCAAATGGAGGAGTTTATTTGTAAATGTGTTTCCCCTGTAGTTTATGCATTTTTTTTTTAATTGGATAAGAGGTTTATTCTACTCCAATATGTGCACATGTTCTTTTTTATGCACATTTTTAGAATTCATGCGCATCTTGCCATTTGTCATAATCATAATAAAAATCGTAAACATTTTAATATGATGTTCTGATTCTCTAGAGACATTTCTTACTATCAGTAGTTTAGAAAACAGCTGTGCTACATATTTTTGCTACAGTATTTTTGATAACATTTAGAATGTCATAAATCTTTGTAACATTATTAATTATTTACTGTCACATCAATTTAACATATCCTTGTTGACTAAAAGTATTCATTAAAAAAAGATCTTACTGACTCCGAACTTTTGAACACTAGTCCATATTTTACACTCCTGTCTGTCTTGCTCTGGTGTAGAGCCCCATCCCTCTAAACAAATGCAAGCATCTGTATAAGGTGTGCCAGGGGAACCATGGGTAATGTTCTCCTCCCTGTAAGCGTGAGTAATGAAAAGAAAGCATATCTTTGGGTTGAGACAGACAGAATGGGTGGGCGCTACTCTAAGCACACACATACACCACGGTCATCCGGGAGAGTGTAAATTGGCGCTATGGGAGATGTATTCAGGGGAGTCGGGTCTACTGGGCTATCTGCCTCAGTAACAATATGACATAGAGAGACGAGAACATGAGGAGGAGAGAGGGAGAAAGAGAGTTGGGGAGAGGAAAGAGGGAAAGAGATGAGAGAGTATGATATGAAAGGAACTGTGCCACAAGCCAAATAAACCTCTCCTGTAAAGCCAGAGAGCTCAGAAACACAATCACTCACACACAGATATATATGGGTGTTTTTCTACTTTGGTCTTGTGGACTGTGAAAATATACACTCTTGAAACACACGTTTCACTTTCCCACCAGTTTATTTGCCTGCAATGCCCAAAAGAGGACACACTGTGAGAATGCTTTCATTTTTCTATTATCTCACCAATGCTGCAAACTTCTTTAAGGCTAATTTCACTTTGACAAATTATAAATGTATTATGCACAATAATAAAAATGCTTGTAGAGGATATTTACCTTGAATTTAACACTCAACATACACCTGTTGGTTGCCAAAACCACAAACTTTAAGTACAATTTATTGTTACCTTCTCTGATTATCATGAACAAATCTCAAATTACATTCTCCTGAAATGCAGTGCATTTTAAATGTACTTTTTTGTCTTAATGCATAACTAGCATTTGTGTAAAAATTAACTTACATTTCCGTATAATTTGACAAAAATGCAGACATTTTAGCAAAACAATTATGATGAAAATGACAATGTAGCTAGGGTTTATTATGTGATAATAAACACTACCATTCACGTTTGGGAGTATTATGATTTTATAAAGAAATAACTTTTATTCAGCAAAGATATATTAAATCAAATGAGAGGGTAAGGATGAATGAAACAGTAAATATGTTTTGTTTGTAGATTTTTATTTTAACTAAATACTGTTTTATCTTTTTATCAATGAAACATGAAAAAATCACAATATGTTTTAAACATTGATAATAATAAGTAATGCTTCTTGCCCAGCAAATCATCATAACAGAGTGATTTCTCAATAATCATCTGAAACTGAAGTAACAATGCTGAAAATTCAGCTCTTCAGTCACAGAAATAAATTACACTAAAAAGCCTTTTTATTTAAATCATTTTTTATCATATTGATCATATAAACACAGCAATAGTGATCACTTCAAACACAGTTTTTAAACACAGTAGTGTATAATTATTTATGCATGTTACACAAATGTTTTGTATTATCATAGTTTTAAAATGTAACGATTAATACTTTATAGGTTTTCATAGTTGAAGTTTGAAACTGGGATAAGGTTAAGGCAATAAATCTAGTAACTTACATGCATAAAAGAAGTTAAAAAAGTACCCGAGGCAGGATAAAAAAAGTTTAAGAAACCTAATGTGATGTTCACATAGCAAAAAGATAAAGCAGCAATCTCTTAGTTTTAATAAAAATCATCCCCTGGGACATAAAAGTGCCTGAACTCGAAGAAACATACAAATACATCCACACCAAAGCCGTTAAATGAGCAGAGAGATGGAAATGAGACTAATCTCAGAGCTGAGCCGCGGAGAAATCCGCCTTTTCAGCTTCCACCATCTGGAGCAGAAGAGCATGATGAACCGAATCAGTGCCACACACACACACACAAACACCATCAACCACTCACACTAGGAAAAAAAGGGCGTGTAGGAACACCAAACACTCCTACTTAAAAAGTAAATACTGCTGAGTCTAAGCACACATATACTTTTGTACAATAATCAGCTTACAGCAGCAAGTGTCTGGGTGTCTGTGCGGTCAAAGAGAAATAGACTGTGATGAGGATGAGGATGGGGCGTGGGCGGGTGGCAGCCGCGCGCGCGCATGTGTGTTTGTGCCATCCTTGCTCCTCTGCAGTATCACCCTAAGCAGCTTTCTGCTGTTCACTGGCTGTGTGAGTGTCTGCTGAAAACAGACTGAGAAGACACCCAAGAGTCTGAGGCTCGTTTAAAGGTATGCACACTTGGAAACTAATACACATTTGTAATAACCCTTCACTCATTCACGCATGCAGTGCCATCTGATAGCTACAGAAAATACATGGCGATTACATTACCTCACAACCGTTCCCCGCCATCAGATCGGTATCATACTAAACCATTTGACCAAACTCATTATAAATCTATAATCCAAGTCCAAGAGAAAACCTGGAGGATTTCATACCTGGTTACTATGGCAATAATCTCAGCCGAGCAAAAGTTGAAGCGTGTCGTGATCACAGTGTGAGCTGGGCTTGAGCTCCCGTGTGATAGTACCGAATTTGCCAGGCTGTATAAAAGTTGACAGAGTAACAGTTCCCTGGAGATTTATGAGTTTCTGTACTCTGACTGCTGCAGTGGCGTTTAAGCAGAATAAGATGAATGCACTTGTCTGCAAGAGAGGTTCTGAGACATGGGCTAATGAGTGAAAGTCCTTCATCAGCATGTTTGCTGCATCTACCACATGAAATTCACAACAGCGGTTGATCACCTGGAGAACGAGTCAGAGTCTATTTTTATACCATGAAGAAAAGGATAAATTCTCCTCCACAAGTGCATAACTACCAATGAACTCAAGGAATCAACAAGCTCTGGGTATTTTCTTGGCAACAGATGAAAGCAAACACGTTTTTTGTGTGTGTGGATTTTCTTTTTTAGAGATACAGTGAGAAATAGGCATGCTGGGTAGTGATATCAAGCTGAGCAGATAAACATTTTCAAACGATTGCCCTTTGAGATCTATAGCGGCGTAGGCACACGTTTTTTGCTCACACCTGCATGTGCATCTATTATTCAGTATTATTATTATTTCTATAGGGACTAAAGTAAACGCAATAGCCTTACATACATATATGTTACATCAGTATGTGTGCTGAAATTTTTTGTTTGCGCTTCTAAATCGACCTTCCTCTTGACCATGAGCTGATCTGGCTCAAAGGGATATTTCTTGCCTTACGAGGTTGTGAGTTTGAATCTTGTGCAGCTGAACTGAATTGTTTTGGTAAATGTATCAGTAATGAAGTATTTAGCTGCAGTTTATTTTGTGACTTTTCTAGAATGAAAAGCAATCGGATGAAATTAATGAATACACACAAAACATCACAAAAAACCATTCAGTCAAAGTTTGTTTTAAAGAACCATCTCTATCTTACCTTTTATAATCTGAAGAACCCTCTTCTACCACAAAGAACCTAAATTAGAGAAATTAAAGGTTCTTAATGAAACCATTTAGACAAAAAGGTTCTTCTATATCAAAGTGAAGCACCTTTGTTTTTAAGAGTGCAGAGCAGTTATGCTTTCAGTTAGCTAGATAAAATAATAACCAAATGAATGTAAAAGAATCTAAACTCCGTCATCTGTCTCTGTGGGCTCCACATCACGACTTCACTGCATCAGTGTCAAACTAAACCACACGGAGGGTTAATTATTTGCCAACGGTTTGACTTTTCCACAGAGCTAACCATTGCCATAGAAACAGAAGTGAAGATGAACTACTTGTGATTTGATATTGAATAAACATGATGTGAGTTTGTTTTATTATTATTATTTTGGGATAAAATAAAGTGGGACGTTGGACGTTTGCGTGTCAGGAGGCAGAATGTGGAAAGATTTTTAAATGAGTTAAAAATCACTGAAGGATGTAACGTAAGGTTATGGATGAAGAAACGCTATAAAGAGAGGGGAAAGTGCAAAGGGAATAATGCAGAGGACAGAAAAAGTCAGTGAGAGATGATCAACATGACTGAAAAGATGATGGGTGGAAACAGTGCATTAAATTTATCCCCACTGGCCCTCTTGGTTCTTCATTACTTAGTGGGCAGCTTTAGAGTAAGTGCCAGAAGAAGCATTAGCTGAATTGCCGGTAAAACTCCTCTTAAATGGCCCACAATTCTCCCTGAGGCTCAGCCAAGCTGAAGAAAGAAGAAAGAGGGCGAAAGTCTAGTGTCTTTCCCTGAGTGCAGTTGGGAATGTAACATTCAGGTAAAAACATTGCATCTTAAAGAGCTGTTTTTAAAGTAAACAGAGTTGAAACCCTCTAAATAAGATCTACATTAAGTCTAGGCAGCACAGCTAAAAATGTATAGTACTGTGTAATCATAATCATCATTAGTGTTTTCACCTTTTTGTTTTTATCTTTTGCTGTAGTTTGTCTGTAGGGCTGCGTATTGCAAGCAAAGT
Organism: Enteromius afrohamiltoni; assembly: GCA_034779775.1. Lineage (NCBI taxonomy): Eukaryota > Metazoa > Chordata > Actinopteri > Cypriniformes > Cyprinidae > Enteromius > Enteromius afrohamiltoni. The sequence goes on from JAUYWG010000061.1 coordinate 7,905,411, forward strand.
TATGATTCATATCTTTATATAGAGGCCACGATAAGATACGTATCACAATATGTGACCACAAAATGTAACCTAAGCAGAATTTAGGAAAACAGCTATATATCAAACAATGCATGCTATAACCATAAAGAGTCTTTCATAACTCTGCTGCAGTATAGGCAATGGTGCAAATTTCATATTTCTTCATATTTTTCACATTGAGCACTCCTCACCAGGTATAATATATTTTATTGCATCTTGCTGCAGCCCATACATAATAATGTAGTTCTAATTCATCAGAATCTTCATTCAAATATGTTAATAAAATCTTCTTTACATTGCTTGTAGGTTATCATTGCATACATTAACACTCTCTACATTTAAAAAATAAATAAATAAAGGTTACACCTTATTTCGATAATCCATTTAGACATTTTACTGTAAGTAACTTTGTAACTACATGTCAGCTTATTCTCAAATTCACAACTACATGTCTACTAACTCTCAGACAGTTAGGGTTAGTAGAATAAGTTGACATGTACTTGCAAAGTTTCTGATAGTCAGTATGTAGTGTGTTGTAGACCCATCAAAATAAAGTGTTAGGAAATTTTAATGCAGACAGCCTACTACTACTCTAATGACTAATAGTTCACATGTAGTTGCAAAGTTACTTACTGTTGGTAGAATATCTAAATCAGACTATCGAAACAAAGTGTTACCTAAATAAATCTTGAGAAAACATACATGAATAATACGTACACAGCCTCTCATAAATTAACACTTGATAAATTCCACTTTTCTGAGAACAGAAAACGGCTGTGAAGAACGCTAAACTGCAAGCTGTTTTCAGAAACACACTGTATAGAGAGAGCGCATGCACATGATTGCCAGGTTGACAAAAATAAGTCACACACTTAGCAGATATTTAGATTTTGCACAAGTGCAAAGCTCTTATGTCTGTTTATTTGTCTGCTCTTTTGTCTGTCCTTTTTGTCTGCTTTTGTCCCTCTGTGGCCAGATTAACCTGTTGTAGCCTATATATTATATGCTATTCTTTAGAGGTCATATGATGCGATTTCAATCTTTGTAGTTTTACAAGCTGTTAGTGCATAGAATAAGATCCCTGAAGTTGAAAATGTAATATATTTTGTTTATGTTTCCAAAGGAGGACATGACTAGAAAACAGTAGTAAGTTGTATTCACAACACTGTTTCAGAACCGTTCAACACAAATACCATCTAAAACAGGTGATGCAGATTTATTACTAATCAAAGAACCGGCTTTACTGACAAGCTAAACTACTGCAGGTATTCACACCAATTGACTAGTCTATTTAGAAGGGGTGTGTGTGTGTGTGTGTGTGTGGCCACTGAGACCCATTCTGACTCTTCAAAGATATTAATCTTTGTTTATTGTTGTTTTTATGAAGGCTGCATTTGAAATCTATTTGCATGTGGTGGCACGTTTAAATGGGCATGAAGCATGAAGTGGGAAGAACTGCAACAAGGCACTGTGAATGAAGGCAATGATGTAAAACCACACAAAAACTCATTTTCTTGCTTAGTGACTTACGAGAAGTGGATCACGGGACATAAAAGAACTCAAAATGCGGCTGACGAGTACAGAAAATACACAGTAGAAGCCACTGAACCAGAAACTCTGGTGAGCATGAAAGTGTATTAAAATATATTTTAAATGAATGATCATGGTTTGTCGTCTTCTATGTTCTCCTTAGAGTCTAAAAGCCATTAATGTAGGTCAAGAATATTGAAGAATATTGTCCAAAGAACATTACTATACCAGATTATAGTGTACTTTTTTACAAGCATATCCCTGCTGTGATTGAGCATCTGCCTGCCCTCAAACTGGCGCTGCCCAGCTACATCCAGACTCACAGCGGGAGCACGAGGCAGAGAGGACTGCAACAATGGAGTCATATTTGCATTGTGTGAGGAAGCATTGTGGATGCTTATCATGTCTTCAATCCAGCACTGCATCTCACTTTTTCCACATACCGTTTCTTTGCATGCACAAGATATCCTCAAGGTCAAGGTACAGTGTGATGACAACTGACCTCCAGTCATTTACGTCTGCTCACTGATCTGTGTCTGAGAGACAACAGCAGCCACAAGCTACTCCAGCATGCTGCCTTACCTGACTGTTACTATGCTATCTCAGCCTCAGATGGCGTGCCCACGGGCCACCCACAGTCCGTTCACACAGCATCTGATGCATATTGCATACAAAAATGATCTCAACAGTGATAGTCTGAGTTTCAAGGAATATAAAGGTGATATTTACAGTATTTTTCATTCAGTGACCACATATGCTAAGCAACAAAACATACAAAAAATAAAAAATAAAAACTTAAGCACCATAAATGTAGTCCATGCTAAGAAAACCTGTTTACAAATAGAAGAAAATTCTAGAGTGCCTCTGCTCTCCCTGAGAGAGGAGAACACACAGGGCAATAGCTGACGACCTCCTGGAAACCCTACAAATGGTGACTACAAAGAACTTGGTTCATGTGTCCACTACAAGAAAAATACTAAACAAGATACTGTAGGTGTTGATAAAAGTACAAGTGGGAAATCACTTCTGCCAAAAATAAGAGGAATGTCTTATGTTTGCCTTGTTTCACAGCTCTTCTGTTGTGTGGACAGTTGAACTATTTGGCGAAAATGCGTGTTGTGTTTAGAGGAAAAAGGGCACTGCATACAAACACCGAAACCTCATCTCAACTCTGAAGCGTGGTGGAAGGAGCATTGTGTTTTAACTGCCTAGGGCACTGAACATTTTTTAATCATTGACAAAACAATGAATTTCAAAGTGCATCAATACATTTTATCAGAAAATATCAGTGCCTTCAAGCTTTAGAGAGGTTGAGTGATGCAACAATGACCCAAATCACACAAATTAAAACAAACTAAAAAATGTCTTTTGCTAGTTGAGATGTAGTGTGGCATAAGGAAAGGATGTGACATGTGGCCAGGTATGGTTTCCCATACTAGGAATTTGTGCTCTGCATTTAACCCATCCAAGTGCACACACAGCAGTGAGAAGTGAAAAAACATGCACATACATGCCATAAGCACACACTAGGAGCAGTGGGCAGCCATTGCAGGTGGAGAAAGTGCTGGTTATTTTCTCCACCTACAATCCCTTTCGGACCTGGCACTCGAAGCCATAACCTTTGGGTTACAGGTCCAGCTCTCTATCCATTAGGCCATGGTTGCCCGCATATCAAGTTTACACAAAATAAAACAGCACTGTGAATTAAGTAAACTACGTAAAATTAACAAATGTTATTGCTCAAAGAGAATCAAAAGACAAAGGAATTCATAATTAGACTGCTGCTTGCAGTAAATACGAACCAGGAGCCACTGAGCCAGAAAACATGGGATGTTTTTATGAAACTGCAAGATAAGTAGCCAATTAAAATGTTAGTGAGCATAGTTTGTAGTCTGCTATTTCCAGAGAGAAAAAAAAATATATACAGGTTTGGAACAACATTAAAGGAAATAAATGATGACTGCATTTTCATTTTTCCTAACCTGTTCCAGTGATTAGTGTACTGGAGTCTCTCTAGATGAAAATAATCTATTAAATGTAAATAATCAGATGAACAGGTTCAGGTGTAGAGCGCCTCAGCTGGGCCTGGGGATGGAGTTAGAATGATGCATGGTCGAAAAGCTAGAGCAGAGACCATTTAGCGCTGAGCCGCACTGAGCCACGCCACTATTCATAAAGACTCTGAAGGTGTAACAGCTGGCACAAAGCAGCACACGGTGCACTCTTGAGGCAATGGATTGTGGGATAGCATAGTCTTCCGCCACCTGCTCAGGGGAAGATATGGCTTTCTCAAAATGAGCTCTGACCTCTGTCTCTCCTCTGTGAAACTCTGAAAGCACTCTAAATAACAGCCGCTGGGTAAGTCAACACAGAGGACTGGTGGAGGGAAGCTGCCTGACCCGCACATCTTCACTGTGCTCAGGTACAGCCGTCTCAGCAGGAGCTCAGACAGCTGACGCCTAGAGCACACAAACACTGAAATGACTTTGAAGTCTGGTCTGATGTAGAAAGGAATACCAACCACCTTTCTCCATCATTTCCTTTTTATGTTTATTGACCTAGTGCAAACGGGTTTTTGAACTTGCGCATTTAACAACACCTTGAGACAGCAAATTTGGTTGAGAAATGTAAGTAATATCAAACAACAAATATTGTGTTTTTCTACCCAAATAGTTGTATTTCATGCATGGTGGACTTATCTAATGATAGAGTAAAATAAACCCACAAAACACCTCAACGTGAACACAAGTCAAAGTTGTCCTATAAGTTCCTGGCCTGGTTGTTAGTGATTTATTGAAGCATTTTGTTTTGTAATACTTCGTAAATATTTCATGACTTGCTCTTCTCAACTTCCCTTTTCAGCTGATATCATATACAGGGTAGGTCAACCAGGCTATTAGATGTAATGTAAAAAGCCAAGTAGCTATTTAGACATTGTTTTACCACGTTAGCATTCAGCCAGGACCTGTTCTGTTAAAGTAAAAGCTACTATATAAACTCAGCAAAAAAAAAAAAAAGTCCCCTTTTCTGGACTGTATATTTAAAAAATAATGTGGTAAAAATCCAAATAACTTTACAGATCTTCATTGTAAACGGTTTAAACAATGTTTTCCATGCATGTTCAATTAACCATAATCAATTAATTAACATGCACCTGTGGAATGGTCCTTAAGACCTTAACAGCTTACAGAAAGTAGGCATTTAAGGTCACAGTTCTAAAAACGCAAGACACTAAAGAGACTTGTCTACCGACTGTGAAAAACACCTGCTCATCTGCGTGAACGTGCATTAGGCATGCTGCAGGGAGGCATGAGGACTGATGATGTGGCTAGGGCAATAAATTTCCATGTCTGCACTGTGAGATGCCTAAGACAGTGATACAGGGAGACAGGAAGGATAGCTGATCATCCTCGCAGTGGAAGACCACGTGTAACAACACCTGCACAGGATCGGTACATCCGAATATCACACCTGCGTGACAGGTACAAGATGGCCACAACAACTGCCCGAGTCACATCAGGAACACACAATCCCTTCACCAGTGCTCAGATTGTCCGCAATAGGCTGAGAGAGGCTGGACTGAGGGCTTGTAGGTGTTGTAAGGCAGGTCCTTACCCGACATCACCAGCAACAACGCCACCTATGGGCACAAACCCACCTCCGCTGGACCAGACAGGAGTGGCAAAAAGTGCTCTTCACTGATGAGTTACCGTTTTGTTTTACCAGGGGTGATGGACGGATTCGTGTTTATCGTTAAGGAATGAGCGTTACACCGAGGCCTGTACCCTGAAGGGGGATCGATTTGGAGGTGGGGGGTCCGTCATGGTCTGGGGCGGTATATCACATCACCATCGGACTGAGCTTGTTGTCATTGCAGGCAATCTCAATGCCTCGCGGTACAGGGAAGACATCCTCCTCTCTCATGTGGTACCCTTTCTGCATGCTCATCCGGACATGATCCTCCAGCAGGACAATGCCACTAGCCATACTGCTCGTTCTGTGCGTGAGTTTCTGCATGACAGCAATGTCAGCATTCTGCCATGGCCAGCGAAGAACCCAGATCTCAATCCCATTGAGCACGTCTGGGACCTGTTGGATCGCAGGGTGAGGGCTAGGTGCCATTCCCCCAGAAATGTCCAGGAACTTGCAAATGCTTTGGTGGAAGAGTGAGGTAACATCTCACAGTAAGAACTGACAAATCTGGTCCTGTCCATGAGGAGGAGATGCACTGCAGTACTTCAAGCAGCTAGTGGCCACACCAGACACTGACTGGTACTTTTGATTTTGAGCCTCCCTTCATTCAGGGACACATTGTGAAACATTTTTAGTTTATGTCTTATGGTGTTGACTCTTTTAGTGTTCATACAAATATTTACACATTAAATTTTACTGAAAGTAAAAACTGTTGAAAGTCAGAGGACGTTTCTGTTTTTTTTCACAATCAAATAAATTCTTACTTATGCAAGTACATGGAGATTTCAACACTCTTTATGTATCGTTATTATTACTTCTGCTCACGCAAACCTGTATCATAGAAGTAAACCCATAAAGTTGTTGTAACTTAGAGCCAGCTGATGCAAGCTCAACTTGACCTGCCAGAACTAACACTATATGCTTATTTTCTGTGCATTCTCAAATAATTCCATTCTTGTTAATTTATGTCAATCTGCTTTGCTTGCATTGTTTAATATTAGATGTTCACTGCACCCCACCCAAAATTAATTTCATGCTTGTAAAGCACCCTTAAAAACATTGGCTGCTAATTAAAACATCTGCTATAACATATTGAAATACTTTCTATTTAAATGCTACTTGCAAAAAATGTTATACATTTCCCAGCCAGACAAACAAAGAACAATCTGTTTGAAGGGAACAGCCCTTAGTTTTACAGTTCTGTTTGGTGCCAAAGATCCACACTTCTCCCTTAATTTAACCATTTTTCCACAGACCCAAGATATTCTGAAATGCATGAAACACATGGCAACACAGTATCTATGGAACTATGTACGTGAATGAGAACAGATTGTGAAAAGTAAAGATGTCTGCACGATTTTGTGAAAGTGAGCTCAACACTATAGCTGTGGACTGTATCTATGCCTGCGGCAAAAGCATTGACTGTCAGAGAAGCACAATCCCCCCAAAGCGCCCCTAGGGAAACAAAATAATCTTTAAGTGGGGTGAAGAATGTTACAAGCCGCCAGCTCTGAGACAATTACCTCATGTGGGAGAAACTCTTTAATCGTCTTCCTTTCAGAGCGTTAAATTGTAGCAGAAGCTCAAGTATACTGTGGGATTTCTCTAAAGCTAATGTGATGAAGTCTGTGGATGCAGATCAAGGTGACTGCTAAACATTCAGCAGGCGCAACAAGCACAGTGCAACTATTTTGTATTAGAGAATGTATTAGACTAGTTCTTATCTGATGGGTTGTAAGTCTGTTCAGACAATGAGAGTGATTTTCACTCGGCTGGATGTTGTGAAAGGGTTTACCATGTGGAGGGTCATCCAATCACTCATCTTATTTTTTTATGTTGCTGAGCTCACCAGTGTGTTCTTTTTTTCTCAGATTGTACCAAATTGTTGATTCCGCCTCTCCCAATGTTCTTGCTAGCTCTCTGATGGATTTATTTTGTTTTTGAAGTTTCGCTAGCATGGAGAGCTCCTTTGACTACTACTTTCATATGTGTGCGTGTTTGAACATACACATTGTGTGTTTATGTCTTTAAAGGGTTACTTCACACCTACATTTAAATTTGGTCATTATTTACAAACCACTAGCGGTTAATCACAATCATTTTTGTTATCAGTTATGCAAATTTGGGTTTAATGTTACATCTTCTGTTGTCTAATGAATGTTTTTTGCATTATTTAAGTCTCATGTATCTCCATGATGGTGTTTTGTGTTTGCATGAAGGACTCTGTGCACCTTCTGTATAAAAGTACAGGTCCTTCTCAAAAAATTTGCATATTGTGATAAAGTACATTATTTTCTGTAATGTACTGATAAACATTAGACTTTCATATATTTTAGATTCATTACACACAACCGAAGTAGTTCAAGGCTTTTATTGTTTTAATATTGATGATTTTGGAATACAGCTCATAAAAAAAACAAAATTCCTATCTCAAAAAATTAGCATATCATGAAAAGGTTCTCTAAACGAGCTATTAACCTAATCATCTGAATC
>JAUYWG010000061.1:7918774-7962337 GCA_034779775.1 Enteromius afrohamiltoni
AAATGCCAAAATGCCTGAAGTCCAGTGTCAAGTACCCACAGTCAGTGATGGTCTGGGGTGCCATGTCAGCTGCTGGTCCACTGTGTTTTATCAAGGGCATTCATTCATTAGATGAAGATTTCATTTTTCAGCACGACCTGGCACCTGCTCACAGTGCCAAAACCAATGGTTTGTTGATGGCACTTCCGGCTGGAATCGTAACAATTATTCTATTTTAATAGTGTTTTACTGCATTCTGATAATTGTTACATTGTTCATTGTTAATGTTAAAAGTAAAAAATAAAAATAACTGTAATTGTAAAAATATTTCATGTATAATTACAGTAATAACTAAATTATGTAATTATGGAACAAGAAATTACAGGTTTTTTTAAGGTTTAAGAAAAAATTCAAACATTTCTATTTTTTAAGAGACATTTTCTGGCACCGCTGCCAGAAAATGACCGGGGTTTTTACGATTTTTGGCTAAATTTTAGTGTCGAGTAACCATTTAAAACTACATGACCTACTTTGCTGTAGAATGTACTGTAGTCAGAGAGTCTTGTGTGATTGTATCAATACAGAAATAAATCTTTTCAAAATCATATTTTAAGGTATTGGGGGTGAAACAGTCAGAAAAACCTCCATAAAATCACACACACTCAGATACAATCAACATTAGACACGCGAACACACATACACACAGGTTGACTGGTTTCAGAAAAGACTAATGAGCTCTACAGTGATTGAGGATGCGTTTAGATCAGCTCTATTAGAAGAGCATCAAAAATGCACCTCAACACAGGTGTCAGAGAGAAAGAGAGATGGGAAAGAAAGACACGATGGAAATTAGCAGTTGTATGTATCCTTCCCTATTCTTCAGGCTTCTTCAGAAGAAAGTGGCCCGCACACCACACAGTGATCAAACGTGTGCCGCGCACAGAGGTCGCAAAGCAACATCAAACAGCCCCTACACAATAGCAGCGAGGAAGGGACTAATGCTTTCAGCGTCTTTTATTCAGACTGCGTACGTGTATGTGTGCACGCAACGAAGGCATGCGGTTGTCATTTCCGTGTATGTGCGAAAGCTACATTGTTTTCTTTGAGCACCATCTGTGTCACAAGTTACCGCATCCAATAATGACGGAATTAGTAGGTGAAACTTTCATTTTTCAAAAATTTGAGAGTTTAAAGTGTGTTTGTTTGCACAGCTGTCTAGATCCTACGTGAAGCAGAGATGGATGTTACCATAGTGATCTGCATCTCCCGCTCACTCCCCAGACAAATTTATATAATGAGATCACACAAACACATGCACACACAAACACGACATCATCTTCACGGCGGTGGTGATAACCAAATGGCAAACACATGCTAGTCTAGTAACATTCTATCAGCAGCTTGCACACCTACACACAACATGGGCTGCATTAAGACATGTGCTAACAAGGCCATATCAGATGCACTGCACATCTACACTTCACATAATATCATTCCAAAACGACATTACCTGCACTGTAACTTGGAACAAAATCAATGCAGCTGACTTATGAGATGTTTTTAATTATCCAAAACTTTTTTGGATAAACAATCACTTTTTGGACACATCAAATTCTAACTGTAAACTAAAAAGTAAACTAACCATAAGTCAAAGATAGTGCTGTTCAAGCAAGTTGTGGCCCAAATTCATCTATCATTCGGTTTTAGCTGGACTACATAGATAGACAAAGCATGGACAGGTAGTGAAAGTTTTCTTTCTCCTCAAAAACAATAAAACAATAAGGCAGTTCTAAAAACTCTTAAGTTAAAGCAAGTCTGTAGTTTTTTTTTTCTCAAGGGTTTGATGAGAAAATAAATACATTTCAATTTAATTTATTATTATAATATATTAAATATATTAAACAAAGTTTGGAGAAATTGTCAGCAGTTTTGGGGACTAATTAAATGCCGTAACTACTAAATTAACTTAACCGTACAGCTTAAACGTGTTACATTTTTATTCATGTAAGTGAACTGAATCACTTGAATGGTTTATGCAAATGAACTAATTTAAGAAAACAATTCAGCCATTTGAGCACCAGTGTGGCATTTTAGGTCTTATAATAGAAAATTGTTCTTTTAAAAATCCCTGTTCAACTGTTTTAAATAAAATAAAGCTTTTATTTATTATTGGAAATCATATTTTAAAATCTATTCAATGGTTTTGCTCACCTAAACGGTAATGAATGTTTTATATATATTGAATTTTCAGAAGAAAACGGCTAATTTTGGAATGCTATTTCCATTAGAAATCTGCATCATAGACTGCACTATAGTGTCTCATGAATAATCATGAGACTGCAGAGCTTTATCCTACTTGAAGGCGTGGCCTCATAATTATTCATTACCCCATGTGACTTTTTCTCAAGACCTGCACTTCAAACACTCAGGCACTTCAGTTTTGCATTGAGACGCACTTCATGTGTCTTGTCTGCTTGGCTTCCATCACATATGCTTTCAATCAATGACAAATGTTTATGCACAAGAATTTATTACATAAGAGTTTCTAGATTCATAAAGAGAGGGACTGGGGCTTATTTGAGGTGTTAACCAATTAATTTATGTAAGTAATTATATGTCAATTATATATATTTTGAAAGATATTATAAGATATTATAATTATATCTATATTATACTAATTTAAGTATATTTTCAAAGCATAATGTAAACCACGCAGCATTTGTGTGTTTAAAGTATAGGCACTAATCTGATTTTCTAATTAATTCATGAATTTGATTAGTTGAAATTATTAATAGTTTGATGCTTCACAAGCTGCAGTTTCTCCAAGCACATTTTCTGCAGTACATACGCTTTTGTTTAGCATTGACACAATCTGAGCACAATATATTTTTTATTACAGTTTTTTTAGCCCTCAATAATGAGGAACACTGTAAGAGTTGACCTCAATTCTTACTTGTACAGTTATCTTTTAAAGAAGCAGCACTCTCACTGCATTTCTGCATAATTTACCGAGGGAAGCTCACTTAGCCTGAATCACACTTTCTCACAGAAAAAATGGACAAAATGGGTCCACCAAGATTACAGCTGACACATTCAACAAAATACTTTCAAATCATCTCCAGGAGCTTCTGTACAACCTAAAAGCTTCTTTTAAGGCACTTTTTCAAACTATATTTAAACAACGTACTTCGCTTAAAAGAAAATGTGTGAAATCTGATGTGAGATATCTGTAGATCCAGTGTGTCTAGAGGACAAACGGTAAAATGGTTTGGATCGCCAGATGGACTATCAGAGCAAGCGGTTTGGAAGAGTCTCTTACTGTGGTGTATCTGATGAACACCGAGGGCATTATGGGTATTAAGGGGGCAGAAGGGCAATAAGCACTTCTCTCTGCCTCTCTTGTGAAGAGAAAAAGAGGCGAGTAGCAGAGCAGCGAGTGAATCATGGATTGGCATTGCAACTCAGCCTGTTCCGTTCTAAAAATGTCTCTGGGTCAAACACACACACACAAACGCATACACACACACACAGATTTACACACCTGTTGCCTGGCAACAAGAATGCTCTCTTTATCAAATGATGGTAGGAAAGTGAGAGGGATGGTAGAGAGGGAGATAGGGATAGCAGCAGTCAGAGAGAGAGAGAGAGAGAGAGTCCACTGTCACAGGGTTTCTAACTTAAGCAGAAGAAAACAACAGGCAACTGTTTATTTTCAGGACAACTTAATATATACCATTTATCCTCTTTTAGATGTATGTGAAAGATGTATGTGGAAGGTAGCAACTGACCACATTGGAAACAGACATGAAATGTTTAAAAAATGTGTAAAGAAAAACAATTTTATTTATTTTTAAGTAATAATAATTATATAGAGATGGATAAAAAAAAACTACAAGAAAGAATCAGAATTTCTTGTGTCATACAAAACAGTGCAGATTTTTAGCTATTTCAATCTCATTAAAACTGATATAGATATATCCAGAATAATTTCTGGATCATGCGACACTAAAGACTGGATTGATCATGGCGAAAATTCAAATCAACCCTAAATTTTGAACAGAGTATATACAGTGTATGCGTGTGTGTGTGTGTGTGTGTGTGTGTGTAAAATAGCAACAGCAAATATAACTGCTTTCTTACCCAACTTTATTTTTCACATTTGTTTTCCATTCGAATCTGTCATTTACAACCCAGACACAAAACTGACTTCAATACCAAAGTGTTCTGAGTTTTTAGAAGCTAAACACAAAAACTTGAGAGACAAACTACATCCTGAATTGGACTTAACACAGGATGAGTCTGTATCGTATCTTACGGTTGGGAAACCCTAGCTGACAGTCGTGTTTCCTCCAGAGCGCCGGAGAGACACTCTGTTCCCTCAGAGTTAGAAGTCTGAAATCAAAAAGACCTTGTCTGCCTAAATAGCCATCCACTCCAAGTGACAAACCGGTCAGCATGATTCCGACAGTGCTCACCCTCGCAGCACACACCCAGACTTCACACCAAATAAAAGCCCACATCAAAACATTCACGTTGAACCACAAAGATATAAGGACTTCTGTGGTTTTGACCAGCCACAGCTGCACTTCTCAAGCTTCAGTCTCTATTACTGTCTTTATCACAAACAACATCAGCTAAAAAAAAAAAATCCTTCCTTCTTACGATTGAGACCAAATTCAGCATGGGATATCTTATTTACAAAATCCAGATGGTTTGGCTCAGACCCTGATTGATATTCGCATACAGAACGTGTCAGATAATCCAAAGAGGTGCAAAGGAAAATGGGATTTCAAAGCCAAACAAATACAGATTGGACCCTCAAAGCAATTTGCCCCTAAGATGACGTGAAGGATATCAAAGAGAACAAGCACCACTGACAAAAACAGAGAACGAGAGAGGGGTGAAAACAGAGGTCTTTGATACTAAAGCCTGGAAACGGAATTATGGCTTCATACGGCCTGTTTTAGGACCCTAATGCTTTTTTGCGACACGAAAGGACATGATGTATTGTGATGATACACTGATAGTAGAAGATGATGTGATATAGACTGCCAGTCAAAAATGAAAGAAACATTGTGTCAGGAGCAATCTGGTAAGTTAGATAGATCTCACAGCGGCTTGAGGCAGAAAATAAACCCCTTCAAAAAAAAGTCCTGATCACTGTGTGTTGCAATAATGACAAATTATTAAATTATGATATTACATGGCTGCTTGCCAAGTTGAAATAGGCGAGAGGGGAATAGGGTAAAGAAAAATTAACTAATAGTTGATTGATTACATTGAAAATTGCAAATATTTTTTATATTACATGTTTTCCAAAATATTAAGTTTAAAAATGCAAATAAGACATTATTTAATGAAATATGCATTCATTTGCATAATTTCTAGAGCAACCATCTAAAAACTGAATGAAGTTCAATTTTTGACATATTAGAGCCAAAAGTTTTTACATCTCCTATAGTCGCTCCATAAATCAGAAAATACTCAGAACAGACAGAAAACAATACATTTTGACAGTTTTGACAGGAAATAAAATGTTGTATATTATCAAGCAAATTATACATGAACTAATCCCTCTGTAATAACCTTCAAGATACAGACTGGGGTAAAAATGTCTGGTGTGTGTGTAAGTACTACTGAAGTGGCTCGGTGTAGTCTTTAAAATATGTATTGTTATTGAAATATATTGATCCAAACAGATAAAGTGCTATAAAAGAAACAATTAACAGTGTCTGTTGGATGTTTTATAATCTCAAATTTGACAGGTGATGGTTTTTATCTTTAGTGTCTCCTCTTAATGTACTAAAAAGAGAATTATTTTAAAATGTGAAGAAAAGCACAAAACTACAGCATAGCGCATTAGGTCATACACTCATCTTACAAAAATATTTGACCAGTAAGAAACAACTACTCCAGAAAGCTGTATAATAATATCTTTCAAGTTTAATTTATCAGGCCACATGGTAGTGGCATATGGTAATTAGCATGCGCTTCTTTTAATAAGGCAAGGCATGGATCATGCTGGTATTTTTATTCTTGTATGATTTGTGAACCCTGAAAGGAAACACAGGAGAATCTAACTTTATGAAGACTGAACAACAGAGGCATAATTATTAACACACTAATGCACATGGATAAGCACATGGTACACAATCCTGCGGCTCCTTCCCCAGCGTGCTCATGTTTTTTCACATATAAAATGGGCAACAAATTCATTTCCATTGGACCTGACAGCAAACCACATAAAATGGTGTTACTCTTTTAAACGTGCAAAGAGGTTAGTCAATCATTTAGAGGTCATTTACATGGAGGTACAGTAGCAAAAGACTTTTTAATGGAGCATCTCCAAAACTAACTTTATAAGCAGACCTAGAAAAAATATTGATAATATTTATATTTATATATTATTTATAAATGTATGACTAATATATATAAATATATATGACTATTTATAATACGGACTCTATAAGATCCTCATATTATTATGACTAACAGGCTAATTTCAAACTATCTGCTGCTGAATGAGACAGACAGTCCATTTATAATTCTGCGGACATGACCAAATTATTCATTAAACAGCCAGAGGATCATGAGCTCTCTCTGGCACATGTCTTGTTTTAGCCGGCTTGCTGATAGCCTTTAAAAGGATCCACAGAACTGATGAGTGCGGGCCTGAATGCGGCTCAGCTGCTGGAATGCGGCTTAGCAGAAGCGAATCCCTGTGAATAAACACTCTTCCTCGGGGTCTCAAACTGGATAAACTATCACCTGAACACACACCTACACAAGCTAAAGAGGAGGGGGAGACTATTCTCTGTGTCTTTTCTCAGTGCAATGCTTTGTGTCACAGTATGGCATGACTGATGCCTTGATTTGGAGCTGGTTTATCCGGAGCACTCTAGAGGCGCAGGCTACGAGAGACATTCATTACAACCACAGTGATTGTAGAAAAGATAACAGCAGATTATACGGCTAATCGTGCTCTGACGGGAGGCAGCAGAAAGAAGAGAGAAGAACCAAACTTTGTTTTCACCAATTACAGTCTGATGTCTTTCTACACTGCTGCCTCCTGATGTTTGAGAACCAAACAATGACTGTTTAGCCTTAGAGTGACAGATATTCATACTCTGAGAGTGACAAGACTTAGGTGATTTAGGTATGAAGTATTATTAACTTGTTTGTCTAGGTTAAACATCCTTTAAAAAGTGGAAAATTATGTGGCACATTTTTATTAATTTACTAAAACATTATAATAATAAATACAACTCAAGCATACAAAGATATATACATGTATGATTAGAATTGTTTATATTTCCATATTAAAGTTGGGGAGCATAAAGGAAAAATTATAAGGGTAATACAAGTTCCTGATACCAATATTATGAAAAAAAACTATATTTTTTACTAATATTTAGTCATAGTTTTTCATTTTTATTTGTTTATTAATTATATTTGGAACTGCTTCAGTATTAACGTTTGAAAAATGTTTGCCTGTAAAATAAGCAAGCGGTGTAACTAGCATTCTGAAATAACTAAACAGGAAATGACATCACAAGAGAGATTCCTGAGACGCTCATGATTATGTGCCAAGATCAATTAAAAATTATTTTAAAAACATTAAAATAACAGATGATTTATTTTGAGGCAGGTTAGATCAGGTTGTGGTGCGCCTCTCCAGAAAAATAATGAATTAATCATTCCTGATGATTGTAAAAATGTGTTTTTCTTGAAAAATATATATACAAAATACATGGACTCAGTAGCGTATGCTCACATGGAATTAAGGTATGGTGTAGAAACTAATGAACACTTTTCTTTTATCATGGACACTCTTACTTCTCATTAAGCACAAAAGCAAAACTGCAAAAATTATTAAGACTTATTTTCAGAGAACATGCAATTAATTAAGATTATTTTTCTTACCCCATCGTCATATTAGGCATAAACAAACCTCATTTAGTGAGGTTCAAGCCTAATTTGACACCAGGGTAAGACAAATAAGCATAATTAAGGGCATATTCTCTGAAAACATGTCTTTTGGTATATCAGCAACATTTTTAGACTTTATTTATAATTGGAAAAACTTTTGCAGTGAAAACAACTGACCAGTGCAGTCTTTTCAGCAAAAAGGAAACAAACACTGTTCTTACCTTTCTCCAGCGTGGTGATCCCCATGGAGGGCTGCCCCAATCCCGTCTTCCTCTCCCACCTGCCCTCATCAGGGTGATACACTTCCACTGAGGCCAGCGGGCTCTGCTGCGCGTCCATGCCTCCCATTACCATCAGCTGGTCTCCAGCGACCACAGCGGACGCCCCAGCCCGAGCGGTGGGGAGAGGAGGCAGCTCGCACCAGCGCTGGCTCTCCAGATCCAGCACCTCGGCCGAGTCCAGAGGGAGGCCATTCTCGCTGCAGCCCCCCAGCACATAGAGGCGTCCGGCCCAGAGCACAGGCGTGCAGTACACCCGCTGCGTGGCCATGGAGGGGAACACCTCCCAGTACAGAGACTTCACCGGGCTCAAAGCCATCTCGGGGATGGGCATGGCTCCAGGACGGCACGCCGGCAACAGAGCATGACACATACACGGAGGGGGAGGGCCGAGGAACGCCAAACTCAAGGCAAATGCATCAACGATACACCAGGCTAGAGAGGCTGCAACTGTCAGTCTGCCAGAGACCTCTCGTGCTGGTGGGGGGAGAAGCGCTTTCTGTGAAGAACTAGCCCTCACTCCCTCTTGATGATTTATTCATTTTTGTTGCTGCTCTTAAAAGGTGCATCGGGCCCTTTTAAGTCTTTCCTGTCGTGTTGCACGGGCCGTGCGGGTTGTAAAAATATATGGCAAGAATGTGTAACCCCAAACGCAAAATAAACTAATTTATCCACGTGGAGCGCCGCTCTGTAGTCCTGCCAAATCTGTCTGTGTGACTCTCATGGCTGCCGCTGCAAGGAACAGGAGAAGAGAGACAGTAACAGAGCAAGCACAAGATGAATCCCCCTAATCAAAGAAAAAATTCCCAGCTTCCCCAAAGCTGAAGTGTGACGAAGGCAAGCTGCTGGTGCTCATCTGATCCGCTCTTACACTTATTCTAAAAAACTGTATAATTCAATGGCCAGAGCGCTGACATTTACCATTCACTATTTACTGCCAAGGGCTCAAGGGTAGACGTACGTGTGTGTGTGTGTAAAGGTGTTTGGCCACTGAGCAGCATTCTGGCCCTCTCCAAAGGTCACTGCGCCTGCAGGGACCATCGGCCCTGAAAGAGAAGTGCTAGAAAGGTTCTAGACATTACACTAAAAAACTTACTAGGTGCACGTGGGAAAAAAAGCAGGACCTCTTGGGCTTCTTTTAGGAAATCGCGTAAGTACCAAAAAATTAGAGAAAAACAGATCAGATGTCTCTGCGCATCCTTCTAGAAAATGGCAGCGTATCTCCAGATGTAGAGATGCTTCCTCTGTGGTCTAAATCGGTTCGGCTGTGTAATTAAGATGCTTTGGATGTTGAGCCCAAGCCACATGCTACGACACACAGACGACTCCAGACTGACTAAAAATTATGCAGAAAAACATCAGTTTCATCTGAAGCCAAAGTGCTGCCGCTGGGCGCTCTTAATCAGTACAGTTAGTCCATATCATACGACACCATCAGGCTCTTCTTTGGGTTTAAAGATAAAGGGGCATTTTTGTAAGTAAAATTTATCCGTCAGCTTTTAGTACACCTTCCTTGGCGTTCCGTCCATGTAGAGAGAAAGGACAGACGCCTAGATCTCATTTCCTATAGATGATGTCAGGAACATGGGTAAATCCCAGCGGTTTAAGCTCTAGTTTCCTTGCTGTAGACTTTAATCCAC
Source organism: Enteromius afrohamiltoni (assembly GCA_034779775.1). Lineage (NCBI taxonomy): Eukaryota > Metazoa > Chordata > Actinopteri > Cypriniformes > Cyprinidae > Enteromius > Enteromius afrohamiltoni. Next base: position 7,928,601 of record JAUYWG010000061.1, read on the forward strand.
ATTGAAGAAAGAGTCTCCTGGGATTTGTGCGATGTTATCACGGGTATGTGCTGTCCAGTAGATCCGCGGGATAAACATCAGCTTCTGTCTGATATGCCTAGAAAACACAGAGGAAGTCACAATAAACAAAACTAAGTACTGGAAGAATGAGAGAGGGAGAAAAAAGAGGGAAAAAGAGGCAGCAAGCCAAGAAGAAGAGAAACAGATGTTTATGTTGTGTTTTTGGAAGGACTCCTCTCTATAATTAGGCAGAGACATCATTTCTTGTATAAAGAATCGTATTGAGGCTACAAAAGGCAGATGGCAACAAAACTAGAAGCATATAAGTCTGTGCTTATAGTTAAAAACTTTCATAATAAAAAAATACAGACTATGGCCTGTCTAAGCATCTTTTTCCTCCCCAGTGAGTGAATTCACTTGTGCTATTATGTTTTTAAAAAACCCTTTTGGACCTGGCGGTAATGGTGTCCTAACCTATGAAATTGATTTTCTATGAAGTGTGTGCTCACAGGGAGAAATTTCTGCACTCACTTCTCCACACTAACTTAAGGTGAGCTGTATTTAGAACCACAGCCCTAAAAAGGCACGATTTGACAGAAACTTGTGTTTTTTAAGGGTGCATTCTACCAAAGTAGGAAAAGCTGTTTTTCTAAAAGTGTTCTTCCATCAGGTAGCAACCATGAGAGACCCTGAGACAGTTGCAGTCTTCGTTTTGGCACATTTCTCAATTTCAGACAGTTAGAGGCTTCTGAATCCTCGGAGCACACAGCAAGACCACATGCACAGAGAGCTCTTTCTAAAATAACAAAAAAAAAACACATTTAATGAAATCAAAGACAGAAATCAAATACAGAGATGCTCAATTACAAAGCAAAAAAAATCCTTAATGAGTATTTTCATTTTGTTCATTTTGTAAATGATAATTTAAAAAAGGCAGTCTTGTGGATGAGTCCTAACGATAAAAGCCTGCAAAGGAAAAAGTGTCAGCAAGGGAAAAAACAGCATAGTGCTCATGTCTTCTGTTTCATATCCCTCCTTTACACTGCAAGGATGTTTGTGTCCTTGTAGAGCACTTGTGTGTGAACTGTAAAAGGCAAAAACAAACAAAACAAACAAACAAAAAGATTCTTTCTCTTATTAAACCTGTAAGCTCTGAAGGCCATGAGTCATGACAGACAGATGACAGTGCTGTTATGTGTTGGAGAACACTACCTGTAGGGAATCCTATGGAAATGTTTATTCATTATGATGCTTCATTATTAGGATAAATTACAATTGCAAAGCAGGAAAGGAGTCAAATTGTAAGATGGAACATTCTGATCCCTGATCAACACCGTACTGAATGAAAAAGACGGATTGGCCTTGGGCAAGACTGACAGTTTTCCAGAAACATACTGTTGGAGGAATCAAGAATTCAGTACAAACAGTTCTTGGTTTGAGTAGAGCCTCCATGTCTGCTCGGTAAGACTTCTGGCTCTGTCTTCACTCTGTCTGCGCTGGAAGAGACACAGAGGCGTTATTCTCCCTTAAAGATGGGTTCAAGTCCGTGCCTGAGCTCCAGATAACATTTAGAAGGAAGATCAGCCTTAATCCCACAACTTCACGATTGATCCGGGCTTAAAGAGCACATTTTCTTTATCTGTTCCCATCATCCCATCACAGTCTGAATGTTTCATGCCTTCTATCACATACAGTGCGTTCATTTCAACCACATGTACATGCAATACTGGTCCTTTGTTTCCCTTCTCCACCATCCTCTCCTGCCTCACGTCAGTCTCTCCCTTCACGCTCCCATTGACAGTCATCGATCACAGGAGCCCCCGCATTTCTCAGGCGTTTTGCCCTCGGCACAAAAACATGATTACTTCTGCATGAGAGTTTCCGAGCGAGCTGGTGGGACACTGGAGAACATGCAGCATGCAGGATGTGTTCAAAACAGCAAAGTAACACAAAACACCGAGACACATGCTCAAAGGCATGAAACATACTGGCTGTATTAAAGTGATAGCTGACCCAAAAAATTGTATCTGTCATTAATTGCTTTGTTATAAGTTTCTGGATCTGGGAACATTTCAGTTACATTGCTGTCTATGCAGGGTCAGAAAGCTATGAGATGAAGTTCTTATGGTTTTGAAACCAAGTAATTAATTATAGAATTTTTATTTTTGGGTCAACTATCCCTATAATTTCTTCTTTAATGTCAGATGCAAAGGCAGAATGTAAATATAAGATTGTTTGATGCAAGTATATTCACGGTTAAGGCAAATATTATACAGAAACATTTAATCTGCTTCATTCCTACGGTAGAGTACAAGATGTCTACAAAATGTAGATTTTTTTTCAGCTGTGAAAGAGTACTAAAAAATAAAGAAAAAGGAGAAGCAGTCAGCAGGGGAGAACTAGGTAAACAGAGCATACGGTAAAATAAACAAAAATTTAGATATAATGGCCTGGGGATGCAGACAAAGAAAGAATCATTGTAAGAGAGCATGAGTGAGTGTGTGTGTGTGTGTGTGTGTGTGTGTGTGTGTTAACACCGCAGCAAATATGTTCCGGTATTCCCTTGATGAATCAGCTAATCAAACGATTTACTGGCTCACCGCTCAACGTCTCTACTAGTATACCACCAAAGGCAGGAGACAAGATCCTCTATATACAACCTGGTTTTTCAGCATTTTGGATTGACTTATTTTTATACTGAGCTAATGATATTTTCTGCCCCCTAAAACCTAAACACTGCATTTTTACACAGCTATTAAGTTGTTTTTCTCAACGGCAAAATTAAAAAACAATTGTCAAATAATTGTAACTTTATTTGTGAAAAATCACATTACAATCTCTACAGTGGAAATTCCAGCTAAAAAACTACACCACCCATGAACCCTTAAAAGAAAGTGCAGCTGCAGCAAGCAAGCCAGGATAAAGTGTTACTTAATACTAGGGCTGCAATAGGGGTGGAACATTTCTAATTTGGAACATTTGCCTAATTTCATTTGGAAAGTAAAAAGAGCACAACCCCTGAGCGTGGACACACAAGATAGTTAAATGCCTTTGTTTTCTCTAATAACTCAAAGGAAAATGCTATAATACCTTATTTATTCAGCAAACACACATTTTTAAACAAGCCTTCAAATATCTAATAAGCCTTTAAAGCAACAAACTTGTAAACAGATGAATCCAGCTGTTAGATCGTCTTGTAAGCATAACCTGCATAAAACATGTGTACTCATGAGATGCATGAATTCAAGCTGTGCGAATTGGGATATATATACTAAATCTGATATGGATTTGGTTTCAAATTAAAGTATTGGGATTCATCTAAGAACCTGTTTAGTTTACGGTTCTTTCTGCCTATATGGACATGGGAAAAACACAGCAAATGCTCCTGTAAAAACCGTGGTCCCTGTTTGGCCCTGTTACTGAAGACATCATTTAAGCAAACCCAACTCTGCTCCTCAAACACATCTAGTAATGTTGCACAGTAAACGTCTCCTAATGTGACAATCTCACATCGAAGGGCACACATCCCAAGACAACTTCTCCTAGCAGCCTGTAAAACCTATCATTATCTCTTAACTCCATTATGCACATCACTACAATAGTAAGTGATGATTATACAGGAAATTTATGCAACGAGAACACACTGTCTCACAAGACCGAAGAGGTTATTCTAATGCCTACCCTGAAGGGCCCTGCACACATTCATCTTACTGTCCCACCACAAAGAGAGAAAAAGAACTCTTCTACTTTATCTGATCCCTGACCTCACGATCTATTTCTTAAGAGATAAGAGAAACTAGGCCAGCCAGAAGAAAGAGAAAATAACCCATCATTAACTGAAGCGCAGACTTTATTGAGATGCCTTGTTTGGATTGGAGTGTTTTGAACGGATGGTTAATCCAAAAATAAATATTCTCGTATTATTTACTCATGTTGTTTCAAACCCGTGTTACTTTATTATTCTGCAAAGAAGATATTGTGAAGAATGTTTGCACTGTCCAAACAAGGAATGTCAATTGGGTCCAAAACAGATCACACAGCGGAATAAAAAACACATTTTTAAAAAAAGTTTGAAAGGTGATTAATGAAAAAAAAAAAACATCATCTTAAATATCTGAACTACCACTGACAGTTACTACATCTCATCACTGCAGATTTCTAAGATGTTAGAACCCTGCCCAATTTTCTTAAATCGCCAGCGGTCTCTGTCACTCTTGTCACTTAAATCTCCAACTCTCAGTGAAAATGAATCACTTAGGGTTGCACTGTCTCTGCAGATCACCGTCAGCGTGAACTAACCTTCACTGTGTCTTTGAGCAAGGTACGTTCCCACAGGTTGCTTTAGGAAGACACACCCTGTATACTATATTTCACCCTCATCACTTCACCAGCATCATAAAGCAGATATTAAGGGTTTGAATCCATTTCGAAATGCGCACACACCCAGAGGGACTGAATAAGTACAGAGCATAAATAAAATGTTACAGGTCTGTGCAGCCTTTTCTGTGAAACTTCTGAAAACTTGCGGCAAAGCACTTTCCGCATATCCAGGGTTGCATGCAAATGGCCATTTCACTTCCTCTGCTTTCTTTCCTGGCTTTTCACTGAAAGCTCAAGATGACGTGTCTTTTTGAACACAGTCCTTTTGAAATATTCTGGAGTGGCTATAGCTGGACATTGAGCTGGGGTATCTTTAATTAAAATGATTCAGTAGCACATAAAATAAACCCTTCACAGGTTTAGAATTAACAGCATAAATACAGGGTTAGGTGTGATTCAGAACTGACCTGAAATGAAAAAGGCTTTAGAATTCCAGCCTTTGAATTGAGGTAAAGCAAACTAGATGCAGGCCTATACTGAAATAAAACTGAACAATTCCTAATAAAATAACGTCGAAATGTGAGGGTTTTTTAAAAAGAAATCATTACTTACGTGTAGTTACTTTAAACTTTCTCATTTTCTTTCATACTTTAATTCAAGCATTATAATGATCAAAAGTGATAGTAAAAAAATGTATATATTTCAATCAAATGCTGTTCTTTAGAACTTTCTATTCATCAAAGAATCATGTCAAATTTTCCACAACTATAATAATAGTTTTAAATTGTAATAATATTAACAATATTACAATTTTACTACATTTTTCATTAAATAAGTGCAGCCTTTGTGAATTTGTCAATCAGATGCAGATGATACTTGACATAAACATAATTTATTTCTTAATGTATAAAACTTTTTAAATGAGCAAACTACAGAATGCACCTTTCAAATCTGAATTTTGCCAAAACCCGGGGAAATGCCAACACAGAACTGCTAACCTGCTAACTCCTATCCTTTTCTTTAATAAAGGGGTGGGAAAAGCTGACTCCTGACTGACAGTTTTCCTTATTACCAGCTTACATTTATTCATTTAGCAGATGCTTTTATGCAAAGAGACTTAATGATGAGAAACATCGCAAGCAATTGATCAGAAGAGCCAACGATATTTGCAGTACACAAAGCCAGATTTTAAGCTAGATTAGTTTCTTCTTCAACTAATGCCAAAGTCTGAGTGAACAATTTCTTTAAAAAAGCTAGAGATATAGTGGATTGTATGCCGTTTAGCTCTTAAAATGGCCCAAGTTGAAAGAAACCCTTTTTTATGAGAAGGGCAAACAAGGAGAAAAGGATTATCAAAGTACTAATCAGCAGTCCAGTGAAATGATCAGGACCACTTCAGACACAGAACTGAAGATAGCTTCCTGTACAACAGCTCTCATATTATCTCCTCAGTCCCCTCTAGAATTATTCTCCTCACTCACACACACACACACACACACACACTCACACACACATCCTCATTCCACAACATGTAACACGAAACAGAGGGACTTAGCTTATATTACTCTTTATTAAAATAGACCTGTCGCATGGGTTCAGCGGCTATAGTAGATAAAACTCCATATGCTGGGTTATTTTACATGCCGATTCATAAAACATAAAGAGAAATAAACATTATCCATGTTAGACTTTTTGAAGTTATCAGTAAATTAGCAACAACTTAAAGTGCATGCAAAATGTGAATATGAAGACAAGTTCGAACAATCGACAGAAATTAAGTGATACGTGGCAACAAGCTTGTTCAAATTTTTTTATGAGAGAAATTGCGAACTTGTGTGCCCATTAAGTGTCGGAAATTTAAAGAAATTATTCTATATGATCTAAACTTTCATGATTATTTTTACATCTTTTTATATATTTCATTCATTTCTTTTGCCTGAAGAGGCGTTTATTTCATGTTAATGCTTCAGAAAAGTTTATAAGTAACTTGATTGTGGGGCCGTGCCATAATTATGCCATAATGCTAAATACATCCTATGATACATATCACTCATTTATTAATACATTTAGTAATATAAGAGATCATTTAAAGAAAATCAAGTCTGTATGTTGGTCCGTGAGACCTGAGTGTTAGATGATACTGATCTTTTTCAAGAAAAAACACGAATGCTGTTTTAGAGTATAAGAATACTGTGGCCCTATCTTTTCTCTGCATATATATGAAAGTCACTGTTGCCAGATAACCAACCTTTCGCCAAACAGTCTGCATAGGTGTGTGAGTGGGTGGTGTGAAACTCAAAGCATATTAATGTGAGCATGTTCTCTGGATAGCTATTAACATGTCTATAATTAATGTTGTAAACTCAGTAGGGTGTAGGGACTAAATGAGTGTACTGAGAGGCCATCCATCTCCTGTGACCGTAGCATTTCTCTGTGGTTAAAGAGCACTTCACAGGAAGTCAGCCCTTTCTTACACATCAAATGAGAAGAGAATCACTACAGGCCATCTTTTCCCTCTGGATATATATTTGAGAAGATTTGAGACTAACCTTCATTAGTAAATAGAGAGAAAGACCAAGGTGAGTGTAATTGGAAATCCATGCACAATCAGTTTCATATTTGCACTTTGTGGGGCTTTTCGACTTCATGTGCCTTTATAATATCTCTGATTTGCGTGTAACCTCAGATGTTTGACAGCACAGTGAGGGGGTGAAATAACAGACTGTGAAGGACGAAGCCACCCTTCACCCAACCTGCTCAATGACAATTAAATGACTTGAATTAGGCAGTTAATTGCCCAGCACTCGGACATGGATTGACATCTATGTAACAATGAAAATGTGAACTGATGGTGCTTGGAGGATGACGGCGCTTTGCTAATTTGCATTCATCAGTCGAAGTTTTCCCTCATTCATTTCTTAAAACGATCGTTGCACAGGCTGCAGTTTCTAGATACAGCTTTCCGCTTTCTGTGAATCAGCCCTTGAGCATCTCTCTTCATGGTTCCTGGGTTAAAGGGCTTACCAGTTCTCAGTTTCTGGGGACTTTGTGTTATTTAGCAGAATTGGTGTCAGGTCGCATTGAATAAGGGGCGAAGAGGCAAGTCCCTTAAATCCAGAAACTACAGAGAGCCACAAAAGGCGGCATTTATTGGGAGCACACACAACTCATTAAACTGCTCATTAATTACCAGATGACAAAGCAGCCACTTGCGTATCAGCCTGTGGTGTAAATGGGAAAAAGTGCACGTTAATTTTTCTAATGATTATGCAAATGATCGCCAAGCAGACGAAGGTTATCACGTCCGCATGCAAGGCAGTAATTACCACCTCCAGGGATATGAAACGAAATCATTAAGCACAAGAGTTTAGTGTGATGCAGCAATGCATTTAAAACGTCACCTTAACAATCACATAATAGAACTAAGTGGTCAAACTAAACAGATACGATAGATAGATAGATAGGTAGCAATTAATACGAATTCAGATATATTTAAACAACCATATTAGCATATCCCTATTTAAGTTATTTCATTCCGAATTCTTATTTATTGGGTGCATATTCTCATAACTGTGACATTTTTCCAGTCATTTCAAAGGCAAACAAAAATTGTCCTAATGTGCTGGAGATAACTCTAGCCTATGTATTGCCCAATTAAAAAGTATTTACATTTAACAGCATGTTCCTGGTCGTAATCTAAACACTTTTTCAGTATGTTATATTAAGATATTTTTGCTCACGTTACCTTTAATCAAAGCACCGGCCATGATTTGCATTAACCAATAGACAAATAGCTATTTAACCAGTTTTTGATTACATTCTGGTATAAAAAAACTCACTATCCAATCAATTTGTAAAGGATAAAATCAAGTCCCACCCTATTTATAATTCTCATGAAATACCATGTCACTTATAAACACACTACAAATATAGTAAAGCTGGTTCCAAACGTCAATTCAAATAGCAAATAACATATCTAAAGTAAAAAAAAATCATTAAATGTATCACTTTTTGAAATGACTGCTAATATTGTTCACCCAAATATAAAAATTCTGTCATCCTCTATTCACCTTCATATCATTCCAAAGCTGCATGACTTTTTTTTTTGTTGTTGTTGCAGAAAACAATAGAAGATATTCTTAAGAAAACAGTTTTGGTTATTGGCTTCCATTGTATAGAAAAAACACAAATATCCCCTTTTTTTTAGTCATACAGTTTAGAAAACAATGGGTGAGTAAATGATGACAGATGTGAACTATCTCTTTAAAATGTCTACAAAAATGAACAAATGTAACCTCAGCTGAAGTCAATGGAAATTACATCTGAAAACAGGTTATTACTGAGCTTGTAAAATGGTTTTGCTAAAACATTAGTCCCAAATCTACAATGTTCCAATCTACTGTTCTCTTTCATCTGAGATGAAAGAGAACAGTAAAGCAACAGGTGATTAATTTAAGCGAGATTATAGCTATTCTGCACTTCTTGTTATTGGATTTGTTTAACCAAGCAAATAATAAAGTTAGCTGCCTTCACTAAACAACCATTCTCCATAATAGAAACGGCCAATCTCTTAACAAACCTTTGGGAGAATGGAGCAGTTGAGCATTATAACAGCTGGGGGTTGTGCAGTGCTGATCTAATGCGGAACAGCATCTCCAAATCCCGTGAAAACACACTGCAATGAGCAGAAGACCGCCTTACCCAGTCGGGAACTCCAAAATATTAATTTAGGCTATTTCAAGCAATAGTACATCAACCAAAGCGTTAAGTAATCAAGACTGAATCAACACACTCGCTTTAACCAAAATCCCAAACGCCTAAACCGCGACTGTGATTTCCATTTGACACGCTTTTCACGTGACGGCAAAATACTTCACGTGCATTCTAAAAGAAATTAAATGAATGTCGTTTAAACGTGTTTTTTTTTTTATATCGAAACGCAGATTGTTATGCTATTTTGTCAGGCCATCTCAGAAACATGCACAAACTGCCGTCAGCACACAACCGTGCGTCTCGCGCATATGCAAAATAACACGGCAAACTTTCAATAATCCGCTCCTCGTGCCTATTATTACCTTCACGTTTTGTCCTGCTCTAGCGAATCTCCCAAAGTCGGCGAATGGGAGCGAGTTCCTTCAAACTTCAGTCAGATTATCACCTCGACGCGCCTCTCACGCCGGAGACAGTAGCGTTATGCCAGCGGTTAGTTTGGGTTTAGGACAGATGCTCCTCGCATGAGTATCTCCATTGGCTCAGCATCACTTTCTTCGCCCTCCCCTGAATGCTCACAAGCGCTGTTTGCGTGAAGGAGACATTTCGCACCTCCCAGTTACTTGAACACACAAAGCGAACAACTAAAGTATAGATTTATTTTGCAGCTTTTTATATAACTTCAAAGTCTTCTCGAGACTAATTGTGTTATTATCTGCCATGGCTTTACAATGGCCTAGTTCGGTGGACTTTTAATAGAACACTCAAATTCATTGACGATTACGTGTCAGTTTGTGTTCCGCCACAATCTCACAATCTCTCTGTGCTCGTAAAGCATAAGAAAAGAAACACATGTTGCCATACCATTAGAATGCGTGATATATGGAGAACTGGTGATCCTGTTGCGATCCTCCCTCGAACCCTCCTGTGCCTGGCATGCTCCCACTATTATAACAAATGACACAGGTTATGGGGGTGCTATGAGTGACAGCCTGGCTAACGAAGTGTATCGGTGCAAGCTGTCATTTTGTAACACCACTGCCCTCTTTTGGTATTCAGTAATATAGTCACGCCTTTTACTTCAATGGGTAATTTTTAGGATAGGTTCATCATAGCGTCACACTCTACTGGTTGTGTGTGAGTGTGCTGTATTCACTGTGTAACATTCCTAGTTGAGGGTACATCACAAACTTCGTACAAATAATCATCCGTTTATTGAACCACAAGCGAAGCGTAGCTAAATTAAGAGCGAAGCAGATAAACCAGTCATGGTCCTTGGAAATAGGAGGATAATATAAACCTTCACGTTATTCTCGAGTCATTAGGCAAGAGCACAACAAACCTAAAAGCAAGTTGTACTATGCTTTAGATGTGGGCTAATTATGCAACAGCACCCCATTAAGCACATAATGAGAAATCTCTGACTACCACAAAGACAATTAATGAGCAAAGCACACATTGGGGTAAGGAGTTAAAATGAAAGATTGTATTTGTACTGTACTGTACAGGAAAGAAAAAAAAGGTTGCTAAAGTATTTGATCCATCCACCTTTAAGATAAAGATAATTCATTCTAATTCGTAAGCTTTGTGTAAAAGACATTTTAAAAGAAAAAAGTGAATAGTCTCTGTTGCCCTGCTAATTGATTGCACAAGCAATGACAGGTCTTATTGTTACAATATATTGAATGCAGTGAATAGACCTCCAGTCACTCTGAAGAACAGCACTAACAAAGACGGAGATCCGCATGAACACACTCTCAGACATCAACACACACTCAGACTTTCCAGTGTAACTAATTATGACTCTCCTCGCTGCATCCTTGGTCAACCCGATCGATTGATCTCATTTGCACATTCTCCTGGGGAGGAATTACTGCCTGTTGTCTCCAATCGATCACCTGTGCAGACACTCTGTGTGAGTTCATTGCTGAAGACAGGAGGTCAGCAGGAGGAAATGAATGCTTGGGTCAAACGCCTGAACCACTGCCCTGACAGGCCAACACAAACATCAAACACACACATAAAAAAACAAAGAGACAAAGATAAAAAATAATAATAAAAAAAACAGTGTCTACAAAGCTGTATTTATTTTAAAGGATATGCTGTAGATAAATAATCATATAAGCAGGCTCAAAAATTACAGAATATATATATATATATATATATATATATATATATATGTGTGTGTGTGTGTGTGTTAGTGATATCAAATGATTAATCGCATCCAAAAAGTTTCTTTACATAACATATATGTGTATAATGTGTGTATTTATATATACACACACGTATATCAATTAAAGGAAAATTATGTTTATTAATGAAATATATTTATATATAATATTAATAATATGAATATACATTCATCCATGTAAATAAATTATTTTTACATTTTAGACCAGTGACTAAAACTATCTATTTCATAACATAATTTTATAGGCAACTTATAAGCAGGTTAAAAAAAAAAGAATATTATATGTATATGTGTGTGTGCGCTGTTAAATGATTAATTGTGATATATGTGTATACTGTATATATTTATTATGTATATATAAATACACACACACACATACACACACAAAGATAATGTTTATATGTGATATGTTAATTAGCCTATATGAATATACATGTAAATATTTTCAAAATATATACTGTATGTGTGTATATTCATATTTACATATTAAATATAGTGTACAAACACACACACCAAAAAAAATGTTAATTTCAGTGTGCTTTTATTGTCTTTCCTAAAACATCAAATTTACAAATTGGCAAGTTATGTATAAAACCAACATACAAAACCACTACAAGAAAAAAGCATCTCCTGAACATTTACAGCTAGTTCAACACAAAAACACTGGGCTGACCTTCAGTAAGTTTATCACATATGCAAGTGCTTCCATCTACTGGTTGCTTATATGAATAACCTAGCAATTTGGCTTCAACAGCTTTGTAATTCAAATAGGCTATGTTAAACAATAAAAATACATTTATAAAATGTAAAAAATGTTTTTTTCAACTAAAATCACAGCTTATTCGGAATGATACAAAACTCTGACTTTTAAAAAAAATGGTCACACTTGTGCTCTTAGGTCAAAAAATGACCGACCACAGGAATTGAATGTGAAATCGACAAAAAATACAAATATTCAGAGAATTTTTGAGTGTACAATCTACAAATCTACAATTTTCTTTTTTTATTTATGGGGACTTCCCATAGGCGTAATGGTGTTTAGACTGTACAGACTGTATGAGATATTGAGAAGACAAACTGACAAGCTGGCACCTATCAGAAACATCTGGGGAAAAATGGGTGGAGAGACTGCCTCTCACGTAAAACACTGCTCTCAATGTGACTGTGGATGAGTGCCTGGTTGCATTCAGGGGGAAGTGCTTCTTCAAACGGTACATCCCCAGCAAACCTGCCAAATATGCAGCAAGAAAGAAACCTGGGTGAGCAGAAATGGAAATGACACACGGCCTGCAAGGTCCTTCCAGGGCATTTTTTTACATATTCATAATACAAAAACTAACACTTCAAATCATATTTATATAAAAAAAAAAATATCCCAAACTGGATAAGAAATAGTCTTTGAGATTGCTTAAATATATGTTCAACACTTCCACTAAATAAAAATGCTGAATCAGAAAACAACTAGGCAAGTCACAAGCTGCTCTGTAGAGAACTATACAGGCATCAAGTTAAACCTGCTATAACAGATGTTTTTCTCTCCTTTTTACAACCAGATGGCGCTAATCTGCCTTTCAAAATTAGTTTCTCTATTAGAGTCTCTATTTTAACCCAAAATAAAAAAAAAGTGGCAAATGCATATTAACTGCGGCATAAATACTAATTATTACCCTCTCAAAATGCAAAATAAAAATATAATTTATAAATATAAGTGACCCTGACACAAAGAGTACCAGAGGGTTAAACCAATTTTTACTTTCACTCAAACTCGAAATTTCCATTTATGTGAATGGGACTTGACACCAAAAACTTTTTCTTTTCTTTTTTTTCCCTGAAACTGGCTAATGTTTTTCACAAAGACTTGGATTTGAAAGGCCAGTGAAGCAGTCGATTTGAGTATTAATCAGACTATATGGTTTGACAGAATATGTAAGGATGCAACGGAATTCAGAGCTTCTCCCTTTCAGTCAAGTTCCCACACATTCAGCATTTCTTGAGCTCACAATCCTGTGAGTGTGGAGTAGATCTACTGTGCAAAGCTGTCTCCAATCATTTTCTGGAATACTGTAAGACATATCAGTGGGTTTGGTCCTCTGTGTGGGAGTACTCTGCTTCTGTCAGTGTGACTGCTGCCAGCTATCTATGCCATGTGTCAGTGTTTCTGAAGAGATGCCACCCTAACAGAAAACAAACATCCTAATTCCATTTTACACTTTTAGATTTGTCACATGCTGTGACTGATTATTGTGCCGTGACTCCAATATCCATTATATTCCAAAACATCATGCTCATTCCATCCAGTTTTACTAAAAGGCCTGGACTAATGAACTGAAGGTGGTTGTCATTCTGTGATTATATAAAAAAATTAGAGCTATCAGAAGGTTTGTCCCCAGCTAAGCGATCCATGAGATGGATAGATGGACGAATAGCTACACGTTCATCAAATCAAATAAATTTGGCACTGCTGCAAAAGGATTGAAAAATCGATACTACCATTCAGATGTGCTAGAAGACAAGACTGTGCCAAAGGCACCTGGAGAAGCACAAACAAACCAAGACCAATTCAGTCTGACAGCAGTCAGCTCCCTCAGGACCACCATGACCAAGACAACCGACAACAGCTGCCAAACACCGCCTGGCAATGGAGATGAGGGGGAGTCAAAACTGCGGTTTCTAAAGCTGACTAGTACCTCATGCTATACAAAAAAATCCCTCTCATCCAAGTCCAAATGTTTTGATGATTTTCATGAAACGTAAGACACACAGCATCCAAAATCCTGTTAAGAGATGTGCTGTGTGTGTGTGGGGGGGAATGAAACGGAAAAAAGACAAATCCAGGGGGGATTAAAGGAACCAAACAATTGGAGAGAGAAAGAGAGTGCGGGAAAGACAGAAAGAGAGAGTCGTATTGGGAATAATCACAGCGTGAGAGGGAGAGACGTGAGGCGGTGCTTTGAATAGGGAGCAGAGGAAAGGATGGGAAGAGATTAGTGCTTCGCTCTGTGGGCTCATCACTCAATGAAAGGACACTCTGGAAACAACAAGGGGTGCTCAGCCTCAGGAGAACCAGGGAAAGGTGTGAGTTTCGTTTTAGGGGATATATATTAAACTTACTGGAATACGCTTTCTGGATGCTTTCAAATCTTTTTAAACAACTTCCAACCATGGATTGTTACAGCAAAATAAAAACAGAGGAACCAGATCTAAGAAGGTTCTGAGCGACTTTTCTGGTAGGCTTGCCCGTGTATGTTGTGCTCATAGAGTAGGTTTAAATGCATGTAGTAACTGCATTCTGTTTTATTCTTAGTCCGGTCCCTGCCCCAGATACTGCCCATCTGCATGGTACACAGGAAATTAGATGGCCATCTGTGAAATATTGGAAGGCATGACAGATGTAAAACGACCTTTCCAGGATTTAAGAGCAGAGGGCTTTCTGTATCAACGGTACTAGCGCTGTTCCTAGTGTAATCCTGTTTATGTGCAACCAAAAGAATGACTTCTGCATCTTGTGTGGTTTTGATCTCGCTCTTGGTTCGACTCTCGGGGGCTATTTGTCCTCAAGGCTGCCTGTGCATATCTGACATACTGAACTGTGGCTCCTTGGGTCTGGATAGATTCCCCAACCCGCTTCCATTCACAACTTCTGTCCTGGACCTCAGTCATAACAGACTAACATGGCTGGCAGGCGGCAGCTTCTACGGGCTCCCAAGGTTGCATGCTTTGCATATGTCCCATAACCGCATCTCCTTGCTCAGCCCGGGAGCTTTCCATAACATCAGTAGTCTTCGATACCTGGACCTCTCTTCCAACAAGTTGCAGGTGGTGGGGAAGCATCACTTCCAGGACCTACCAGCCTTGGAGGTGCTGTTGCTCTACAACAATCGTCTTACTCGTGTGGAGAGCAACACTCTAATGGGGCTCAGCAGTCTCAGGAAGGCTTACTTCAGCCTTAACCAGATCACAGATTTCCCGTTCTTCTCGATTCGCAAGCACAGCCACCCCAACCTGGTTACACTGGACCTCTCCTCAAACCGCCTGTTTCGTTTGCCTATGGATGACATTGTGGTGTTGCCGGCTGGGGTGCAAAAAGGCCTGTTCCTGCACAACAACAGTCTGGAGTGCGATTGCTCTATGTACCGTATGTTTTGGCACTGGGAGCAGAAAGGATATCCAAGCGTGAAAGACTTCAAGGGTGACTACAAGTGTCTGACATACAGCGAGCCTCAAATCCCATTTAATTTTCTGCGCTCTTCGCACTTCTTTGAGAACTGTACCATTGGGAAGATGATATCCCTGATATCTCCGAAAGCTGATAAAGTTGTTTACGAGGGTGAACAAGTGAGACTGGACTGCACTGGGACACTAAACGGGGAAGACCTGTCTTACAGCTGGATCATTCCTCATCAAGAAAACATCTCTCAGCTGATCCAGAATGGATCTCTACGTCTCAATCAAGATGGGAGCTTGGATATTCTAGCTGCCCAGTCCACAGATTCGGGGGTCTACCAGTGCACTGCTGTGGATAATGCAAGGATGATCAATGAATCACGAGAAGTGAATTTAACGGTGGTAGCCCAGCGTGCCACAGAGGAGCCGTTCAACACAGGCTACACCACTCTTCTGGGATGTGTGGTGACCCTTGTCCTCATATTGATGTATTTGTATTTAACGCCGTGTCGTTGTGGTTGCTGCAAACCTCCTCCTCCTTCTCCGGCCATCTCAACCTTTAGGGAAGACCACTGCACTCTGGCCTCTGTCTTTGTAGCTCCTTCAGCCGATCGACTCAGGAGCAAGTCTCAGTCCGACAGGCATGTGGTGTTCCTCGAGCCACTCTTGACAGGGAAAAACGGCCACCCAAAAGCTGCATTTGCTATTGAACAGCCTACAATTGAATGGGACACAGAAAACTTTACCATCATTAGAGAAAGATACGACTCTGAGTAGCACATTTGTGACTTCAAAATGCTTAAGCCTGTTAGAACCATAGGGACAAGCATCACAAAATTAATCTGTCATAATTCCCTTGTAAATAATTTTGAACCTCAGATTTAGAGGGTGTCCCCTGTCACCCAGTATGAAGTGATCCATTTGTTTACATTGAATGCGTGGGACTGCACTGCTAGTAATGCGCTGAAATCCAGTGAATGTATCATTTGTAAGACCCAAGAGCATGTGTATTGAATTTAAAGGCTTGAAAGAAGAACAAGTTTGCTCTGTAAATCCCAACAAAAGACGCTGATTGTCATGACAACAGCAAGATTTAAGGTGTCTGTTATGAGTTGAATCTGCCTTTGATTTAAGTATGTAGGGCACATCTATCTGCCAGGAAGATGAAGGTGACCACTAGCTATTGCATGTTTTTTTTCACAAAAACATAAACCTTTGAAGGTAGTCAGAAACATCTAGGTGCTGATACTATAAGCAGACATTGATTTAAAAAGAGGACAACGGAAGGCCTTCTGGATCTTTTAAGACTGAGGTTTAATCTCTTTGGTGGGTCATTACCATTATATACAGCTAATCCTTTGTTAAGAAAACACGGTGGTAAAATTGGGTGCAAAAGCTTGACAGTATGCAAAAAAAATGTTCTACTACTAGCTCAAACCAAGCATTGCGAAAAGCGAGTAACTGCACAACTCAAAGAAGAGATGATAAATGAAGACGAAAAAAGGAAAGGCAATGTAGTGATGTCTGTTTATGTGTGATATTATTCATCTCTGCACTTTGCATTAAGCAAATTGCTCTTTCATTACAGAGATGTGCTATGGGAGAGGATTAAAGCCCCTGCCAGAATTTTCCCTCCCACACCACGCAGAGTATGCAAAGTAAAAACAAAATATGAAAATGAAAGAGCACCATGGCAAAGGTACAGAGTTAATCCAAGCAGCCCATTTCCAGATGTGATCAGACTTATCTGCGGCAACCCACTTTCACATTCGTAATACGTCGTCACATGTCCCCTGGCTGTTCATCTGTCGTGCAGTCCCGCCAAATGCTCTGTTATCAGAGCTACTCTACAAAATAGAAATTCGTAAAAAAAAATATACTAAAATCATATACTATAATTTCTTATGAGATCTCATGATCCTACAAGTTTATCCAAACCGGTACATTCTTGAACATCAAATGAGCATGTAAAAAACTGACCAGTTAATCAGACTTCCCAATCGGACTGACTGATCTCATCAACAAACTCATCATATTTAATGGGAGAAGCATTAATTCTCCTAGAAAACTAACTTCACTCGTGTTATATAGCATTGACTGCCTTTTTACAGCCTTGCCTTTGTAATACTAGTATTGTTTCGAGAGATGACTGTATCAAATGAGAGAGATCAGATTTAGCAGATTACACTTTGGGGCAAACTAGGCACTAGCCTTTCCCTAATCCTTCAATTGTTCTATTTTTTTTCCCCTTATGCTGCTGGTGTGTTTTAGACTTCTCATTCTTTCAAACCTATCCTGAATGCATTTGTTTTCAGAATGTACACTGGTGAGCCGCATAAAGAA
This sequence comes from Enteromius afrohamiltoni, assembly GCA_034779775.1. Taxonomy (NCBI): domain Eukaryota; kingdom Metazoa; phylum Chordata; class Actinopteri; order Cypriniformes; family Cyprinidae; genus Enteromius; species Enteromius afrohamiltoni. The sequence continues at coordinate 7,946,329 of JAUYWG010000061.1, forward strand.
TTGTGCAAAAAAAGCATAATAAATATTTCCAAACCATGCACAAGAGTTGTTAAAATGGACACAACAAAAGATGATCGATACTTTTGACATTACACTTTTAACAGCCATCTCTGGAAGAAAAGGCCAGGTCTTATTAACAGTGAAAAGCATGAAGAAACGCTGGAAGCAAACAGACAACTATCATCCCACAGAATATAGATATAACAATGTTTTGAACAAAATCTTACGCATTGTTTTCAGAGACATAGCCGTTTATCTGATAAATAGTAACATTTGTGAAATGCCCTGAGGTATTTTCTACAAAACTTCTAACCGTATTCATGTGTCAAGTACAAAGGGCAAATTCAGAGTCAGTTTTGAAATCAAGATGCATAATCTTCATTATATATTTAAACACATTAATTCGTTCTTTTTTTTGACAAGAAGCATAACCCCCTTTAGAAAACTGCATCAGCATCAGGCCAGCAGAATCCATTAGGAAATGATGCCCTCTACTGGCCGGATGTAAAACCATTAGGTCGAATGTTACCAATGCACACATATAAACAACTTTGGCATTGATTAACCTCATTGGAAAAGAAAACCTGTATCCATTTTTATATAGCATCATAAATAACTTTGTACATATACGAAGAGTTCACACATTCTCAACTGCGAGTTAATACTGAACACAATATCACAATGTTTGATACAACCTTGTTTTAATAGAACATCTGTACAACCAAGAATGTAAAAAAAACAAAAACAGCTAAAATGAAGAATGACTCACTTTTCTCTTTAAAAAAATATTGTCTGCATTTTGCTCCTTGTTCACAAACCGTTTTTTTTTTTTGAAAATCCGAACAAAAAGTATTGACAAAAATGAAACATTGAAAGGCAATTACATTTCTTGGCAATATAAATATAGTGGTATGAACAAGGTTTTTCAAACGTCTTGTTTAGGAAGAGCATTACTGAAAACAGTGAAAATCTGGCCAATGTCTGAGTCACCAACCTCAGTCATACAAAAAACCAGATTTACAATTTTTTTTGTTTTTTTTTTTTATTTCAGATGATGATATTTTGATTTGATGTGCTCTTAATGTTAAATATGTACATTCCTAATGCCAGTAGTCTATAGGGCATCCCTATGGCATTTAGTTATAGGTGTAGTCCGAATAGTAGTCTGACCTTCCACCCCCTCCCCTCCCAGGGGGATAACCCCAGTTACAGGATGGGCCCCCTCTCATGTTCCCCCGACTCGGTCTAGATCTCATTGGATGTGGCGGTGGTACTCTGCCCCTGAAACCCCCACGCATCATATCAGGATGTCCTCCTCTGGGATTGTACATGCTATTGTTGTGTCCACCTCGGCACAAGGCTCCCATAGGGGCTCCAGGGATGGGTAAAAGTCCTCTGCTGACAGTGCCACCCCTGGTGGGAGGGGCTTGACAGCCACCCTGACTTTCAGAGGATGAGTTCACTGGAGTTCTGCTGCCTTGGCCGATTGAGGTTGAACTCCCCAATGCACCTCCTTTCTCTCCACCAGCCTCCTGTGTGACCACTTTAGGAGTCGGAGCACCTTCTTCCTCTTGTCCACGAGCCGTTTCACTCTCAGTGGCTCCCACCCATGATCCATCAGCGGGCCTTGCAGCCTCGGTTTGGGTGGAAGGTAGAGTACCAAAACCTGCCCCACTCTGTGCAGCCACGTAACCCTGCTGGACTCCTGGTGCAGGACCCCAGCCGAAAAGTGTAGGAACAGGGGGAATTGGAGTGAGGGCTGGAAAAAGAGTAGTATCTGGGTAGGAAGGAAAAGTGGTGTGAAGAGAGGATGAGGAAGAAGCATTGGATGAGGAAGCAGACTCTACACCTATCTTAGAAGTTTGAGAGCCACCAAGTCCTAATTGGTTAGCAGTGCTTGTCGCTGCCGTTCCAGGCACTCCAATGCTGTCAGAAACAGGTAGGGACTGTCCAGGCGGCTGAAGAGAAGTGGCCGATTCCGGAATAGAAGGCACCTCCACTGAGCTAACAAGGGGTTGAGGTAGGGGAAGGGGTATGGTGAGTGGTTGAGCAACAGGTATGGTGGAGGTGTTTGTTGGAGGCTGGGTCCCAGGAGGAGCAGGAGTCTGGCTGTACTCTGATCCCCTGGAGGCCATACTAACTGGAGACGAATACGCCGAGGATATATGGTACGCGGGAGAACCAGAGTAAGGGCTCCACTGTGCCGAGCTGGGACACAGATAGGTCTGGTGGGGGTTCACACCGAAACTGGCCAGGGTGTCCTCTGCATCAGGCCTAGATGTGCTCTCCTGGCTGGCAGCTTTATATTGAGCGATGGCAGACTTCAGAGCTGCATAATCAGTGGAGAAAGCACCCTGGCTAGGGTAGGCGGAAGGTTTTGGTGGTAGTAGTGGATTGCTAATGGTGTCCACACAGGGTTGGTCAGGGAGGGGAGGACGAAATCCATCGGCTTGGGGTGGAGGGGGCTGAGGTGCCTGTGGTTCCTGAAGGTCATTTTTAGTCTGAATGGACGTCTCTGTGATAACGGGCATGTCGTCTTCCGAGTCTATAGACATGTCCTCCTCATCTCGAACCGCATCAGGCTCCGCTGAGCAGTAAAAGAGAAGACAGCGTGTCAAAATCTTTGGAACTTTTTGGAATTTTTGTCAGAAATAGTACTGTGAAGTTGTTACCTGGTTCAGGTAGTGCAGCAACTGTTGCTTCTTCCGGGACACTGATCAAACTCTGGAAGTTGTTCATGATGTCGTTCATACCCGCGACGATGACTCCACTACTGGAGAACTGAGAGAATGTGTCGTCGTGCTTTTCTGTTTACAAACACAGCACCAAAAAAAAACTTTAACTTAAAGACAACTCTGCATAGCAACATTCATATACACTAGAATTTCCATGTACCTGTGAGGAAAGTGAGGTGTCGAAGCTGTGTGTGCTGAGCTTGCAGCTTGACCAGACAGTCCAAGTCAGGAGCCTGCCTAGATGGAGTGTCGCACTCATGATAAGGCAGAAACTCCACCAGGTGTTTCTTCTGGTAGGTTGTCAGCAGGTTCAACAGATCCAGGGCCTTAGTGTTTAACCTTTAAAAGAGAGGATGTGTGAGATATTGGAGACTGGGAGTCTGTCAGGATTGAGAAAACACATTAATCCATTTGTCTCTAACCTGCTGAGCTCTTTAAGCTTCTTCTGAGTCTTACAGTGCACCTTCCACTTCCAAGGTGAGCCCTGCTCCTCCAAGAACTTGAGAAATGCCTGTAGCTTCTCTATAAACATTAACGTCAATGTGTAAAGTCTCAATGTTTTCTTGCATAATGTAACAAAAAACATTTGAACCAAAAGTAGGGTGACACATCTCCAGCGAGAAGAAAGATCAAGCTACTATTTCAAAATGACAAATGTATGAATGAATTACTCTCAAAATCATTAGGATTTATTAAGAAACTAGACTGAATTTCCATTTTATGCAGTCTTTAATGATAACAATACAACAAATGTGTTCACACTTGAATAGGGAAATCTTTTCAACAAGCTGGCACCTGAAGATTTTGTAAACCCTTCTACCTTTAGCACTCACCTAGTGTTATATTGTCAGGGTTGAGAATGAGCTCATCCGACACAATGAGCCCCCCAGACACAAAAAGCTCATTGTAAGTGCGATTTTTCACATCATCCAGGCTATCCACTCCAGCAAAGTAAACTGTGGGCAATTTCTTCAGGGACACCAGGGCTGGAATCTAAATGGAGAATAGAACCATGCCTTAAAACAGATGCTGCTCAGTTTGCTTTGTGCAACTAATTAACTAGTTAAAAAAAAACAGCTTAAAGTTAAAAGTGGTGAGTTATTAAGCACCTTATGTACATGAGCAGCTATATCCTCATTCTGAATAATGATCATGAACTTCTGCTGACTTTTACTCTCCAGGTAATTCTGAGGGTTGCAATCAATATTGCCAAGGCTGCGTAAATACTCCTGTAAAACCAAACAAATGGGGTTAAAGGTAAATTGTTTCAAAGGTTGGGGAAATGTATCAGGCTGAATATTCGGACACTTAATATTTTCAGACCTTGATCTCAGTGCAGAGTTCGCTCTCCTCATCTCCTCTTTGAATGTAAAACTTTACTGCATTTTTCTGCATGATCTCCATCAGCGTGCACAAAACATCAGGCTTGAGTTGACCAATTACACTGCCTCCCACAGTGCTTGAGGTTCCAGCATGAGCAGACTCTGAAGGAATCTCCGGGACTGAAGCAACTGGAGGTTGACTGGCACTTCCAGCTGATGGGGAGCACACAGGATTTTCCATAATAACTGTACTCTTGGGGTCAGCTGATTTTTCTGCTGAAAAAAGGTGGACTTCTTTGACAGTTCCAAGGCGATGCTTACCTGAAGAAGGAGGTTTAGGGGTAGCTTGCGGCTTGCTGGACGAAGCCTGAGACTTAGGCACTGGAACTGATGTTTTAGTGGGAGGATTAGCCGGAGGTGAGGGTAGCATGGGTTGGGTAGGAGCCGGCATGGCAGAAGGGGACGGAGATGGTGGTAAGGGTGTGGAAGCTGGGGCAACAGCAGGTGGTGACACAACAGCCACAGGCTGTACAGGCTCACTGGGAACCCGGATCAAAGGGTTCATCTTTTCACAGAGTGTGTTAACGTAGCTCTCCACAGGCATCGATGAGACAAATGTGGAAACAAAAGGTGAGAATGCCAAGCTTGACCATTTAGCCTGATCCTCACATCGCGGCAAAGGAGGCTGATGGTTGTAAATTATATGCTGGGCCTCCATCAGTTGCTGGATCCCCGTGCAGAGGTTCTGGAATTCACTGTCGAGGATAGTGTCGACTACCTTCCTTGTAGAGGGGACCTGCTTCTCCCCACCACTTGAACAAGGTTCACCAACACCCTCTGAAGCCAAGAAAAAAAAAAAGAGACTCTGAAACAATGCACATTTCAAGGGATCAACATAATAGACCATAACTGTGCAGCCCTACATTATACTACAAAAGGGTTATTTTAAATCATAAAATATTACTTTTAACTGTGCTTTTGATTTAATAAATACAACCTTGTAGATTATAATAAAAAGTCTTTTAGAAACAATTATTAACTTTTGAAAAGTTCGATGTGGTATAGAAAAAAAAAGGACAGACCTCTGGTGGACATTCTCCAGAGATGTTGGCTCTGATGTGAGGCTTCTGCTTGACGAGAGGGATGCTGCTCCAGACCGGACGAGGGACTGTATACATCTATACTGCTTCTGCTGCAGGCCATTTGCTCCTAAACACACATACTACAGGTTAGCAGAAACAACAATTGAGTGTAGCATTAGATATATCATGAGGAACAGTCCACACCTCCAAGTAATCCTGGTTAAACTGCTCCTCATCCGCACGCCTTCCACGCAGGTCAAGATCACAGTGGGTGGCTGAATCGCTGGAGTCGTGTCTCTCTGCACTTTTGGGGAGCGTCGCAGGCTGGCTGCTGGCAGTGTTAGAGTTTTGGGCCATCCTGTTAAGCGTGCTGAGGAAGAGTTTAAGCAAGGCATGTGTATCCCGGAGGGTGGGACTCTGAGTCACGCTCTCCCGCAGGTCCGTGTCACACAGCCCCATGCTGTCCATCACCACTAAGAGAAAGGGAAAACAGATGTCAAAAAGGAGCTCATGTCACTGAGCAACTGAACTCACATTCTACTGAGTAGATACAGAACCTACTCTCTCGTTAGGGACAAATAAAACACTTCATCTGAATATTAGTCATGTACAGGAACTTACGCTTTTTACCTTTAATTACAACACTAAATAAAGATCAGTATTCATACACGGGACTAGAAACAATTTTTTTCTAAACGATGCATTGTGAATTTTGTACATTAAACGAAATAACAATAAAAGTAAACTATTTTTTATATAAAAGCAGAGGCTAATGATACTACATTTCCAGAATTTATACAGTCAGTTTTTTCAGCTCTTTTCAAATTTCCCAAAATCAAGGTGTACTCACCTCTTCCTGGCTCTCCATTCAGCAGACCCGTCCTAAGGTACTTGCTCACACCCCCGGGAACTTCCCTCTCCAGTCTCCTCTTTAGGCCAGCAGTGTCCCAGTCCTCCTCTCTTTCAGGCCCACTCCCCTCCTCCTTGCCCAAAGTCCGCTTATGTAACTGTATCAGCTTTAACAATTTCTCCATCTTTTCTTTATCATACTCTCCCTGTTGCCTCTGAGCGCCACCGTTGGACTGAGAAACCCCAATCGTGCTGCTACTCGGTGCCTGTCTATCCGACCCTCCCCAGTCTGAGACAGGACTGTACTCTTCTGCTCCTGCTGGAGAAGACGCTGTCCCCTGTTGGCTGTCTATCAGACCCTGCTGCAGCGTTTCCACAGGCAGCTGAAACTGTCCCGGACCATACATGTAAGAGTTCAGCGCCACATCCATATTCTTAGGACGAGGTGGCTGGTGTTGGTTAGTCCGGTCATCCAAAGTTTGCCGGTACTCTACTATGTGGAAAGGCCGTATGGCACCTTGCTCTTTCTGATTGAGGTAGTCCAGCACCTGATGTTTCAGTCCCACAGCGAGCTCTTTGGGTGGATTGGCACGCAGCTTGTAGAGGCCATGATGAAGGGCGGGTATAAAATTATCCAGCTGATGGCAGATTGGGTCTTTAGGCTCTAATGGAACAAGAGGGTCGTCATCTACTCCAGAGTTCTTCAAAACTAAAAAAAACAAAAGAAGAAATCCATGAATCAGTAAAGAAGTAAATCAAACAAATAAATAAGCATAAAAGAGATACTTACTCAATTTCGAGATGCTTCTTTGCTCCTGAAATACAAAAAGTGCTTGCAAAACCCTGTCGTTTCTTCCTCTGCGCTCTTCACAGAAAACAAAAACGGACACCTTTTATTATTCCACGCAAGAATTATACTGTCAGTGTTACATATGTGGTCAGAAGTTGTGCATAAACCTACCGGGGTTAGTGTGCAACTGAGAAGATGACAGGAGGAAGAGAAATCCTTTGTCTATCAATGGCTTCACCAAAACCTAGAGTGAAGAGTTTAATTATAGCACGACTATAATAAAACACAGGCAGTTTAAATTCTGCATATCAGATTGGTGACACAGATTCTATCAACAGACTGAAGACATGGTATACAGGGGAGGACGTCCAGCCAGAGTAAAGCTGCGGACATTAATTCAATAAAGCTTAAAGTGGGCTGTCAAGGAGCTCACCATTCTTTCTCTCTCAAGCCGGTGCAAAAGTCCCGACAGACTGTTTTCCTGTTTACTCCTCCCCATGACCTCATACAGGCTGCAGTGTATCCCACACTTAAATGCTGCAAAATACCACAACACATTATCGTGTCAATACCGATTTATCAAATGTTGTGCTGAAAAGCATCACCAGTCCTCATCTTACCCTCTCGTGATCCACTGTACGCTTCCCATGACAGCAGAACAGGCGGAATCTTTCTCTTTACTTGATCGAGATGCATAGCCATACTAATGTCAAGCTTTTCTGGGCTGAAAAAGCAAAAAAAAAAATCAATTTCAAAACAAAGCACACACTTTATTAGTTAAAAAAAGTGACTTACAGTTTAAGTGGAAGGTGATGGAGACTTGAAGACCGGATGTAAACTTGATAGACCTCTTCTCCCTTATTCACCAGCGAGCCACTCCAAACCGTATATCTTCGCCGAACTAAAGCAACAAATAAACACAAGTCGTCAAATAAAATACCAAACTGATCATTTTATTAGACTGCTATAAAGAAAAATACAACTCATACCTCTTTGCCCTTCATATAACATGCTGTTTAACCTACTAAAAGAGAAAACAAACAGTTCAGGATTTAAATAAAACCACAACAGATTGTAATAGACTTTCTATGCACGTCATTGGTGATCTTGTTCACACCTGTGTGTGGCTGTGGCCGACTCTTTGCCTTTGTACTGAAAAGACACAACCGCATACGGCAACACATGCCTGGGCCTTGACCGTAGCTCCTCAAACGCAAATTCATAAAAGTATTGCTGGTATAAAACAAAGAGGAAAACAACAGGTCATATAGGTTAACAAACACTACAAAACAAAACACTGCAAAATAAATAAAACACTTACCTGAGTGTGCTCAAAGGCCCTATAGGACAATAATGAGGTCACTTTGCTGGCATTTTTGAAAAAATGGCTGTCATATTTAGGGGTTGGCTCAAGATTGTTTTTGGGCATATTGTCAAATATTGTCTTCACTTTACCCTGCAGAATAAGACAAAAGGTCAATACTGTTTTTGAAACCATTGTGAAATGTTACAAATGCACTACCTCCAAGTCAGATTTGACGTGTAAACGACTCCTCCAGTAACTTACCTTCATGATTTTAAATATTATTATGTCTCCAGCAGCACCAACTTCAAACGGATTCATTTGTAACAAGTCTGAGTATTTTGAGAGGTAAACCCCTAAAAAAATATAAAAGGCAGCAATCAAGGCTATGAGAGTTACTTGGGGTGAGATTCCTGAGAGCCACAAAAACCCTTGGGGTAATCCCAAGAATTCTGTGCGGAACGCAGAACCTCTACACAGAGCATACTATGTTTACTAATATGAAGTATTTGCAGAAACTATTTCATTTCACCAGTTCAAGCAACCCTAGTCACATTCACAAGATGCTAGTGTGAAAGCACACAGCGGCCGCTTCACTAAACTGTACAAAGACAATCAAGAATCAGAAATTTGCTGATTACTCAGCCAAGAACAAAACGAACATTATGTTACTTCCAAAACCTCAAAAATGCTCTGAAAATAGAAAGTAGTAATGGGGTGACCAATATAAAAAACAGATGTTACTTTACAAAATATTTATCCACACAAAAATGAATGTCTGCAGCGAGTTATTTGGCCTAGCGATCACAAGAAATCGCAGAGCAGCTGTCTTTTTGGCCTTGACCAGTTCAACTACTCCAAACCACAAGATCAAGTGACCAGAATCCTCCCGGGCAAATGATTACATTCAAACAGAAATAAACAGATTCTTCTAAAGCGCTCACCTTTGGCAGGGCTTCCCAGATTGTTGATCCGCGAATGTCCCACAGAAAGACCCTTTTCGCAGATCCAGTGAGCCTGGTACAGTTGAGCAGATATTACTTTAATGACAGTCGTACATTTCCATATACATGTTACACTGTATGTCATGATAATTAGACAAGATTATGAGACATTTCAACATCTAGCTGTTAAATCTAAACTTAAAATTCAGTGACGGCGCCATAAAGATGTATAATATAACCACTTTTGGAAATCAGAACAAAGCTTGCTCTGCTATATTTCATTCAAAGGACTGATAAAAGTGTAACTACTGTGGCAGCTATGTAGTAAATGCATTATAAACTTTTCGATAACTCAAAAGTGTCAATATAAAAGGTATAATACACTATTTTGTCCTCATACTGTATGAATTTTACTCTTCGATTTCAATTCAAATATATTTGTGTAATGCTATTCACAATACTAATCAACGCAAAGCAGCTTTACAGAAAACTGTAAGTAGAAGAATGTGAGGGTGAGTAAATGATGGCAATTGTCATTTTTAAATGAACTAATAAACACTTACAAACCAGGCATTGAGTCTGGAGCAAAACTGACACAGCCTTACCTTATTCCTCTCAGGCAGCAAAAAAGCATAGGATTCCGTGAGTTCTGCCTCTGTCCTGCCATTCTGCTTCAGCTCCCTTTTCTTCTCAATGAACTATGAAAAAGACATAAATCATACCCCATCATTACTTGATCCACTGAAAACGGTCCGCATGTCCTAGCCTGAGAACATCTTCGATCATCTAGTCTTTTACAAGCAAACAAAAATGCTGTTTATCAGCATCAACTAATTAACTTCACTCAGCAGTCACCTCTTTCTCCAAGAGCTCGTTGTGAATGAGAGACGCTTTGGTGTAGGTAAAAGTCCCACGGGAGGTGGCGTCCAAGTAGAATGTGGACAGAAGCTTCACGACTTCCTCAAACTCTCTGGAATCTGGAGACAAGTGTTGAAGGAGTCCTGAAGGACAACATACATAAAGGACAGAGCTCTTATCAATGCATACAAATGAGGGGGGAAAAAATAGTGGCGTCATTTTATTTTAAAATAAGTGCATAGTTGAGTCAAACGTAACCTGACAGACACTTTGCAAAATGCAATGCATTAAATGTGTTTAGGTGTTAAAGCTGAATTTTGCATAAAATAATCCTGCCAAAATTACACATAAAGCCACTGAAATGAAACATAACAGTTTACAAATAATTACTGAAAATTACATGAAACAAACACAATCGGAAAACGCTCATAATCAATTAGCAAAACCACTGAATATTTTACAACTTGCATTAATCGGTCAATTACCGTCCATGATAGCCAAACAAATCAGCTTTGTCTATTGCTATAACTAATAAAAACAATTAACAACGACATAAATTGTATTCCCAGGTGCTGATGTAGTGCCTTGCACGATAAAACACGATAAAGCACCAACTAACAGAAAGAAACTTGCACTAACGCCAGCGAAGTGAAAGCAGCAATGCATAACTACTACAAACACCTCCCAGTTTGGCACGCTTTCGATTTCATTCAAGCAGTTGTTCTGTTTGCAAGATTTAATATCTTTATGTGTTCCGCGATAGAAGGAAATAGTTCGGGAAAGAATGGCGGTCTGGGTCCTAATAAGGCTGGTTGTACAGGACTGACAGGTGTTTCTAACCGACGGGAGAAATGCAGTGGTCAACTGAATCACACTGCTGCCATTGATGAGGAGGGAAGAAGTGTGTCATGTGGGGTGGCAGCACTGTATGGTGTGGGAGGAGGAGTGTGGAGCCAGCTAGCAAAGCAATGACACCGGCCTCCGTGAGGTTTACAACCGTGGGATGAAAACGCACTGTGTGCTCGAGGTTTGCGTCGAACTCCTCGCGCGGGCGCCTGAAACGAACTGGATCCTCACGTGCTGCTCGAGTTGCACGAGAGCGCGCGACTTTTGTTTCCTTGCAGCTCTGAGCAGCGTACCAGCTAAAAATGCATTTACCTCATAACGTTATATAGACCCCCCGTTTACTAATCAATGCAGCTCTATTAATTTGACCCGAAGCGGTGGACGGAGACCTTTTAGCGAACTTGCAGGCTGTGAAACAGAAACAGTGCATTTCGGGAATGGCAGTAACATAGTAACGTTAGTGGTGGTAGCAATGGGACACACAACCTTTCCGCTCCTTGATTTTCCTCGGAATCTGAAAACTCCTCCTTGGCAGCTCCTCTGCCGACCGCGGTAGTGTCGAGGGCGAATCGCCGCAGTTTTTTAGGTCCGACAGCCCTGCCTTCCGTCGCTCAGAAGCATCTTGTTCAGACATTTGCTCGTCTTCACATCCAGCTCGTTCGCCATTTTGCTTGGATGTGGCCGTGCTAGAGGCTGACAACAATTGTTTCTTGCTATCGCCATCCTCCAAGGTTAGGCCGGCGGCCTTGCTGCTCTCCTTGTCGATTTTTCTCTCCTGGTTGAAATTGCTAGCCATTTTTCGGACCAGCGGTCACCTCGTCAGCTGGCGATGAAGTTGGTTTCAGTGCCGCTTCACGGAGTAATTCTCCTTCTCAACCAGCCTCCGCCATTATGCCTGTGACGTATACCTTCCCCACCACTGCAAAACTCTGGCGTCACTCTGTTTACATTCACGCGGCCTGACGCCCTCCAGTGGCGCTACTGCGAACTGCGCAGCGTCTAGACGTCATGACGGTGAGCTCTAATCGCAGCTCCACAGAGAATCGGTGCCAAGAACGAATTGTTGGGCTGTCAGACTGTCAGACAATAACTCTTTGGGGAAAATCCCTCTACCTCGCAACCAGAATCATTACGAGCCCTTTGAGCTCAGTTAAGTTATGCCATTTCACGAATTTCGTTCAACATTCACATGAGTGAAGTAGACAGAATTAATTATGTAATGTACCAAACACGCATTATTCTTTCTTTTTTGTTCCCCCTTTTTAGTAGCAATATTATCAGCATAGTAATTTAAAAGAAATGGTCATTGTTAATATTTAATTTGTTTCAAGTTTTGAATTGGCTAGAATCGGAATACAAATTTAAAGGGATATTTTACAAATATCCCCCAAAAAGTAAAATCTGTTATTCTGAAGGGGCTTCTTTCTTCTGGTGAACACAGAAGTTTGTTTGGTGAATGTGCGTAACCAAAGTCTCTTGAAGACAAGTCATGTCACTCGGCGGCCATCTTCGAATGCCTCTCGGGGATCCAAGTGCAGCTCCTACCTCTTTGCATGGGGAAACATCAAATTCTCCAAAACTGTTCACTAAGCTTACGATTAAATGTAATATTTTAAATCATCAATGAAATCTGACAACATCTGTGTAATAAAAGTAGTTTATTTTGTTCAAATAGCGTTATAAAAAAAGCTTATTTCTCAGGCGAGGTTAGTGCGCATGCGCAGTCGTAAGGACCGAACGCTAAATGTTTCTATAGCAACCGGAACTTCTAAGGGCAGATGCGTTGATTCGCTGACATTACAATCAGCGATTGGCTATTTTATTCAGAAGGCGGGGCTTCCTGTGATTGATCAGCCATGTTGAGCAATGCATTTTCCCCCATCCAAAACTACAGGAGCGTCTTGGGTATTCTATAGTCTTTGATGTAACCAAACAGTTACTGGCAAGCCATTCAATCACAGATTTTTTTAACACTGTGTATCTGGATGTTTTTTTAAACACACAAGGCTTTTTAATAAAAAGCGTACATTTATAAAGTTTTGTTAGCAGCTTCTCTTGTACATGTTTATCAGTCTGATTTTACTCTTCTGTCGTACTTCCTCTGCTGTAAATATCATACTCTTTGAATCGAATATAGTCTTTGAGAATGGAAGGCAGAGGGAGAAAACTAATAAAAACTGGAGCCCTCAGACGCAAGCGACCCAAACAGTCACGGATCTTCAGTCTGCAGAGATGCTTCAGGCTTCGAGCATTTTCTGATGAGCAGAGAACATACAGTACATGAATACATTCTGCAATGTGTTGCATTTTAATTTAAACACGATCGTTTACAACAAGTAGTCTTTAAGTTCAAGAATCTCACTAAAGATAAACATGAACAGTATAAAGAGCATGCTCTAAAGATGAGACTCACCTTGTATCTTACATATTTCTGGCCACTGTTTTTGTTCAACCAGAACACTCTTTAGTTTGGAGCAGAGGGTCACATGATCAACGTAATCTAACATGATTCTCACTACTTGGGCGGAGATGTGCTTGAGCCAGTACACAGTGATCACCTCACAGAACTGCACAAAAAATTAGCAACACGGAATTCGTCACCGACAATCTTTAGTGTCACGCAAGACCTGATTTTGCTCTGTTCGACGTGTTCCTAGGTCAGCATCTTTATTGACCCTGACATTGTGATTATCAGATTTAAAGAACCATTTTTATAGTTTTTGTCAAGCTTAGGCTTACAATCAGTTTTTGGTGCTTGTACATCAGTGTCATTCATCTATCCTTAAACCTGATTTTAGATATTACTCATGGGTAAGGTTAGGTTTAGGCTTAGAGATACGATCAAGACTACATTTTTTTATTAAAATGTTGTTCAAGGGTTAACAAAATATGAACACGTTGAACTGTGCTATGACGCATTTCTTTGCTGAATAAGTATTCACTTTTTCAACAGTAGTGCACATGCCTGCATTAACACATTACGTGAGTGTATTTTAATTTTTGGTTGCAATTATTCCTTTAACAAGATCAAATCATACCCCTTGACACTGAAAAACGACCAATAACTGTTCTTACCACAACATCTTTGATGACAGAAGCGCTCCAGCCCTCATAATCCACAGGCACATGTGAGGCCTGTCCATACGGGCAGTCAAAGCAGCGCTGCACATCATAGCCGTTATTAAGCAGCATACGCAGCATCACCTCATCCTTAAGTGCGTACTGAAGGGCAGAAGGGAAGTGGGTGGTGTTGACGCGGGAGTAGTAGTTCACATTGGCACCGTAGCGGAGCAGAGTATTGATCAGCTCATAGTTGCCCAGTCGCATGGCCACCTGCAGGCAGCTGACAGGGTCTTGATTGGGCATGGCCCCGGCCTCCAGAAGCAGCCTCGCTGACTGAACATCGTTATTCGATACGGTGAAGAACAATGCTGACCTGCGTTCATCCTCATAGTTCCTGCGCACTCTGGGGTGTAGCATGAAGTTTGGGTCAAACCCGTAGCTCAGGAGCAGATCCAGACACTGAGAGTGACCGCCTGCAGCGGAGGAGTGGACCGGGCTCATGCCGCTTTCTTTAATCACCTCTTTCTTAGTCACAGGGATCAGCTGCTCCAGCACTCTGTGAAAGAAAGTTTTTTTAAGGATAAACGCTATATTGATTAACCCATCAGCAGGGTGGTACTCACAGCAGATGTCCGCGGTAGGCTGCACGGTGGATGGGGAGATGGCCGGTGTGGGTGGGAATGTTGGGATCGGCTCCATATTCCAGCAACAGGGAAACGATATCGGGATTTCCAGAAGCCGCAGCATCAAATAAAACTGAGGCTGAACCAAGAGAATGAGGCTTGGACCACACACTGGCCCCTGAAGATAAGCGGGTTATTAAAACTTATGACCATCAATAGACCTTTATAGACATACAGGCAGATATAGATTGTATACAGAGAGAGACAGACTGCAAAATCACCTTTCTGAAGCAAAATCTCTACAACATTAAAATGTCCAGCTTGAGCTGCCAGTCCTAAAGGAGTATGTTCACAGACGTCAATGACATTTGGGTCAGCGCCAGATTGTAGGAGGAGGTATACAAAGTTATCCAAGCCAAGCACGGATGCTTCATGCAGAGCGGTTCTTTGAAGACTTCCTTTTTGGTCCACTGTGGCATTGTAACGTAGCAGCAGCAGAGCCAGGTCGTACTGGTCATTCTTTATGGCTGGAAAAAGGCAAATCGTGCATTCAGGCCAATACTGATATGATTGTTTTAATGCTGATTTAATTTTATAAAGTTCTACACTATTTGGACTATATAATATAAAACTAAAACACTACAAATTAAAATCAATCTGTTTAAATCAGTGGTTCTCAACGGACTTGACAAGGCCCCTTATTTTCTAAAATATTCAAATGATGATTTTTAAAGTAGTCTACTCACAATTTCTGTCTGATTAAATATTTAGAGCTTGGCATTTCTAAAAAAACAAAATTTAATATAAAAATGCCCACTGTGATTTAGGATTGTGTTGTTTTATTTTGTAACTTTTCCATGATATAGAAATCACTAAAATTAAGCAAATAATTTTAAATATTTAAAAAATATAACCATTATACAACCAAATCTATTTTAAGATAAGTGTAAATTTTGTAATAATATAAAACAAGTAAATCATTCTAATAATAATACTTCATATTTAAATTTGAAGTCATCCTGAGGCCACCATGACCACTGCTTGAGAACGTTTAACAGTGTTATTAACTGATTAGAAAGAGAGAGAGAGAGACAGAGAGAGAGAGAAGACAAAGTTTTGCAGTTCTAATCTTAAATGAGGAATGTGAGTTTACTAAGCATTCTGTATGCTAAAGATAGCACTGTGTTTCACACCTGCAACCAATGCAGAATCATCATCTTCATTTTTACAGTTAGGGTCACAACCGTTCTGCAGCAGGAATGTGGCATTCTCTCGGAGACCGTGGACAACGGCGAGAAACAGCGGAGTCTCCCCTCTCAGAGTACGGCATTGCCCTGAACCCTGAGAAGATGCTGAATGAGGAATTCTCATTAAGGAATGATTTGGGGGGTTTAGAGAGGTAACTAATTATGGAAGCTGATTTCCACAGATAAATATGTATATATATATATATATATATATATATAGATATATAGATATATATATATAGTACAGGCTAAACGTTTGGACACACTTCTCATTCAATGTGTTTTCTTTATTTTCATGACCATTTACATTGGTGGATTCTCACTGAAGGCATCAAAACTATGAATGA
>JAUYWG010000061.1:7962437-7976326 GCA_034779775.1 Enteromius afrohamiltoni
CTCTGCTTCTGAAGACAAGTTCATCCGAGTCACCAGCCTCAGAAATCGCAAGTTAACAGCAGCTCAGATCAGAGACCGGATAAATGCCACACAGATTTCTAGCATCTCAGCTCTAGAACAACTGTTAAGAGGAGGCTGCGCGAATCACACTGAGACGCAGAAAAGGTGAACGGATGGATTCTACACGCCTGGTTCCCACTGTGAAGCATGGTGGAGGAGCAACAAGTTCACATCTCAAATTCTGACATTTTTCTTGGAATTCTAAAATTACAACTCACAATTCTGTGAGCTGAAATTATTTTGTGTAACTCTTATTCTCCATTTTTCTCCTCTCAGTTGTGAATTATAAGTATTTTTTTCTGAGGAAATAAGCTTCCATAGATAGATATTATAAGTTATCTCTTGGACCTGCATAAGTGATTTCCAGAATGCTCCTCTTGTGTTGCACTGCTGCCTCATGCAAAGGAATCCAGCCCTTGCTGTCTGCCTTAGACATAGCCTCCTTTCGCTGCACCAGGACCTTCAGAGCATCCTCATTACCTGACATTACACATGTAGTGAGCTTCACAAAGACTCGAGATACTCTACAGCACTTAACTGAAAATGCCGATGGACATTTTTGGAGGATTTAGCTCTTACCAGCTTGTATAGCAGTGAAAATTTCCTCATGGTCGATGCAATCTAATGGATCGCTGCTGAG
Source organism: Enteromius afrohamiltoni (assembly GCA_034779775.1). Lineage (NCBI taxonomy): Eukaryota > Metazoa > Chordata > Actinopteri > Cypriniformes > Cyprinidae > Enteromius > Enteromius afrohamiltoni. The sequence continues at coordinate 7,963,138 of JAUYWG010000061.1, forward strand.
GGAGATCAAAACAAAATGTTAGATCATAAGACAGATGTTATTAGTGCATTAATAAAAGTGGTGATTTAGCTGTACCTGGTAGCCGAATCTGCATGTTTACTGTACTCCAACAGACTCTGTTCAATCATGTACTGAGTGGCCTCATCTTCATCATCATCCCAGTCTTCCTCCGCAGCTTCATACACTTCTTCCATATCTCACTAATAAACTGTAATTTGGCATTCAGAACCACAAGATTTAACAGCTTTTTTTCTGTTCATTGTAAAATAAAGTGACTGTAGTTATTACTAAGGTTTAGGAAACCTTATATAAATGTGGATAAAGATATAACTAAAGTCACTTTTGGCACATTTCAGGATTGGCCAACCTAACATAGCATCATAATAAACAGACTAGTCTAATGTAGGAAAGCATACAGTTTCTCGTTTATATTATTACTAGCATCATGCTAATGGAACTCCTGAATTCAACGTTATAAGGGTTTGTTTTCTGCAAAGACTGTATTGTATAAGCATACACACTTTGGTTTCCAATAGCCAAAGCTGAAAATACGTGCTCTATTTTGTACTGAGCTGTCTTAAATTACAAAAGGATGTAAACAACACTCACAACTCTCTAGTTGTTGTATTAAAATGTCAACTTCACGAATGTAAAAAGAGTCTAACATCATAATTTGAAGCTTTGGTAACGTCATCATTTAAATGATTGTCTAATTACTTTGAGAATGTTTTGTAAACATGCAACACATCCCATGCAATCTATTTCTGCCGAGATTATCCAGGAGGAATAATATGTTTACATATGCTTAATTCAAAGGCAAATGCATCTTCTACCTGAGGCAACAGGAAATGTTGAAAACAGTCGTGGCAGTTGTATCTGTGCCGTGTTTTTGGTTGCTTTACACTCTTAAAACTATTTATATCTGTGCATGGTTAAAAATACATGCTCATGGGGCCTGAGCCAGCCAATCAACACCTGGCTTTGACCCACTGCGTGACAGTCAATCTTGCAACTCTACCCCAGCAGACAGCTGACCTGAGAGTTAATGTTCTTAGCATTTGTGTTCTTAGGAACACTTGCAATGAGCCATACTTTCTGTTTGAATTAAACGTTAACCACGTGTCTTTAAATTCACGCAGGACAGTACAAACCACACACTCTCAGATAAACAGGAAATTGTGAATTGATTGCCCAGCAGTGGCACACATTAACAATCTGATGTATAAAAGTATTAAACCCAGAGGAATATTCAATCTTTTTTGTTGGAGTAGTATGTTGCTAAGCAAAAATGAGCTACAAAAATAGCTAAGAACATATAAATGATGCACAAAAATAAATAACAATCTTACACTGAGTAGAAAGTGTTTTAATGATTGTAATAGAGACTGTATAATGAGGGCTGAAGAAATGCTTTATGTGTAGATTTTTTTTTTTTACTAAAAGTGCTCTGTAGATCAACTTCTATACTAAACAATTTTTCACCTGTCTGGATCTCCTATTAAAAAAAATAAAATTAAATATTCTGGAGGTACCTGATGCTTCACCTCTATCATCACCCAAATTGATCATCCATTGTCATAAATAAAAAAAAAACCCACAATGGCATTTAAAGAGAACATTCATAGAACTATGTTGGTGTTTGTCAAAAGATATTAAAAATCAATTGCAGAGATGCTATTTTTAATGGAAACTGTGAAAAATAAACAGTAAATAAAGTACTGATTTATAAGTCAGAGGGGTATCATTTGGTGTCAATCATCTAGCTGACAGAGTAAAGCCACCCCTCTCTTGATCCAGTGCTGAGGACGCTTGCTGGTAGGAAGCATCATGCTGATGACAAAGTTGGTTGAATGGCCAGTGGTGGACAGTGTTCCTTTACGCTCACTGGTCTTATAGAGAGGACACACATAGACGCTCTCAGGCTGATCCTGGCTCCTCTTGTCCGCTAAAGACAGGTTTGGAGAGGTTGCTGAATAAAGTAACTACAAAAGCCTGATATGATAAATATGAGTATAAATTATAACATTACTTGGTTTGATCCAGATGATAGGGACTGCATCAAATAACACTTTGGGATACTGTTCGGCCAAAACTCCACTGCAAGGGAGAAAGAACATAATTAAAGAAAAAAAATGATAGCTTATAGATTATTATATTATTTCCAGTGTCTTCCTGCCTTTTTTTATCCCACCGAGCTCCATCCAGAAAAAGGCCATGAATGTAGACTCCATCTTCAGGAGACGTGTTGGAGGTGTCAAATGGCAGAACCTAAAGTAATAAAGAACAATTTGTAGCTCTCACATCATGTCTTTTTATCTAATAAAAGTACTCTCAGCCGTAGAACAGCTGCAGCAGATGATACCTCATAATTAAAGCCAAGCAGGTCAATAGGGATGGAGTACTTCCTAGCGTAATTCTGCAAGGCACCTGTTATGAAAGCCTGAGTGAAGAAAAACCCAGACAACCAGAACACATGGGGCTTCTGTTTGTCATACCACTCCTGGAAAAAGAATATGACACAGAGAGACACTAATTAAAGAAATTCATTAATTTTTTTTTTGATTAGATTAGATTCAACTTTATTTTCATTACACATGTACAAGGCAAGGACATGCAGTTTAGGTCTAACCAGGAGTGCAATAAGCAGTAAGTGCAGGATAAAGGTGTAAGGTATAAGTGCGCTGGTATGGAGGATATGTACAATAAGAAACTGGGTAATATTTATAGATGGATGTACAGTAATATGAACATAATATACAGTTTGTATTAGCTATAATCATGAATGACAAGTAGGTAAACATAATGCACAGGTTGCTATAGTAATTATGAATACGCAATAGATATGAACATTATTTACAGGTTGTTATTTATTGTAATGTACATTACTGTAGAGCTGAATTTTAAATGTCACATCACTCTAAAATGCTGATTTGGTGTTTAAATTGTGCTGCTTATTATTTTTGTGAAATAATAATAATAAAAAACTAATCAAAATGTAGCGAATTTGTGACAATGCTAATCATAACAAGCATCGGAAATTTGTATTAAATTTTAAAACTGCAAAAGAAAAGAATTTTCACTAGCTTTCTGATACTTTCCGACCCCACTGTGATCACTGACCTGCAGAAATCTGAGTCTGGCTAAGAAGTCGTTGACATAGCTGCCCAATGGCTTGAGACTAGGATAGGAGCATTTGGCCCACTTTTCTGGCACTTTCCCCACCAGCAGACTTCCAGCTATAGCCTCTAGCTCGGCATCCATCACCACCAGCCCCTTAATGGCCTTTATCAGGTTCTGCAGACTCACACGTATAGTGCTGCTCAAACTAAAAGAGCAAAGTACACAGAGATTACAAAATAAACATCATAGCGGGATTGTTTCTTTAGACATTCTGGATGTAAAATGAGCTCAGAGGACTCACTTGTTGTACCGCTGCATTTCCTGCACGAGTACCGTATTCATGCTTTCCTCATAACACACAGGAAACTTGACAAGGGCACACTCAATGTCAAAGTTACATGGAAGCTGCATGGCCAAAATCGGAATATCAGTAAATCACTGACATGTATACAAAATACCCTTTTATCCCAATAACTGTTTATAATCTTACTTTAGACAGGATGTCGTTTGCAATGTCTAGTAGAACGGTATCCCCGCCAGAGCCGCCCCCTCCCTTTGAGCCCCCACCCTGGGTCAAGATGAGGGAATCAAACAGTAGTTTTGTCTGTTGAAGGTCTTTGGAGATGTCAACGTTCTCGTGCATGCCAAAGACCTCGGGATGCTGATTAGAAGGTAGGTTCTATGGAACATATGCAGTGTATTGTATTGAGTTATTCATCAGAGTTTGAATTTAAAACAAGGTCAGCAGTTACTTTATCATAAAGTGGTACCCTGATAAACTCCACATAGTCTTCATAGATGGACTTTGGAGGTGCATGATAATTGCCGCTGGGGGAGAAGGAGTAGCGTGGGTGGTCGATAATATCTTTATTGTAGAAGTCAGCGAGGATTGTCATGAGGAGGCGGCGGTCCCAGTCATCTGTTACACGTCCTCCGTAGTTACACTCTCCAGTCAGATACGTGATGGCCTCAAAGGGAACATCCTCGTACTCATTCACAAAGAGCTGAGGAACAAAAAGAGAGAAGGACAATATAATTATTCATACTGTTTTCCAGTCTTTCATCTATAGTAAGGTCACATTTTTACTTTTATTATGCTACTTTTAATATGACTTTTGCATTGTAGAGATTTTATTGTTTAACCTTTGTCTAGGACCCCAAAATTTCCATCAGAAAAATTAATAAATAAACAGGATTTTTAACACTATGAGCAAAAAGTGAAATAAGCATAACATGTTTTTTTGTGAACATTACTTGCACTACCATTCAAAAGTTTGGGGTCAATAAGATATCTTGTTTAATATAAATACATTTATTACAGCAATTAATTAAATTGATAAAAAGTGATAGTAAAGGCATGTATTATTACATTAACACTGTTCTTTCGAACAAATGCTGTGCTTCTGCATCACAGTTTCCACAAATGTTAAACATTTTCAATAATTATAATAACAATTCTTCAGCAACAAATGTTTGGTGTACAGTAAAGAGCTATAGAATATGGGGAAAAATTATCTGTGATATGAAATATTGTTTAATTGTATTTGCAAAGACAGTAATGAAATTAGCCTGATATGGATCAATTAGTCTGGCATTTTATTAATTTTGAAATACAATTTCTAACATAATACATGTAGTGCAAAAGACACTGTGGTGAAAGTTCAAGCACCTGCAGCTGTCTGATACTAATGCGCAGATCTGACTCATTAAAACCATAAGGAATGTTCCATCCCAGCGGCCCAAACTTTTTTCTCTCCTGGACAAGAGCATGGAAGAAGCAAACTCCATACAGGAGCTTCTCCCAGACCTATAAAACAACAGTCAGTAATAGAATACTATTTTATCTGAAACATGATGAAGAGTCAACATAAGGCGGAAGGCTCAACCCACTAGCTCTTTGTTAGGACAGGCTGCAAAGAACTCAGGGTCAGAGATGGGATCTGACAGATACGACTGCAACAGATTTAACCTCAAGCCAGTGGGAGGCTCATTGGTCATCTTCACGCCATTCTGCAAGATGGTAACTGGAAACTGATGGAACAAAAAAACACTAAATTAAAAAGGGTGAAGAAAACTTTTTATTAAGGCATGTACAATATAAGTGTCCTATTGGTACCATTGGTGATGGGTAGCTGGTAAGCCAAAGACGGAAGTTTGGATGGCATGTGTCAGGGCTGAGATCCTCACAGATCTTCTCCAGAGTTGACATCCAAGACACAGCCAGGTGGCAGTTCTGTAAGCACACCCAGGTGCCCTCCTTCATGGCAGAGCGGATCATCTTCACTGCTATGGGACCCTGGCCTTGTCCCAGAGAGATAGATTTAAACTGGGAGCCACCCATGTTCTTATCATTGGCAAATTTCAGCAGACCTAACAAGATTGGGAAAAACAGTGTTTCGGTGTAGTATTTGACTTGTACACTTGACAGGTTTTACACCTAAGAAAGCTGATATTAAACACTCCCACCAGGGGTCACTAAACCTTCTTGACATACGTTAAAGACACTGAAAAAAGAAGAAAGTGACATTCACCATTTCCTGCATCAGAGAATTGTTTTTGGTTATGTCTTGCTGTTTTTCAATTTCTCTTGCCATGACAACTGTGTCGTGGCAACTGTGCCGCTATTTTAAGAAGATCAAATGACCAACTGAATAAAACAGGCAATCACCTTTTTATGATTATTTACAAAACAAAATAAAAGGCCAATAAAAACACAGAATTAGTAAAGGCTGTGTTACACCACAAAACTTCTGCTAGAATTTCTATATGCCAGATGTCAGAACAAGTCTACAGATTTTAGGGAGTTGGAGCTGAGTCTTCACAGTAAAAAAGCAGTGTTGAGGGGGCTTCAGCCTTTTGGCTTCAGAATATGATTTCAATCAGTTGGAGGATATCAAACATGTCTCATATTTTAAGACTATACCGCTATACTGTATACTGCCTCGTGTTTCAAAATCTGTTCAGATTTTAAAAGTTTATCGATCTCAAGTGTTTACCATAAACATACTTAGTGAAAGATTAAGTACACTCCGCTTTAAATAAGAGAAATGTTTTACTGTTTTACTTAACCAAAGTAATAAATCACTCACTAGCCATGGGATCTGCTCCAGGAGAGAGTACAAACACCAGTGGAATGGTGCAGTTGGAGTCAATGTAGCTCTTACTCAGGTCAAATGGAGGTGGTTCAACAAATCTCTTTCCCAATTTGTCAGTCACAAATTTGCTGATTGCCGGCTCAATCTTTGCGGAAAGGATAAAATGAAATTAGAATAATGGAAAAAAATGTTCCTGTGAGCATTTATTACTTTTTAATGACTATGATCAGAACATCAGAACAAGAGAACTCACTTTATCAGGTCTAAGGCATCGGTAAATTATCATTTTCTGAAGTTCATTGAGTTTATCACACCAGGGCTTGGGCAAAGCTGTGTTGTATGGCTCCTTACTCTCATAAATTGGCAGGAAACTCTCAGGACTCTTATTGAAGCTCTCCCTATATTTAGGTAAAAGAATATTTCAGTATCAGCTGCTGAAGCATTGATATAACATGCAGATGTAACATTTCAGTCATTTCAGAAGGCATTGCAGAGACTACATACTTAAGTCCCTCAAGGGCAGGAAGATCACTGGCCCGGCAGATCTCATCCCAGCTCTTGTCAGGCAGCCAGTTTGGATCGGGGTTGGCGACGTTGTTCTGTAGACCCACACCTCCAGTGAGCAGGAACATAAATTCAGAGTACTCAATCTCCTTCTTAGCCCTTTGAAAGATCAAGTTTAGTGCACAGATTCATTCAAGACCATATAAACTTGGACATAAGCTTCATCATGTCACTGGCAATAATAGGACAGCATTACTTTTATCTAGTAATTTTCAAGAGTGTACTAAAGTTTGAACTTACAGCAGTAGATTAGAACAGAGCAGGAACGAGAAGAGGAGCTTGTCCTTCTCAAACAGTGAACGACACACGTTGCAATACAGGTTATAGGTGAAGTGATCAATCAGGTATCTGAGTCTCTTCTCTAGATTCTTTGATTTATTGCTGTGAAATCCACATGCAAAATAAGCGCAAATGCAATAAAAATCATTGATGCAGAATTTTTAAACTCATATGCAGCTATTCCCCACCTGTCATGTATGGAGTTGACATAGAGGTTGACAAACCAGTTGAGAGAGTATTGATACATGGGGTCGATGTTGGCCAGGTCTGCAATACTGAAGAAGAGGATGGAGGAGTGCTTAGCAATGGCTCTGTAGCCTTCCCTTGACTCAGCTATTTCAATCTCAGTCTTCTCTGCAATCTGAAAATTCACAGAAAGGCACAGAGGTCAAACCCAGAAACTATCATGGAGTTAATAAAGGAATTTCATTTAAACCGGCTATTTAATGCACTACACCTGCTGTTTCTTAGTAATCTCATTAGACATTATCTTGGCAGCATCCAGGATCTGAATCGCACTTTCGTCTTCCAAGATGTTCCCCTCTGAAGACTGCAGAGTTTCCAGGATTTGGTCCTCGATTTCCTTAAGCTGCTTCTTATTGGCTGCAGACTGAAGAATCAGGGCATTTCTCTCCTCTTCTAATTCAGGCCTGAGGGAAAACAGAAGTGAGATACTGTATCTGGCAGACAAAGTCACGACACTAATTCCGAATTATATTTTTCAGGAAAACAAAGGAATAAAATCAGAATCACCTCTCTTTTGCTACCACAATGCCAAGTAGCTGGTCTTCTAGGCCCTCTGGTGTAATCATGAAGTTAAGCAGACACACTTTGGTAGCTAGCTCAGGCAGGTAATGAGGGTTCCTCAGCTTTGTAGTGATGTAAAAGCGGAAGTCACTCGAGTACTCAATCACACTCTCACCCAATCTGATACAGTCCACACCCCCTACAAAAAAAAGCAGGAACTCAGTTTGATTTTTAACCACTCTTTGAGAGTAAAATTAATCATGTAATTGAAATAAACAAGAACTTATTTAAAAGAGTTGTATTAGTAAAACACCTTGCTTAAAAACTTGTTTGAGGAGAAGTGGCTCTAAGGAAGGGTCGAGCTCCTCTCCTACGTTCTCCAGCAGCAGTGGCGTACCAAACTGGATGCAATTCTCAAGTGTTCTCATGTAGTCGGCATCAGTTAGCTTGATTACATTCAAGTTGTGCTCCCGTTCTGAGTTTTTCACCCATTTGTTGGCCTGACCCTGAGGATCTATCATTAATGGCCTGGCAAAGAGAAAATCAGGTGGTTAAACATAATGCTTTGGTTCTAAAATCAGGAGAAAACACTTGTTGTTATTTGTGACACAAAATTTCAAAATTATTTGGCTTTGTTGAGTCATACCATCTTCTAGAGTTGCTCACTACAACACCATTATCAATGGAGAAGCTGTCAGTGGGAAGGCCAGCAATATTCCAGGCCCTGATTTTGATTGGGTCCCCGAGTATCTTACTTAGAGAAAAGTCTTCAGAGGATGGGATCTTCTTTGACTGAGTAGAACGGAACGGAAAAAACACTAAATATTAATTGGCAAACAAGACCAGTCTTCACTGAGAAGAGCAGTACAATACCTTGCAAAGCCTGGCCCACATTTTAGTACAGTCATGGCGAAAGCTGGCAGTGAAAGCTCCAAGGTAAGCAATAACACCAGCAGATATTAGCACATCCCCTGTCAAGTTATCATATGTGCACTGAAGGTCATTGGCTGCTTTTGACCACCTATTTAGAAATAAAGGAATGCATACTCTGTTGGCTCAAATATAGGAATTAACCGACAGCATAGATTTGGTTGTAGTTGATCAAAACCTGGATTTTTCTCCTCCTAAACCTCCAATTAGCTTCTCAGCTCTCTCCAGTTTGCGAGCACAGAGATCCACTTGGAACTCCAGCTGAGCTTTCTCTTCAGTCTTTTCCTCTAAAGTCTTCTGCAGTGAGGCCAGACGATCCTCCACCTCTTTTAGCTCTGCTCTCTTCTGGTTTAGCAGGGCCATGGTGGTGGCCAGGGATTCCTGGGCTACAATAAGGTTGGCTTTTTTAGGTGCTACCACCTAAAAGAGAAAATAATATAAATCTCATCAAGTGGTATGAAACTTTAAAAAAGTATATAATTCCTTATATTAAAAGAAAAAATGATGAAAGAACAAAAACATAAAATGTAAGTGTTTGTATGTTACTTTATTTAATAACTGAAAATATATGCGTAAGATACAGATGAGGGTCTATATCTACAGTACCTTTGCCACTCTGTCATAGACCTCCATTGCAGTGATCCATCTGCAAAGCCCCTCAGCTGCAGATGAGGCCTTGGCCACTTTGGTGGGGTCAAAGTCAGGGTTGGTCATGTACTCACTGCGGATTTTATGCATCACTTGAGCCTTTCACAAAACAACACCATTAAAATACATCAACCGCAGTGTTATGAAACAACCTACTGTACACACCCTACGTAACCAAAAAAGTCTTACAGGGATGTTGTCTTTGTCATACTCCTTCAGATCTTTGAGGAAATTCATTTCTCCTAACAGCTTCTTGCTTGGACCCCAGTAGTCAAGAATCTATCAGAATAGATATCATGCTGTCAGAAAAAAAAGCAAAAAAACAAAGAAAGCTTATGTTATGTGACCTGTCTAGACTCGCTTTTGACCTTCTGTCCAGTTCCAGCAGGATCACTGATCTTCTCTGGTTTGATGTCCTTCATTACACACACCGCTGCCATAACCAGCTTCACTCCTGATGGAGGGTTCTTCATTGATTTTACAATGGTCACATCAGCTGGCTGAAATCACAAATCAACCCACATCTTTAATAATAATCTATAATTTTATAAACCAAAATGTAATCATTCATGAATAGTTGCAGTTTTAAAATGTAAAAATCTAAACCTCTATGTCAAAGTATTAAATTTCTGCAATTGTGCATTCAGCATAAACTGATTAACCTACTGTACTTACATGTAATTTTTTTTTTTAATTATTATTATTTATATACATATATATATAGCGTTTAATAAACTGTGTGTGTCTTGCAGAAGAACATTGCTGTAACTACTTTTCTCTGTTTATATCTATAAAGAAACATACAAGTGCCAGGGCACTTGCAGCGATGCCTGCATGATGCAGTCTAAAAGTCAAAAACAGGGTTTGTAAAATGCATTTATGGGGTACTCACTTATTATTTACATGTAGTAAATTTTGAACACAAAAAATTTATCGACGACAGCTTTAAATGTTTAATAGACTAGTTTAATTGAATAAAAGACAACAAAGACAAGTACATACTAAATTCTTCTTAAATAAATTTTCATACTGAATTGTCATCCGTGCATGTAGATAAACATGATTAGCCACAGGACAGTTACTCTTTCAGTGTCAAAATATGTAGTCTTTCTTACAATAATAATTTGAAAAGCAGTATGTAAAATACTAAGTTGACCTTGAGTGTGTCCAGGGCAGACAGCGCAGCCTCCAGTGCAGGGATGGCCTCGGCCAAGTCACTCTCACACTCATTCTTCAAAGCCTGGGCTTCATTGGCTTTTAGAGTAGCTGTTTCTTCATCCACACGGACAAGTTTGCTCTTCGCCTCAACCTCCACTGACTCCACCTCTATCACCTGAGAAGAGAAAAATGTAGCTAAAGTATACATGAAAACTTGATCAAAATTAAGATACTATATAGTACCTGAAATACTATTATAGCATAAACAGAAACGCTGTAAATCTATTCAATGGTAGTACAAAATTAAGATTTGCTTTAAACAGTACTCTAAGATCAACGTTTCTTACTTTCATTATTTTGTTGTTGTCAATCTTAGCCTGTTCTAGTTTAGGCTGCAGGTCCTCCAGCTCCTTCTTCATTTCACTCACCTAAACCAGGATAAATGCAATAAAATCATATTTATGCCTTATTGATCACGACTATGTGGTTCTAAAAATATCAATTTTCGCATTATATGCACTATTATATGAATTTAAAAGATATTTTTGTCTGCTACACTTTACCTGAGACTCTGCAAAAGCCAGTTTGTCCAATCCATTTGTATATCTGTTTTTAGCACTCATAACAGTGTCTCGTTTTTGAGTGAGAAGAAGTCTGAAGGCAGCTATGAGCTCCAAATAGGAAGTGGGAGTCACATAGTTATGGCGGCCCAGCTCTGATAAAAACCTGCAAATATTACAGAATTTTTTGTTTTTTACAAGCAAAATAAATTAGTCTGTCATCATTTACTCCGCTATTTTCAGTGAATTTTCTAGGAACTCCCCCTTTAACAGATCACACTAACCTTGATAAAAACATCATACCTGTGAGACAGATCAATAGCAGAAGTGTGGAAGGTCTTGCAGATTGGCACGATTTCCTGTCGCTCGAGAACACTCAACTCTAGTGTCTCCAAGAATTTATTAGCCACTCGCTCCAAAGCCTCTTCAGGCCATGGCTAGGGAGATCAGAGACTAAACTGTAACTTCACTTTCAGAGGAGGTTTATATTTAAAACTGGTTTAATCGATCATTTTTTTATTTATAACATGAACAGAAGTTTTTGGTTTCTCCAAATACAACACATAAATGCATAACGGTCTTTCCCCTGCTCTAGTCAAGCTCACCTGAAACCAATCTATGGTGCAGCAGTTAATCAGGGAAGGGAACTGTCTCAGACGGTTTCGGAAGGCATCTCCTATTGGGCTGAAGGCCACTACTATATGTAAGTTTTCTCTGCAGCGAGTCACAAAGTAAGCAAACAGAGCCAGGGGGCTGAACTCCAAATTTTTATTCCCTGCTTGAGCAATGGGCCGTACAGCCTAAAGAGGACACAGAGAAAAACATACCAGAAATTATAAAATGATAATAATTTTCTCAACACATCAAGAGTTTTGTATATGATAATTGTATCTTACCTCCATGATTTCCTGCTTTTCATCGACAGCAAAGATGTTTGGTACCTCTCCTGTGTTTAAAATGCTGTCCACATCTTCTAAAAAGGCTTCATCCTTTATCTGAGCATCAGTGAGCAGAAAGACCATTTTTTGGCCCTTTACTCCAGCATTCTTCATCAGGCGCTAGAAATGTATTAGTAGGCACATTTAATATCTAAATATCTTCTTATTGTTCTTTTCCATTCAACAGTTCAAAGTGACCAGGGGCTGTCAAGCTCCAAATATATGGCAATAAAGACTTGGAATATTGCATACAAGTATTATTTATAAATTCTTTGGTGCTTTAATTGTGTTTTTTTGACATAATAACACACATTTTTTGACAGCATACAGGTTTGGAATGACATTATGGTGAGTAAATAATCAAAAATCTTAATTTTGTTTAATTACCTTCAGATCATCTCTCCATTCATTCATACCATAGCTTTTGGAGATCTCAGGCTGGAACAAAGTCATCTCAGCCATAAAAGTGGCAAGCCTAGTGATGGACTGACGGCCACTGCCTCCAACTCCAACCAACAAAGCATTTCCCCCAGGCTGTTTTAACACACGGCTGATCCTGGACAGGTGCTCTAGGACATAACTACACAAATGAACAAGGGATACAATCAATAAAAAATGTCATACATGAACACATAAAAGGATACTTCGAAGAATGTTGGTGGTTAACTTCCACAGAATGGAAAACAAAATGCAATAGAAGTCAATGAGAACCAAATCTGTTTGGTTATCAACATTCATCAAAATGTCTTATTTTGGGTTCCAACAAAAAAGGTAAGCCATACAGTTTTGGACCGATATGAGGGTAAATGATGTTCATTTTTGAATGGACTAAATTCATGCACTAAAGCTTAAACAGCATTTCAAAAGTTACCGGAATATGACCAAGTTCATGCGGTTCTTGTGGGTTTGGTTGTACTCCTCCAGACAGGCTTCTACCACCTCATTAAAGCGTTCCATAGAGGGAACCTCTGCATAAAGCCTCTCACTTTCATCAACGTCAGGGGTCATATAATCTCCAAATAACAAATTCCGCATATTCTCCTCACAAATCTAAGGAAAAGCAACGAAAAAACATATATGTATATATATATTTGTCCTATTAAATTAGTCTTTTTCATTTAAAATACTTACATTTTGTTACAACTTGACA
>JAUYWG010000061.1:7981503-8013747 GCA_034779775.1 Enteromius afrohamiltoni
CAATCACCTTCCCCATGGCTAGGTAGTCAAGGCCATCTGAGCAGTTAAACACCACGCACTGCACAGCAAGGGCTTTGGCCAGATCTTTGGTGGTCTCAGTTTTGCCTGTGCCTGCGGGTCCTTCAGGAGCGCCGCCCAAATTCAAATAAAATGCTCCAATCTTTAAAAGAGGACAATAAACCAGATACCAGAAAATGAAATAATAATTATGCCTCAAACATGATAAATATGTAGCTATTTTCTGTTATTCTCACAACATAAAAGCAAAGCATAATAAATAGAATAAAAAAAATTGCCATTTAATATACCAAAGTTCGGTAGCATCTGTCTGTTAATGGTGTGATGACCAGGCGAGGTGAGTTTCCAAGGTATTCATAAGCATACTTGACATCACAGTTTATAATGCGGACACGGACATTGTCGCCAGCCCAGTAATAACGTAGCTGAGCAAGCCACTGGAAATCTGTCTCGCTAGAAACTCCTAAAAAATGGATATTAAAAGAAATAATAAAAATTTTGAAGACTGAAGAATGCTTTTTAAAATTCAGAATATCAAAGCTACAGATAGATTAATCAAAACAAGAGAACCTTTCTCCATCAACTCCATGACAACATCCCTGGCATGCACATCTATGGTCACTAGGGCCCCCAAAGTGGTACGTGTCTGCTTGGACAGCTTCCCCCTCACCAGCTCTACAATATCATTCAGCTGATTCTGCAGCTGCCCGTGGTAGTTCTTTAGACCCTTTGAAATGATTCAGATCAATATGTCAGGTACACGGTTAACAAAATGCAATGGTCCACTGATATTCAGAGCGGCTTCCTTACATTAGCACCATTCCTGATGGCCTCATGCACCTCCAGCGTCCAGTACATCTGTGAAGTACAGAGGACCACCTGTCCAGGCCACTCACATACCCACTGACTCCTTTTAACCTCTGGATAAGCCTAAATACAATCAAGTAAGTTGCCTGGTGCATAAAAACTAATAAAATCCAAAAGTTGACACAAAAACAAAAAACAAATGGGAACTTGAGCCTTACCAGTCTGGAGCGATTTATCACATCCCTGATGCTTCTCAGCATGATGTCTTCCACCTGCACCAACCACTTTTCCACAGCTCCTCGTGCCTCAGACGTAGAGATCAGCTGGATGAGCTCCACACGCTCCCCCTCACTGCTGTACATGGCCTGGATGTCCAAGTTAGGCAGGAAGTCCAGTTTGGCGATGCCCTCAAAACATTTCTTTAAGTGAGGCTGCACTCGCATGGGATCTTTGGTTTCTGAGAGAATCTCCAGCATCTCATCATTTGACAGGAAAAAGAATCTATGGAGTGTAAAATAGAAATACTGATAAACAAGACTGAGGATGTATGTCAGAGCGAAAGTACTTACTTAAAAGGGGAAATGCGCAGTGTTGTTATTAACTAAGCAAAAATCTACTGAAATTATTTATTGTGGTAAAAAATAAACATTAGCAGAAAAAGGAGAAATGTTGCTTTGGTAAATAACTAAAATAAATAGGTTAAAATTGAAATATTAAAACTAAATTAATTAATTAATTAAAACACAATACATTAAATAAAAAGCAAATAAATTAAAAAAACAAATGTTACAATTTATTACAAAAATTTAAATATTATAATATAATAATATATAATATAATAATTATTAAATAACACCTTGTGTAGCATCCCTGAATATTGTCTGCTAAAAAAATATTTAAAAAAATGTCAGCACTGCCCCAAATGCTACATTTTAAATATATTACCGTGGAAAAAACAATCTTTTCTTTTCAAGGTATGCATTCAAGCCCTTCATAATGTTCTCAAGTAGGATGTAGGACTCTTGCAGTTTTTCAAACAATCCAGGCAGAGAAGTAGCAGATAAAACCTGTGCAAATGGGAGGATTGGTATTGTTGGTAAAAATCACAATAAATAAGAACATAAGCATTTCTTTTATTGTTTGTATTTAGTATACGTTATCACCTTTGGATCCTTCACACAGTTCATCATGACCTCCTTCCAGTGTTTGTTTACAGTCTGGAAGAGACGGCCCTCCTCAGGCATCTGCTTCATTATATCCTCAGAACTAAAGATGGGTTCAAGGTATAGCCACTGATGTTGAACCTTCAGCCACTCGTCAATAGTGTCTTGGATACGGATCAAACGTTCCTCCCAGGCCTGATTTAAAACAACAAAACTAGCTCACTATTCCTTGCCCATGAAGCAGAAAATTTACAGCTTATTTTTAGCTATTACATTTTTTTTGAAGGTTTTTGAAGTAAGCTTATTTTGAAACAGTTGGTTCATATTTGTGAATAAAACTAAATATACATATTAATTAATTATGCATTTTTTGAAATCCCCAAACTCAAATGCACCTTTATTTCTGTCTCAAAAGGCTTGATGAAAGGAGATCCTCTCATAGTTTGGGTTTTCACGATCTGGTCATCCAGCATGGTTTGAATGTCATCCACAGAAGACAGGATGGACACGCCGGTGTCCCTGTATGGATGATAATGAAATGACACTGTATCCCAGACCTCCAACATATTCTGCATGGCCCTCTCCAGAGCAAATTCCTGAAAGTAAACAGTTTCCAAAAATACATTAGGTGTTTTGTCTCTTTATGGCATATAGCTGCATACAGGAACAGCAATAAATCATACGGGTGTTGATTCACAGTGTTATTACTTTGCTGGCTCCTGCACTGATGTTCTCAAACAATTCCAGGTAAGGGTTGAGATTCTGTTTAAGGATTTTGCGCAGTGTGCTTCCAGAGTCAGGGGTCAAGTCGTTGCCTGCAATTTCTGACATTTGCTCCCAGTGTCGAGGTCTGATGCCGGGGTTACACAGGATGGACACCAATGGAATGTACTCCTAAGAAGAGAATTTCATTTTTGGGCCAATTCACTCCCCAAAAAATAAACAAGAACGGTTTTAATTGTTCATATTCGTATGAACTAACCCTTCAGTCTATCGGATGTAACACTACCTTAAACTCTTTGACTTGCTCCACAACACTGGTGCAAATGAGAATAGTGGCACTCTCCTGTTTGTCCTCCTCCTCTTTGGGCTTCCTCTTCAGTCCTCCTATTTTCTCCTTCTCTTGCTCAGCCTTCTTCTGTTTCTGCTGGAAGAGCTTTTGCATCTTGTATATTTCTCTGAGGCACTCCTCAACCTCCAGCTCAATACTCTCTCCGTTCAAATCCAAGAAAGACCCGTCCATCCATCTACACTCACATGACAGGATAAGATGTAATTCTTTATAACATAAGTCCTTGTAGAAAAAAAAGAAACTATAATAATTGAATGAGAAGAATTTGATTCCACAAACCTCTTTCTTGTGCGTTGCCATTTCAGAACTAAGTTGAAGAGCTTCTGGTAGGGCTCAATAGATTCCTTGATCACCTCCACCTCAGGGTATGAGGTTTGGTCCCATTTGTAAAGGGATTCTTCTTTGTTGATAAAGACAATTGATTCCTCAATGTCCTGAATTCTTTTCTGCACAGTTCTCACATCAGAAGCATACTGGAAAGGATAAGTAGTACTACAATATAAATCTTTTTTTTTTTTATTAAATGAAGTGAATAGTTTAGCCCAAAAAGAAAACTTTGACATGTTTTCTTACATTCATGTCATCCCAATGATATAATATGGGAAGTAAGTAAGAGTTTTTGGCAGACAAAATTGGCATTTTAGGTAAACTGATATTTTAACTGGACAAAACAACCTGAAGATTTCAGTACCTGTTGCATCATATCAAGTTCAGAGCATTGTGCAAATTCCTCCATCCTGCGGCCTACTTTCTCTAGCTCTAGAAGCAGCTTCTCTTTTCGACCTTGAAGTTCTTGTTGACCCTTTTGCTTGGCTTCTTCCATCACCTACAACAACAGAATGCATAAGTCCTTCTAACAGAAAATAGTTTGTATTTTTGATTCACTGTATGTCCTTTCATGATACCACCTCATCACTTTGATCGAAAATTGGGTAAATGTTTTGCGGCCAGAGCAGTACTGTAGCATTCAGTTCAAGGTGCTCAGCCTCAAAAATATGTACATCCATCAAGTAATTCATCCTGTGTTGTGCTTCCTAAAAAAAGGTAATATAAAAAGTTATATTTGAATTGTTATTTGCAGTAAGATCGTTTAAAAATAAATACCGGTAGTTTTGAGGTACCCACCATTATCCTATTGTTGAGTTCCTCTATTCCTTTGGTTTTCACCTGATCAATGTAAGTTATCATTTCCATCATGTCTTCTGTGGTTTCAGGCACTTTCAAAGCCCTGTCTCGAATAGCCTCAAAGTCTTTACAAATGCTGGGGGGAAAAAAATGCAGATATATACATCGCAGATCTAAAAAGAAATTAGACAATGGGATAATTCACCAAAAATGTCACACAGGTTTTAGAAGACACAAAAGGTGAATAAATAATGATAGAATGTTCATTTTGGGATGAACTGTTCCTAAAACATTAGCAAAACAACTGAAGCACTGAACTTACTGAAGACTGCATTGATGGTGTGAGCTAATAAGCTTCCCAACAATGATTTCAGAAAGGGTGTTCGCTTTCTTTGCAAGCCCTTGCTTGAGCTCCTCACAATCCAGTCGTACCATGTCAAAATGGATCAGAGAAGGAAGACAGGATATCTCTTGGGACAATTTACGAAACCGCTCCACTTGCTAACGTGATACATGAACACACAGACATGTAGTATACAACAGATTAAACACACAAAAAATAATACTTCTTTAAAAATATTAACGCATAAATAAATATCAAAAGTACATAAATATCAACCTCAGATATCAACCTTTTGAATAGTAGTGTATATAATATACTGAATTAAACATAAACAGACCTTAGTGTACTCATCAAAGGAATGCTCTTCTTCCATTAATGTTTCCACTTGAGCCTGTGCTGTCCCATTGACTAACCAGTCATAGCTGTCAACTAATCAATATTCATGTAATTGAGCAGAATAAAACACAAAACACAATACACACTGTGGTTTTACCGCATTAATATGTGGTTGTTAGGTGTTGCTAGGGTGTTTTGCTTACCATAACTCTGGAAGTGTTTGGCAGGTCCATCCAAGTTTATTCTTACAGCATTTCTAAGAGTGGTCTTTGCCCAAATCTGAATATGATCTGGGAGCTTGGCATCCACTACAGAAATGTTGCCCTCTGTTAACCATGCCTGGACTGTCTGTACTCTCTGTGGGACAGGCAGGGCTTAATATCAAACATGAGCTCATAAACTCATCCGATCTGATTCACACAGTCAAAAGAATTATGCGCAACACAACTGCACATAAATATATTACCCAACCTGCATGGTATTGCTGATCAGGTTTGCAATTTCAAGAACAGCCTCCTCTAGATCATGGAAATTGGGATAAAAATCCATCTTTTCGTCATCAAATATTAGGTCCATCTTGAATAGGGGAAGCTTGCTGATGTTGAGGGGATCAAACAAGCTGACAAATGCTACCACACTCCTCTCAACTAATGCCTTTAGCTAGAAAAGGGCAAACAAAACTAATCATTCCATTATCCCAAACATCAATAGTTGGGGAAAAATCTCATATACAATAATAGCAGATATAAAACCATTACTCTGCTCACCTGATTGGATAAAAGCGTTGAGGCACAGTTGTAAAAGGAGTCAAGCTTTTTAGGTTTGACTTTCTGCACAGTGTCTTTGCTGGTGAGCAGGTGAATGACTTTGGGGAACCAGGATTTCATGAGTCTGTCCTCTACTCTCTCACACTCAACAGCCACTTTGTTCTTTAGACTTTCACTGTCTACAGGGCCTGTGGACCTTTATAGCAGGTTTCAAGATGTACATTGCACATTCAAATTTCAATTCATATGGATACTTAAATATACTTCTAAAATAATAAAGAGTTTTTTAAATTTAAATGAAATTTTCTTAATGAAAAGTTTTTTTTTATTACTTAAAAATCTGCTTTAAACATTACTGAAAACATTTATACCAATTTAAATAAATAAATAAATAATGACTCTTCATTCAGCAGTACCTGCAGTCCGAGAGATCAATAAGGAGCAGTTGAGAGAATGTGCTGTAGCAAATATCAAGGACACTTTTCATGACCGGATGTAATATGTGTAGATTCTTCAGCATCTCTTTTCGGCTGTGCACAAAGCTGTCATGCCATGGACAGGAGAAGTCTAGAATTCTGGGGAAGCAAAACCAAGATCATAAGAACTGCTCTTTTGCCAAGTACACTTGATAATCTGTTAAATTAAATATGGCTAGAATATTTACATTTTCATGTATTATTATTTATTTTGGAATCGGCACTTACTCTGAAAACCCGTTGGTGTCTCTACAAATTGTGTCAGCAGACTGTGGATCTTTTAGTATAGTACTCACTAAAAAAAACATTATTACAGCTTAATGAAAACCCAAAGGTTTGATTAAGTTACTTTAAAAATTAAAACAATTTTAATTTTAAAACACACACATAAACAGATGTGGCATTTATATTATTTCCTGTGAATATACACCAGAGCATCAACTAGACTCACCTCTGTGCTTGGTCATGACTCTGAGGTAGGTCTCACCGACCTCTTTGCATATGTCTTCAAGCAACTCTTGCCTGCCGGGCGCCTGGAGGAGCCGATGGGGCACACGGGCCAACATGGCATCCAGCCACTGCTGCTGAAACGGTGCAACAGGACTTTGCTCAACACAGTCTTTCAGGAACAAATAGTTCATCTAGGAGAATATGAAGAGAAAAGAATAAATCACAATGATATGAAAAAACAATTTGACTTATAAGGTAAAAATACATACATATTGTTTTCTCTCTTCACTGATCATCTGGAAAACAAAAATAAATTAGATTATTAGCAAATACAATACATATAATAATATTGTATGGTGAATGAGATCAAGTGAAGAATTCATACTGTTAAGGGAAGCTCTGGTTCAGGGGACGGAGGAGATGATGGCCCTGCTTCTTTGCCCCGCATGTAAGCTTGCATTGCCCTATCAACTCTGACACAATTGCAGATATCACATTACGCTATTCATCTACTATATTGCATATGGTAAACACTTTACAAATTTTGTATTAATTAATTATTAAGTGGCATTTTTAGACCATAAATTATGTCACCATTTATTTGAATGTGTACTTTAAAACTTTAGAAATGCTAAAAGGTGACTACAAAAGAAAAACGTTGAAAGTAGTTGTACAGTAAGATTTGTAAACATTTTAGAAAGAGGTTTCTCTAATTTTATATCTGCATTTTAACCTAAATCTTCATCTTGAATAAAAAAAAGCCTAGGATAATTTTCAACAGCCTATTAACACAATCAATAAAAACACTAAAGACAACAGCAAACCTCTTACATCATTTTCTGGAGCTGTTGCTGCTGTTGTTTGCTCCTCCTGTGCCGCAGGAGTTTTCTCCTCACGGCTAGTCTGCTCTCTGGAAGGCCTCCTAAAGCTCCCTCCTGGGCCGGTGGGCTTGGGATAGGAGACAGGATATTGTTCCTCCTCAAACCACCCACCTGGGACTTCAGTGCACCTGCCGAGGTCGGCATTTTTACCGTCTAAAAGAAAATAAGAAGAATTTGTTCCAGTTAGCATATATCACTGCCACTGTACGCATTATTCGCTAGAACTAAGGACAACAACCTCCGAAACAAAGTACTGTACTGAATTACCAAATTAAATATAATTACAAATAATTATAGAAACCAAAATTGTAAATAACCATGTGCATTTAAGGATCAGACATGCTACCGTTTATAGTAGCTTTAACGCGTCATTCGTACTCCTAACGGTATTTATTTTTACTCCGAGCTCCAAACTCTAAGTTTGTTGAATTTCCGTCAACACGTTGGTTGCCATGGAAGCACAAACGGAAGTGCATTGCTATCAGCGAGCGCAAGGAGCGAAGTTTAGTGCTGCAAGTGATGTCTATACGTCATTCCTAAACAAATAAACGAAGAAAAAGATTAGTGGTGATCGACTCCAAATCTGTAGGATTTTCTTTATTTTGTGTACTCACGTTAAACAAAATTACAGGCTCATTCATAATTTCGTTTTTAGGTTTTGTTTGTGTTATGTGGTTTATGAGATGAGTATGACATGGGTATTACAATATGTAGGTGTTTTATGTGTTTTACAGAAGAAACAAAGTCATGCTATTTCGGAGCAAGTGGGTGAGTAACGTTAAACGAGTGCATTTTGATATACCTTGTTTGTAAGATGATGTCAACAAGGTTTTAAAACATTTAAATAACGATATATCGCGCTGATTCATCTTTATAGATATCTAAAGGCCTTCATATTTATTTCTTTACATTTTACTTAATTTTTACCACCAGTACTTTTAAATACATTATAATAAATTTGCATGAAAATGTATTTTAATGTAAAAAAAATAATAAAATACTGATGCAGTTATTGTTATTTACATGGCCAAAAAAGTAGGATAAAATCCCGACAAGTTGTAAATCACAAAGATCTTTAAAACAGTATAGCAGACCTACAATTCAATTAATTGTCAGTTATCACTCTATAAAGTATCTACCAGTAATATGTCTTACTGAGATTATATATAAATGCTTAGTTTTAATATCAAAGCAAAATATCTGTGTGCTTCATTTTGTTATGCCTTGCACATTCCATTATCCAGTTAGTAAGACTGAAACAAGTGTGTATTCATGGCCAAACAAAAGCCAATGTGTTTATTTTATGATCAATACACACCACAAGAGGGCAACATTTCCCCAACATCATTACAACAGGGCGTTCACAATCCAATGCACAGGGTGTGATTAATGTAGTACTGCTAGATGCCCTGTAGTTTAATTACCTTCAGAGAGATCCTGCTTAGTCTGTCTGGGTGAGAACAGTCTGGGTGTGATTCATTTGCAGCTAAAGAGGTCCAGTAAACGTCCTTCACCTGAAAATGACTCCTCGTGTAAGCAAATTCATAACAAAGCCTGTCTGAGAGGACAAGACTGTCTGGGAGGTTCTAAATCAGAGGCGCCAGTTTGCAAAAATACATTTCTACAAAGTACATTCAAGCCTATGTTAGTAGTTTATCCTTTGCAGTTTACAATTTGAATAAACTACATTCTGCATTTTCTATGATATTGGTCAAAGGAAGCTATTATTTCATGATTTTACTTCTACTTTTATGATTTTACTTGAAGGCAGTGCCACACATTGTGAACATTCGTCTCCATTGCATTTCACTGCATTAAGGCCAATGCGAAGGCGACATTAAAATAGGTCTGTCTTACCCGATAAAGATGACTGACAGTTGTCACTCTGCTCATCAATCACACTGTAAACACATTACATTCAAGACAAGGGGCAAATGACCCACTTGGCTCACTAAAACCACTCTGCTGGCATTTAGACAGTATAAATTTAGATAACACAATGTTGCCCATAAACATAGTTGTATATTAAAATGCACAAATCTTTTCTTGTTTTTTTTTGTTTAAAAAGCATGCCATACCACAAAAGCCAGTGAGGTCCAGGGTGTGTTGAACCCCAATGAATGTAATATGGACAAAAACATCTGAAATGATGAATACTATTTTCTTTTTTGTTTCACAGAGAAAAAGAAAAACTTGCAGGTTCAGAACTACATAATTCTAATCTTTTATTATCTTTTTTTTGGTGTATACCTTTAAAAATTCCAATTTTAGCTTTAGTTTATTTAGTTGTATTTATTTTAGCACTGAAACTTATTTGATTTGATTTAATATCCATATAATATTATATTTTCATTAATAATGAAAACAGTTTGTTATGGTTTTAGTTTCAGTTAATAATAACCCTGCCATGCATGGTGGAGACTGAAAGGTTTAGTAGGTTTTGTACATTTATCAAAGCTTTCAGCGTAATCTAGGTCAGTTGTCACAGCCTTTAATTGTGCTTCAACACAAATTCACACTCTCCACTAATTTCTAGCCATGCAGTGCTTATGAAACTAGGCTCCTGGGATGGGAGTTGAAACGCATAAACCCTTTGCTTGAGGTCAGCCGGCAGCTACTGTATGTTTGTATGAGAGAGAGGGCGCAGAAGAGAGAGAAAAACGATAGGGGAGGGGTAGAGGAGTGTGTGTGAGGGTGTGGGGGAGAGAGAAAGGCTGCAAGAATGAAGGCTGTGAGGCGAATGACGCACGATTATCTCCCCGCTGCCTGCTGATTGGCTGCGCGGGCTGCCCGTCAGAGAGCCCAGGTTTAGGGATGTGTGTTCAGAGCAGATTATGAAGCAGACCTCATCTCTGGCAATCTCGTCAGATTGTCTCAATGGCTAAACACAAGCTTTTCCTGTTTTTTTCTCTGTTACTTTGTGTGTTTACCTCTCTGTCTTTGCCCTTCGATCAAGTGCCTGCGATCCTGGACAGGAGGTAAGAGCTGCGCTTTCAGCTCTAGCGTGGGGAGGGGGAATGGGGCAGTGATGCTGTGCAGCTGATGCACTGTCTTAGTCTTTTACAGTGGGCAAGAGACACCAAGAAAATGCGCTTGATTAGGAAAATGTCGAAAGAGTATTCGTGAAACTTGGGAATTAATTTGCCGCGTGTGGGCTCTAGATACAGAGCATGTTGTGGTTCTGCTGCAGTTTTTCTATGCTGTAACTACAAGACATGCAAACATGGCTATGACAATGGGACAGCAGGCAGACCCCATCCAGTGTCTGTAGGAGTCAGTTTACAGATGCTACTCCAAGAAACAGAAGAAAGAAGTGAGGTCGTGATGGCTCTGGCTGTATGAGCATCTCAGAGCATCATTAAATAATCAGTTTATTGTTCTCTTTTACAGTTGCTGAATTCCTTTACTCGTAGCAGAGCTGGAGCAGCATAAATATATAGAATTTGAATTTAGATTTATTTACAAAATCAGAGGTAACTGCATGAGAACAAGTAGGAATAATAAAATAGCAGCCATTAATATATAATACTAGAGTTATGATATTTATAAAGGGTAACATTTTGCAAAGTTTTTTATTTTTTTTTAATTAATTTTAATGTTCGCAAATTATTTTAAAGCTATTTCTGTGCTTCTGTGTCTTCTATTAGTTATATTCTGTACATTTTAAGTAGGTTTGAAAAATGTCCGCTATATATAGCAACTTTTAGATAAAAAAAATACAATTATTAATTATTTCAAGCATTACTTCATTTATTATTATTTAAAGTATTTTTATTAATATTTTATGAACAATCTATTATTAACTTTTTGTTTGTTTTTGTATTTTTATTTGAAATAAGTTAAGTTGCATTTGGTCAAAGAAACAAAGCTATATTTACAAGTAATTATTCTGTTATTTTTCTGTTACTCTATAGAAGTTATTCATGCTTTTATATGCGAATACATGAATATTACATGTGAATATATTATATAGACATCAAGATGTCTTCCTTTTGCTCTGTATAAACCGCAGCTATATGGTAAACAACCTACCAATTTCCCCATCTCTCCCCAGATCTTAAAGCTTAGGATTTTTAGAGATCAGATCAGCATTGCAGGCTGTTGAAACATTGGGGATCTTGTTAGTGCAGAAATGTGTCTAAGGAGTAAAAAGTGTTGAGTGGTTTACAACCCTCCTCAAGTTTCTCAGGGTCAATGCATACGGCAGACCAAAACAGACACAAATGCCAGCCAGCGGAATTAAACCAAAGGCTATAATCTTATTACCATCAAACAGACAAATCTATTTTAAAACATGGTTGGGTTTGTAGAGTACTGTGCTAGTGTACTATGCTAATCTGTATTCTAAACCTATTATCTGTATATGCAAAAGATGATGTTGAGCTCTGACAGCGGCAGTGAGGTGAAGACATAGTGTGAGTGCTGCTTTTCATTACATAAATGCTCAATTCAGCACTTAGGCTACTGTGTCCAGCCATAACCAATGACAGCAGCGCAGTCCTCAGCTGCTGACCTCGGTAAACTGGCATTAGAACAAAGGCGAGAGTCACTCCTCGTGCACACACACACTCCTCGGCAGGGATCGGAAGACCACATTTGCTGTGTTTAGACCGTTTTTAGTTTAAAATTTTTAGCAGAACTACCCGGAAAGAAGAAGAAGAAACTGTACATATATAGTTCTCAGGCTCTTTATATGTCATTTTTATATGCCATTTGGGTGCTTACGTCTAATTTTTGCGCAGAACTACACAGAAATAAGAAAAAACAGTACAAATATAATACAAGATCCACTAATAAATATGATTTTTATATGTCATTTCCAGTTTTGGATTACATTTTTTAGCAAAGCTAGCCAGAGAGGGAAGAAAGACTGCAGAAATGTAGTTCTAAAGCTCTGCATATGACATTTTCATATTTTCACACCTGCATTTGTGCCGTATTGTCACCTTAATTTGATTATAGTGGTTTTACGACTCAATATGCTGCGCTGTTGTTGATTCAGTGCTCATATCGCGCTTAGGAACTGAATCAACTTAAATGCTCCATGTGGTAATCTGTTTATTTCCCCACAAGTCTGATGTTTTGCTGTTTTTAATCTCTTACATGATCACAAAGCTCTAAGCATTAATTTCAGTGTAGTAGAGGTGGGTGGTGTGGCCAAACTGGTGCGGTACGTAAGAGACAAACCTAAAGAGAGTAAACCAGGGTCATCTGATGCTCTCATTTGCCCTCACTCACCCTACTGACTGTAAAAAGGCTTTAATCTAGGCCCAGTTCTGGATGTCAACACAGCAGTAAACCTTCTCCCAGGTAGTCCGGCAGATTCTTAATAAGGTTTTAGGAGTCTGCCAAGCTCATTATCTCTGTGATTAGACGTATAAACGGTTCATCTTAGAATAATCCAGCAAGTTCAGGCGCGAGGGACGAGGTGGCACAAGATAAATATACATGTGCGTACGTATACGAAAGGTGCTGTTAAGCGTTTTGTTCATGGACTCAAGGTGCTAAGCACGTGAGAATCATGACATTCGACTAAATGTCTTGTCTTCTCCTGAGACGCTAATCTGGACTGAAGATGTCAGACTTGTGGTCATGCATCACTGCTGCAACGAGCTGAGTGGATCTATGGGAAATCTGTCTTAGACGTTGATAAGTAGGCCAAGCCTGAAACAAAGAGATCAACCCCCTTATTGTTTTGCTTTGTTTCTCCATTACAGCTCAGAGGTCCCACCATATCAAGCTGTGAGAATAAGAACAGGTGAGTATCTATTACTTTTATGCTTTTTGGGTTGGTTGAATTATTTGTGCACTCTTGTGTTTATCGATTTATTTTTTTCAGTGCATATTGCTATTTTTGTGGTCAACAATTCATCCATGCAAGTCAATCTACAAAAAAAAATGTGTTTGCCTTCGTAGTCTTTAATCCAAATCTAAAAATGCTCCTCAACTTTAAAATGATGGTTTGATGACATATCAACATGACATAATTAACCACGCCCCTTCAATTAATAAATGAGTCGGTTTAATTTACAGAAAGACTCACCACCAATAAAAACTGATATTAACTTTTGTATCATGGCAGATTAAAAATTAGGTTTCGTTTAAAAGCTAATGCAAATAAATGAATAATAAAAATGAATAATATTCAGTAATATTCAGATTGAATGAAAGAATACAATGCTATATTGTGCTGATTGTAACAGTTTTATTTCTTAGATTTGTATTTCTTATTGAATTTCATTTTCATACCACAGAAACGACATAGTATATTCACTTAAAAGCAGCAATCTGCTTTTGTGCTGAAATCTCCCCCATTGTCCTATTTTAACATTTTGTGATGCAGATGGAGAACATGTTGAGAGTCCAAGTGCCTCACACGAGGAGAGTTATTCGCCTGCAGCTGAAAATCCACTCAGAAGAATACTGCAGGTATTGCATTTTCCCTGATAGTCAATGTGACCTTGGCTTCCATAAGCAACATCTCTGTCTTAATTCACTCAGCATCCTACAAGAATCACAACGTTAATGTTAATATTACGTATCATGAGGAAAAAAGCATTTGTGGGCCAGTTTGTCATATGTGCTGTTTGAACCCTGAGTGTTTTCTTCTGTAAAACCCATCAATAATGCACTTGATCCATACATTGTTGCTCAGTTTTTCCTGTTATCATACTGAAACAGCCTTTTGGATGGCATCTGCATGCCCAGCCCAGAACCAAGCGGAAGTTACTACAGTCTACCAGCTCGGGACCCTACTCCCCACTGACTGTAGCTTACAACGGCAAGATATGCATCCTTTTCAAAGCAAAGAGACTGGCTATTCGATACAGAAACAACACTTTCCTGGACCTCACAGAGAGGGTATTTGGACCCAATGCACAAGTAGACACCAAAGGCTCTGTTTGTACAAAGGAGAAGGCCATGTATGTAAAAATTCTTCTTGCCATAGATTCAGTATCATATATTGCAAATGTCTGGGGCCTTAAACTAAAAAAAGCAAGTGTTTTGTTAAATATAGGATTGTTTATATACTAGTTAGAATATTTTTTGTAGATTTTATATGTAAGACAGTGGCCTTAAAAATATTTTATACAATTAGACATTATGTTATTTATTCAAATATATTTTGTTATATAACAAAGTATTTAACACAATATTGGACGAAGTGGCATAACTTAAAAACTATTGACAAAATTATTTCATTTTGATTTATTAAAAAATAATAAAACAGTAGCTATATTGTTAAAAATAAAAAGTATTTGTTCCATATTTCTCAAAAAAATATTTACTTTTAATGTGCAAGGATACATTACATTGGTGACAATAAAGGCATTTATAATGTTACAAAACACTACATTTCAAGTAAATGCTGTTCTTTTGAATTGTTATCAATGTTAAAATGACATTTTAATAATTATTCTTTAAATTATTAATAATATTCTTGATATTACTGTTGATCGATTAATTGCAGCCTTGGTGAGCATTAACTTCTTCCAAAAATATAAAAATCATTTTAAATTTGGTGATATATGTATGTATATATATTCACAGATGCAGTTTTGTTTTGTAGTTGCATACTGATGACAGTCTTACATTTTCATAGGCTATCTTTGCGCTTGGGTGATGTGGAAGACATCAGGGGACTTGTCATCAGGTAAGCACTCTTTTTCTATATTTGCTTGCGCAAAAACCTGATAATTACATTCGATTGTTAATTACTTCCTCTTGCCTGTTTTCTGAAGGCTTCAGATGTCCAACACATATTATGAATCAGTGGGCCAGAACTGGTTCACTCTGGACAGCGTTCACATCCACTACAACTGGACTCATGAGGCCACATTCAATGCTACAGAGGTCTATGCCCCTGCCACCTATTCTTACCACTGCCAGCATGTCAGCAGCTTACAGAAATATGACACCCTACTGGTGCCCAGCTCCCACACTGACAGCTCGGCAAACTGGCACATCACTTTCACTGATTTCCAGGTAGCTGCCATGAAATGTGCTTGAGAGTTATTAGAAGTTCAGTGTAGCTGACATATTTGAAAATTACATATTTTGTGTATTATTTATAGCAAATACTAAAAATAAATTGTACTGTATTGGCATTTATGGTTCCTTGAAAAACCATCACTGGAATGAAAAACGGTTATATTATGGCATTTTAAAAAAATTATTATTATTATTTTTTCTTTTACAAAATTTGACAATATGTCACAGGTATATATTATAAACTATATTCAAAAATTAATATATCTTTCAAGACATTTCTTGAAGTGTTCATGTTGAAGTACTCAATAAAATTTACATTTATTTACAATTATTAAGTCAAGCCACCCTATTTCTATTAAAGCACTTAATACAGTACAAAATGTCAAAGTTGAAAAAAAAAAAACGCTAAATAGCTGAATTATTTATGGAAACATTCAGCTCTAAAAACAATAGTGTCAATATTCAGATCAAGTCTGTAGTGTTGTTCAGACAGTGTTGTTTTAGTTCGGACAGAGCTGCACAAATCTTGTATTTTAATCATGAGCACGATTTTTGCTTCTCTCTCAGTTTATTAAACATTACTGTCATGAATATTTGCTGCCTGGTTATTTATCCCAAAACGCAGCAAATTCTAGCGACAGAAATTAATTTAAAGAAATGTATTTGATTTATTAATTTTACAGTTATCATCTTAGATAGAAAACATTTATGTTATTCTTCCTGTCCCTAGATCCAGGCCTTTAACGTCCAGTCCAACAAGTTTGCTTCAGCCAGCGACTGTGCAACCTTTTTCACTCCAGCCATCTTGATGGGCCTGATCACCTCTCTGATTCTGCTGCTGGTGTTGGCCTACGCCCTGCACATGGTCGTCCACCTCAAGCACATTGACCGTTACGAAGAGAACAAGACCACCGTCTACTTCCCCCGCACCCCCGAGGCCGAGCTCCCAGACAAGAACAGCGTGTGAGGAGCGACGATGGTGCTGTAAAACCAGCCGCAGACCAGCGTGGAAAGGATTGCTAGTTCTGATTCTGGATGGCTGCATTGTCCTCTTGGTCTTCCTCCTGCCTGGCACAAAATCCACTTCTTATCGCTGTCTAAACCTAATGTCTTACGGTCACAGGATGAGATCACCTGATCAATCAGGTGTTAAAACCCAGACTGGAGCCAAAACCTGGACAGATCACGGCTTTCCAGGACCAGGACTGGGAAGCCTATGAAATGGGGACGAAAAATGCGAAGAACGCGTTTTAACAGACCACCGGTCCACTGGTGGACTTTTCAAAGCACTTCTCTGACTGGATACGAGAACTGTGGTTAGAAATAAACAAATTGACAATGCGGCGGTGGCAGAAAAGACTGTGAAACAGAAATGACTGTGGTTTGATATGGAAGTCTTCTTGGGTTTTTTATTTACAGTACTTCATAAATCACCCTCTCATGCATCAGAAATGGAGTCCCTAGACTGATCTGCCAATTACAAGAACTGTTTTTTGACTGCCAAAGTGGTGCAAAACTGTTTGTCAGCCTCGATGGGTAAATGACAGTAACGATGTGAATAAGAAACATACAAAACAAACCATAAATGTACAATGCTTAATACTATTTATGTATTCCAGGACTATACAATGTAGATTCAGGAACTCCATAAATATACTCATTGGCTTTAAACAATCAGCTAGACACTCATATTGATCTAGATTCAACTGCTCTTTTAGTAATTAACAAACTTCCAGTATTAAGCACCTTCAAATCTATAAATATTAAGTGTATAGCAAGAAAAAAGACTTTTTTTAAGCTTCAGAAACTGATATATTGCACAGAATTTTTTTTATATGATCTCATAATTGCTAGATCTATATGCCGTCCCTTTTCAGGTGGAATATATTAGGACTAATAGATGAATTTAGCACCCCTTGAGAATTTATAGCACAGACAGTATAACTATAGTGAGGTGATGCTGAAAGAATGCTGTACAATTATTCATGTAAGTGTTTAATACCCTCAGTATCATAATCAGTATACCTCTATATCTACAATTATAACATCAGTAAATCATTATCACAATAACCTGCAGCATGACAATGACTAGAGATAAACCTCTACCATGGCACGTCTGATACTGGAGGTAGTAATGTGTAATGTGTTCATTTGAATGACGGTCGTACACACTGAAGTGCACAAGAAGTTTCCTGAACATCGGTCGATTCAGTCTGAACAATAAACAGTGATCAGATCAAAAACGGTGCGTCATACTTTTCGATCTTCAACGGTAGAGAAACGTTGCATGGCTTTTTTTTGTGTATTGTTCTCTATTATGGGAAACAGTGGTCGTGGCTGCACAGACTGCTGCTGTAGGGATCTCCGCTGTCTTTCTTGCCCACCTCATGCTGGCTGTCTGCTACAGCCCGGGTTTTTGTGGCGAAAAAGCAGCAACCCCCTTCTGTCTGATTTTTCCTGCCCTTTCTGCCATCTGCTCTCCTCTCACTTCTCAGCAGGAGCCTGTGGCGCTGATCTCTTACCGGCACAGTTCACCTGTCTGCCTTCGAAGCAAACTTTACTCACACATGCACTACTTTCTGCGTCGCTGACTCTCACAGCACTGCGTGTTTTCCTGCAGGGTCTAACAGCCTCACAGCTGGCTTTAGTCTGGCTTTGTGATAAATATACAAACAATACCGTGTTGGTCATGGCCGAGTGCTTCATACGTTTTTTTCTCTTAATTATTTACTTTTATTCCACTATACTTGATATAGACTGATCAATCCGTCATCCTTTTATATTTCTTTTACTTTTATATGAATCACTCAGCAAATTCCTGTTACATGCAAACACAACTATTCAGCCATCAAGTGTACTGAAAATAATCTCATCAGTGTTAATGTCACTGTTGTTGCATTGTTTGTCTTGTTGCTAGGTTGATCATTTTGTACATTGTATTCGACTATTTACATTAGCGGAAGCATTAAGATAATCTAAATGAAAAAATATTAAATAATTCTCAAATCAATATTTCACCATGCCCATCTCATGTAAAATCCTTATCACTAACTAAACCCCAACACTTCACTTTCGTCTGCATTTGTGCTGTAGATTCCTATTAATGATGAAAGAAATTATTTATGAACAGGCCTTGTGATCAAAATATACACATTTTTATTATTATTATAAATAAAAAGGGTAGATATTTCCTTTATACGTCATTGAAGACATCGATTCTACAAATAAATCGTGATGAAATGTATATATATTTTTTTTTTACTTGTTTAATGGTGAATATAAAGGTATTAAGTATTTGAGAGGATAAAAGAAAATGGAAGTGACAGAGAAATAGTGTAATCTTCTTAATCTAGCCTACGAAACACTGAATTATTCAGGCACTTGAGGGCCATTTTTAGATCTAAATCTAAGACAAACTCAGCTTCATTTTGTTGTCATTAAAGCTTCTGAATGCTTATATCGCAGGGATTTATGACCATGACTCATCCTTTTTAAAGATTCAAGGTTATAGTGATGGCACTGGACAAGGTCGCTTCAAGCCGAGGGATATTCTCCGCTGGTGATCGAGTCTGATTTTTCTCAGTCCATCTTGTGCAGTCAGCACTTACGTGGGCAAGAACTATGAATGAGACAGGTTTGCTCTGTCACCATGACAACAAAGGGAAAGATCCATACAAACCCTTTTCCGTCTTCCGCCGAGGATGGCAAACTCTCTTAGTTCCAGATCGGTTGCCTTGGTTTGTCAAATTTAGAAAAAGTAGCCAGTCTGAAAAATAAACGTAATTATTTCATACAGCGATTTAATAGAATTAAACTGCTTATGAATAATGTAACATATATAAGACTCAAGAATACAATTTTGCTAAAATGTAAGCCATCTATCAGACGGTTTCATAAATTTGAAACCATTCTGTAGCCTTAAACGCCAGATTTGTCTGATAAGGTCACACATTTCTTAAATGTGATGCTGTTAATCCTTATCAGTTGACAATTTCAATTATCTAAGAAAATTTTATAACCTCATACTTCCCCAAAAGCACTCTAAGCACCCTCTAAACTATTAAATAAATACGTGACCATAAATAAATGCATGTAGTTGTAAAGGGTTGTATTTTGTTTACCTTTACGTTCACCTTCAAATGATCGGCGTGTCACGTGATTGACATCTTGACACGCCACTAATAGTATAATTTATCAAATCACAGTGCTTTGGTTGGCATTTGGCACCGATACAAGCACGGATGACCACTATTGTTAACCGTTTTTACATAAGAGACGCCCTAATGAGTGAAACAATGGGCCTGAGTGTATTCTACCATGCAGCTGCAGCCTCTTTTTAGCTGCCTCAGGACGCTTGTATGCCCATGTGAGCGGGACGAGACCTCCAGACCATCACCTCCAGGGGGGCATCACATGACGATGCACGCAAATAATTTTCGCAAAGTAATAATTCCCTTTGATTAAAATTTACTTCTGCAGCGCTTTAATATTGTGTTCTTTCCCACCCAACTATTTTAGTGTCTGTTTTTGTCTGGTGTACCCCCAGACACGATATTTAGACGCGCCTGTGCCCCCCGCGCTTCAGAATAGACTCGTCCAAGTTCTCATCGCCGGAGCGAATCGATAGTTAAAGAAGCTTGAATATTGCAGCTCTGTTTCTGCACCGGCTGAAGTGACATCACGAGTCTTCAGGTAACGGCATGTGTTTATAGTCCTCCTCGTACTTAAGTGAAGGTGATGAGTAGTCTTCTTAATTGATACAATGACGCTAAGCTGTGTTATATAACTGACATGACGTTATGCTTTGAATGTGAGCTATGATTTGACGTTTAAATCTAGGAAAGAGGAAGACTTGGGTTTGAATCTTTCAAATCAGTTGCCATTTAGGAAAACTGAATATTTTTTTGTGTTTTCCGCCTCGTTGACTAGTTGGGTCATGATCTGCATCACCTGGACATTTGTAATTGATTTATTTAGTTGGGTTTTTTTTAGATATGGCAGTTGGTTTGAATAGTGAAGTTAATATTTTACAGTAATTGCTTCCTTGCTTTGTTACAGTGGGGAAACAATGGAGGATCCCAAGCTGAAAGATCCTATTAATAAAGTGTCTCTTATCAAAGGTAAAATCACATTACGGCACAAGTGAGTTTCTGTAGTTGCTGAAGTGTTTTGAACCAAGCTATCTTTCTCTATATTTCTTTATAGGATATTAAACCATGTTTATATATTTTGCTTGCAGTATGTCAAAGTACTGTGGGTCTAAAATATATGTCTAACTATGAGTTTTTAAGTTTCTGTGGGATATATTTTTTTAAATATCACAAAAAAAAATGTAATGTGCTTTCTTATTATTTTTAACATTGGGAAAACGGACAGATAGAAATAGGAATTGAAACATGCCTTTATATGGTTAAAACGATATTTTGCAGTGCTCTTCGGTAGTTCAGTGCAAAGGTTGTTCCAGACAAGCAAGGTTTACACAAATCATTTTGTTGTGGCCAATTTAATCATGCATGGCAGAGTTTTGTTGTCATTAGCAGCAATGAAATGGTTTTGGCTGGAACGTTTTTACAGCCTGTGTTAATACTTTAATCATGACAGAAATTTTGTCTGTCTGACTTTGTCTTCCTGTCTGTTTGTCTGTCTTTCTTCTCCAGAGATTCAAATATAAATTAGGCCAGAGTGTTCCTATGAGTCCTCGTACCCTGCTGAGAGATTGAGTTCTTGATGCAGAATGGCATCAATAAACATTACCCACCGCAATACCTCATGAAACGTTAATGCCTCTGTCCTCTCTGCTCTAGCAGTTGAGTTTGGCCTGCACAGGCGTCAGTGTCTTGCAAGTGAGGCATGTGAAGTTCAATTTTCTGGAATTACGTCCCTCTGATTGCAATGATATGTCCTTGATATGGCCATTTATGGCGTGCACCCTTGAGTTCGGAAGATGAGGTCATATCTTTCTGGAGCATTTGATAAGATGGCCTGGTTTTCAGCAACCCATATTTAGAGGAAGAGGAGCAGGTTTAGGGAATCTAAATTGCAGCCAGTAAATGTACTGTAATTTTTGCAGAGCAATGGATCAGTGGAAAATCTTCATTAATGTTTTTTATAGCAGCCTAAAAACCTTTCCGATTCATTATGAAATTGCACTGTATAACATGAGAACCTTCAAAACTTTTAATCAAATGGCAGCTTTATTAAAACCCCAGCTATGCTTCTTGCAGATCCCAGTTTAAACCCTACATATGACATTGTTTTTAGGATAGATCTATTCTGAGTCAAGTTATTAATTCATGGAATAGGCCCATTTTCCGACCTCCAGGGAAATTACCATGCGATTCATTCTGATTTAATTAACCTTTGGAGACGGGGGTTTGCACTTCGTCAGAGGGCAGAACAATCCGGCAAAGTTGAAATGCAACTCATTGATGCTGATACAGAGATAAAGACACCGATCACCCATTAACGGTTGACTAAAGAGGGATTCTCTGACAGCAGAGCGCCATAATGGTGTCTAATTATGCATGTAATAGTTCTCATTAGATGTCATCAGTGGTGGATGTGTAATCATTTCTCCAGATGAGCTGAGCAGGAGCACTGTGGAGGCCAGTGAGTCAGAGAAGGTCATCCAGCGGCTGAATCAGGAACTGCAGGAAGCCAATGAACAGGCCAACTCGGGCAAACACAAGTGTGTTGAACTCCAAGGTAAAAGAGGGACTTTAAAGCAGCTCTATGTAGTTGTGTAGGTCTTGGCAACTTTAAAGAGTGGAATTCACTGTTGTAAACGCATCGCTGTTGAATTGTGCACTTATTGCTGCCGTAAAGCAATCCATGCTTTTTGCAGAATTTCATAAGCAATCATCAAACTTGAGAACAGACTATTAAGGCTGAGCTTGGGGAAGAAACGCCAATCACCACATTAGAAGTGTTTTGTTTTATACACGTCTTGATACACAAAGATGTTTAGATGCCCACATCAGAGGAAATAAAAAATAATAATTGCGTGTCCATAGAAAGCACATTAAATGTCAATGTAAATATAAGGTTTAAAATGAAAAATAACATTTTTTGGAGTTGATAAAATGTTACAATATTCATTCAGTATAACACAATATTTATGTAAATTCAAACAATGATCTTATTCTGACTTGTACATATTAAAATATATAAACGGTTTAAACCCAATGAAATTTTATGTGCTTAGTAAATAAGTCTCACTGACAAATGCGTAACACCTAGGATAGTGGCAAATTTAAAAAATGAAGAAGAAAACACAACAACAAATAATTAGTATTTGGGGTGAAAGTAATTCATCTTGATTTTTGATTAATTTAAACATGAAGCAGTATTGCACTTGTTATTTTTATGGTTAAACACTTGACCCACATTTAAATATCAGACAAAACTGTCTGTACTGTGTGTATTTCTATTTATATTAGATTCTCTATTCATATAATATTTATATTAAATTATAAATGTATAAAATGGTTATAAATATAGCATATTACATTATCAGCAAATATTACATAGTTTAAAAAACAAATACTATCGTTTGTATTGTTTTTATATGAATATTTATATAAGCTTATGAACATTTTAACTATATTAGGAATGGCAGTCATGCTCAACAGGTCCCCCTAAAGACCTGTTCTGTATATTGCAGGTCTATTGGAGGAGGAGAAAAGAGCCAATAAGCAGCAGGCGGAGGAATCCTCAAAACAGATAAAGGTCTTACAGAGTAAGTCGAGGAGCGTGTGTATGTCTGAAGTTACGTTTACTAAACAACGCATCATACCAGTTGGTCTTCGTGTCTACATGCGCATTTAGCTCAGCTCCAGAAGCTGCAGGAAGATATGGAGAATCTCAGGGATCAGAAGGACAGCTCAATCTTCAGCTTGCGACAGGAAGCGCGCACGGCTCAGGAGGAAGTGCAGGTGTTGCGCCTCACTATGGAGAAAACTGCAGCCGAGCGAGAGCATGAGGTCAGCGCACTGAAAGGGAACCTAACAACGCTAACTTCAGAGCTGGAGAAATGGCAGTTGGCTGCAAACAAGTATGAACGTGAGCTCGACAGCGTACAGGCCAGTCACCAGCAGCAGAACCAGCAGAGAGACAGAGCTGCCAAACAGCAAGGTACCCACAACCCCACGGACCTCTGTCACTGCAGATGATTGGACTATTAATCTACTTAAATTTTACACTACTGTGAATATTAGATTTGATTAATTATTAATAATTTTAATTAATATGCTTCATGCACTTAATAACAATCATCATCCTCTCCACCATAATAGCATCACTTAATTCACTGTTATCATCAGAATTATTATAATTAGCAGTAGTAGGAGAAATAATATTAACTATAGAGTAAAAATACTAAATATGAGTTATCAAAGAGCATGGCCTAATCTGACCAAAGCCTATTATTATTATTATACCAGTAAAATCAACTACTATACATTACAATTTAAAAACAACACTTTTATTAAAAATACTAAATATCAACTTGGCATTAACACATCCCAATTTTCTGAGCATTTAATAATAATAATAATAATAATAATAATAATAATAATACATACATTCATGTACAATGTTGAAAGTATTTATGTAATCAAGATACAAAAATTTGACCCATTCCATCTAAAAATAAATACAATTTTAAGGATAGGATTTTAATGAAACAAATAAATTACTGGAATCTGATCGAACAAAAAGTCTGTCCTTTCTGCTCAGAATCCTGATGAATTATGTGTTTATAATGTGTTTGTGGAGGTTCCAAATCAAGCCCTAGGTTCATCCAACAACAGTCACAGCAGTGTTTGCAGTAATCCGACAGATATTCAGAAGATGACTCACATTTCTCACATCACTTCCACCGTTATGTAACAGAGTAGCGTTGTGACTCAGTGCGTGTGTGTGTGTGTGTGTGCACATGTGCTATATCTGTGCGTTTGTGTGCATGTCTTTGGGTAGGCTTTTAATATTGTGTGTGTGGTGCAGCGAGCGAGCTGGAGCGGCTGCAGAAGGACTGTGAGAGCCTGAGGAGGGATTGTGCGTCTCTGAGGTCAGAGAGAGAGCAGCTGGCTGATAAACAGCAGAAAGAGAAGATCAGCCTGCAGAGTGAGAGCAGCACCCTGCGCTCAGAGAAAGAACAGCTACTGAAGAAACAGCAGCTGCTGGAGAAAGAGCTGGACGGGTCTGTTCTATCACCGCATATACAGTACATTCTTATACAGTTACTTTAAAGGTGAAGTGTGTCATGTCCATGCCACTAAATATAATTGCTAACTGCCTTAAAATGGACTGTTCATACAGATTCCCACCCCTGAACACATACTATTAGTTGAGTCAGTCTTGCCATGTTGGACATATTCAAAGACTTTTTGTACAGCCACAACGTTTCAACTTCTTTGGAAATTAAAGGGATAGCTCACCCAAAAATTATAATTCTGCCTTCATTTGCTCACCCTCAGGTTTTGGTGTGACTCTACAAAATTAGTGGCATGTTTAAAGTCTTTAACCCCATGTACTTTTGATGTTTTCTTTTTGTTTATTCTTTGTTTTCTTCTTTTGTTGCATGGAGAATAATAACATACAGGTTGAGGATGAGTGAAGAATGTCAGAATATTATTCAAATAAAGTATTTAAACATGGAAAAAAAATCACAATGGATGGGTTGATAATTTAGGTTTCTGGAATTTTAGGGTATAGCTGACACAAAAATAAATGTTTTGTTGTCACCTTCATGTATTAAAACGAAACAAAGTTCAGCTAATCGTTGTCAAGTTTACCACAAAATAATCTTTAATGCTGTGTGAGAGGTCATATTGAAATTATAGTAGACTGACAGAGCTCCCAGCTTTAGTTGAGACTGGGAAGTCTTTGACATAAAATTTAACCAAATCAAGAAATCTAAATGAAGAACTTGCTAGTAAGGATTTAATCATATCCTGAAATGTGTATCAATACACAACCCTACACTTCACCTTTAAATAGGAGAAAAGCTCTTTTTGCAGACTTCTGATGTAATGGCCCTGGAATCTGAACTTATATCCTGCCCACAGCTCCAAGAAACAGAACACAAGCCTGAGCAACACAGTCAAGACTCTGGAGAAGACGCAGGCAGACCTGGAGAAACGGCTGAGCGTCCTGCAGGAGGAACACCAGAGAGCCACTAGCCAGCTGGAGCAAAGCAATAGCAGGATCAAAGAACTGCAGAAAGAGGTAGTTGAGAAAGAAAGAAAGTAGAGCTGAGACTCATTAGCAGACATGTCACAAAATAGCTCTGCTCCTAAAAAAAGACCTGGCCCCTGGATAGACGCTCACTGTGCGTGTTATTGACTAGGCTCATTGCTTCATCTGAAAGCTTCCTACTCTTTTATTTTTTTTGCTTGCAGTATGAGGAGATCCAGGCAGAGCTGTCAGGCTTTAGGGAGAAGTATGAGAATGCAGAGGAGGAGAAACGCTCCTTCAATCTGGAGCTGCAGCAGAGCCAAGAGCGCCTGAGGCTTCTGCAGGACAAAGAAAACCATGTGAGTGTTTAATCCATTTAATGCTGATGTTCAACAACAGGGGCACTGACAATAGGGACAGTTCAAGAGGAAAGAGCGCATATTTTGCCCTGTTTATTGTCCTTGAAATCAGCGCTGAAAAACATAGCATCATTTAATGACAATGCACTTCTTACAGTTTGTTCAAACATTTTGTATAGCCTAAAGGTGAAGTGTGTCATTTCCATGGGCTGTGGCTAACAATGGCACCAAACTAAATTGCTCACTTTTTCCCAAACAGGTTTCCCCAAATACTTCTACTAAAAATTGACATAAATAGAACATAAAACTAATGTGTTGTGATCGTTAATTTTTTTTATTTTTTATCTGATGCAAGGTTTTTCCACAATGTGGAATATTCCTATGTCACCAAAACAAAAACAAGGAAGGAAATGACACATTGTTTCATATTTATTTTGATACCATTTTTATTGTATGTATTTATGTATACATATATAATAGTATTTATTTTATTTTGCATCCATTCTCCAAACCGTGTAGTCATTTTATTTTCATTTTTATTTCAGTATTTTTTAATTTATTTTTTTTGTATCTATTATTATTATA
The DNA here is from genome assembly GCA_034779775.1 of Enteromius afrohamiltoni. Lineage (NCBI taxonomy): Eukaryota > Metazoa > Chordata > Actinopteri > Cypriniformes > Cyprinidae > Enteromius > Enteromius afrohamiltoni. The sequence continues at coordinate 8,008,054 of JAUYWG010000061.1, forward strand.
AATCATCAGGCAAGTCATTTAAAATTGTTGTTAAATTTGATGAGATTCTTGTTTTAATTGTAGTGAAATGTATTAATATATTTGTGGAAAATAAAAATCTAAACTAATATATAGCAATATAAACTAATATAAAACAAACGTTTTAACAAACATCGGCGTTGTTTCTGCACATTGAACTGAAAAAATGGGAAGAGTTTTAACTATAAAACAATTACACACTTCACCTTTTGATTTCCTTATCTTGATTACAGTTAAATTCTCCAGTCCAATAATAGCGCACACAAACACAAGCCACTCATTCAGTAATATACCTCCCTTCCCTCCTTTAGCTGTCTTTATTGCAGCCCATCCTAGCCGTAGCCATCGGCCTTGTCCTGGCTTTGCTGTATTGGTGCTTGGGCCCATTGTGGTAGAAAGGTACACAGTGCTCCTGTCCCGTCTCATTCCTCTGCTTAAGCATCCATCATCCTCAGGGCTATGCATGACCACTAAACAATTCTCTTGGCTTAAGCTGCCAAATACTGTCCGGTCGTCCGCATACCACTTCTATTTCTTTACTCCAGGTCTGCTTTGTATTATAAGACGCACACTAACAAGTGTCTCTAACGAATCAACTCCATTTTGTAGGTTGTAGTTTTCCAGCGTAGCTCTGAGGCATCCCGGCTCTCTTTGTCTTCTGCCATCCTCGTCTTGTGTGTCCTGAACTCAGTTTCTCCGCATCCTGTCCTTGTGGCTTTTGTGTCCACGTCTCGGCTCATGTGCATCCCTGATTGTAAATGTGTTCTGATAGATGATGCGGTACTACAGATGATGTCATCTGCATGTTTGTTCTTGCAGGGAAAATGGATCAGGTGGATGCCCGTCGCTGCTGTAACCATTGCTGTGACGGGGTATTTGCTTTCAAAGACCTCAAAATGAACAACGTGATGAACCAGTAACAAGCACACGCACCATCACATGCATACCTAGTAAATGTTTCTCAAACGTGTTGACATTTGTATCCTTTTAGTCTGTGTGGTGTTAGTTTGAGTAACGAGTGTTTAAATGCAACTTCTTACTCAAGTATCGAAGGCCTTCGAATAATAGCATGTCACAATATTCGCTCATTTGCACCACATCTTTTTTTTTTTTTTTTTTTTTTTGTTATTAGAGGTTCTGTATGCATTGCATTTTGAAGTATCTGGCTAATAACAGGTATTTTATTGAACACGGTTGCTTTGCCACACAAACACTTAGTGAATTGCCTTATATAACATAACCTTAGATAAACAAATGGTTATACCTCCCTGAACAAACACTTCCATGAGAAATCATTCAGAATTGTAAAGGCCACTGCAATAACATATTCAAGATCATTGAGATCCATTAAGTTTTAACTCGATCATATGTTTTGTGGCTTAAAGGCCTAAATCTGCCATATAATGTCTATGTGTCTTTGCACCTTATACGAAGCCATTAGTGATTAGTCTATGCACTGTACGTGGTAAGGATTTGACGTATTAATGATGGCGGTGATGATAAGCACTGTTCACTTAGGATGTTAGAGCACTAATGTGTCTGAAAGAGACCTATAATAGAGTGTTTATGATTTATTATGTTTAATACTTGTACAGAGATTTAGGTAAAAACTACCTGATCTAACAGATATGATAATTGCAATAAATAAGCAAAAGTGAAGTTCAACCCAATGAAGTCCCGGTTTAATTTGTATACATATATTTATGCATATGCATATTTCATTTTAATAACTTCACAATAGTGTCAGTTTGGTATCATTTCTAATATGTGCCGTAAAAAAATTCTTATTGCTAATTTAGGTTCATGTTAATGTATTCATATGCTTTTATTCATTTTTCATTCATGTTAGTTTATATTACAACAGAAAAAGCTATATTGTGTCGATCTGAGTTTTCAGTCTGTATTGCATGTAATCCTATAACGACCATTATTTAATTTCTGTTGTTTCATGGTATGTGGCATCTTAATAGCAAGAAATGTCTTTTCCTCGTTTGTCCTCACAATACATAATTTGACAATCTGACCAATTTCACGAACAAATGTCTCTTATTAGGCAGTATTAGGCACTGAGGTATCTTAATATAAATCATTGCCATTGTTTGGTCTTCAAATGCTCACAGATAATGCATTTTTGTAAGACATGTTTCTAAAAATTCTTAAATGTCCTAAATTAGCAAAGGTCTAGTCCTGGCATAATCTAATTCCTATCCGGGAAACCGGCCCTTCTAGAGTCTAGAGACCCATTTTTTTTTTTTTTTTTTGAAAAGTGTCCGATTTCATAAATGAGTAACTTTTATACTGTACTTCCTTACCCTTCTTACTGTAAGACTACGTAGGAAAGGTTAAAAAAAAAACCTTAATCCGTTCATCCGAATCAGATTTATTAGGGACATTACTACCAAGCCCTTTAGTTAGGGTATTAAAATTTACAATGTACACTAATTAAAACAAAAAACAAATTCTAGGCACATAAATGCACCCCTGCAAATCAATGGCCCCCTAAACAAGTTTGTCAGAAATTTGCAGCCAAAGGCACATGTTGTAATGCAGTCCGCCCCAATGAGTCATCCCTCCTCAACACCGCATGGGAAATACGAGGACCTGCCCCGATCAAAAGAGCTCTGGCAATAATATGCTCAGTTTATTCTGGAGTAAATGAAGAGTAACGTCACCAGCGATAAGGTTATCAGCAACAGTGATGTCAGACCTTCATCTGTGTGCAGGTGGGAATTAGCTGAATTCCCCAGGCCTGAGGATCCTGTTTCTGACCCCGTCTTCCTAGTAAATACATTCTTTAAGCACTGATGTAACTAGAATCTGTTTTTATTATTCCTTTGCACGATGTGGGGTTGCGGTATGATGACACAGTTCATGTCAGAGTAAAAACAGCTCTCAGAGGCAGCTGTATGATAATAATTATGGGCCAGAATTGGGGGGTATAGGGCACTCCCACCACCAGCGAAGCTACATTAAAGCCTCATGCTTCACGGCCGTTCTCAGTATGGTATAAGGTTTTGGACTGCGCACTTATCAGAGTGAACAATGGGTGACTTTAAAGATAGTGTTACTGCTGCTGCAATCAACTTGGCAGATGATGCACCGTGGAAAAAGATACAGAAGAACACCTTCACACGCTGGTGCAACGAACACCTGAAGTCTCTGGAGATGCAGATCAGTGATCTTAAGGTCGATCTGAGCGATGGCCTTATCCTTATCTCGCTGCTGGAGGTCCTGAGCCATAAAAGGATGTTTAGAAAGTACCACACGCGACCAAACTTCAGACAGCTGAAGCTAGACAATGTTTCGGTGGCTCTGGAGTTTTTGGATCATGAAAAAATTAAGTTGGTGTCTATAGGTGAGTTACAACATTCCTGAGCTCATTTAAAAGAAAGGGTTCACAACATTATATCAGTAGTTTTCTGAAGTCATTTGCTGCTTCTGAAAGTTTACAATGAAGCAATCTGTGGTATTAAAGTGTGATGTTCAAAAATATGTACAAATCCGGACCAAATAAATCAGGGGAATAATAGATAACTAATGAAACTCAAAAATGTTTTCAAAGTTTCCAAAATCTTTTTTTCTTTTTTTTTTTTTTTGGTAAGCAGTAACACCACAGAGACTGTGTCATGTCATAGCACCTACTGCACAAATAGGAATATCTTTAAAATGAATCCATTAATGCTTCCCTTAAATTAAAGCATGTAATTAGAATTAACAAGCCATAATTCACCTTTAATTATACTACTTAATAGCAAGTATAATTTGTCTGTATGCTGTTAAGAATGTTTCTGGCTTACAGCAACTGAGGCTATTTATATATGCTGTGTAGGTGAACATCATGTTTCAATTTGATTATGGTGGTTTAACCATTCACTTTACATTATTTAATTTCCATTTACAGTTATAAGGTGACTGACAAGGTTATTGTTAACTACATTTCAGTTAGCAAAATCAATTGTAATAGTTTCCAAGCAAACATTTCTAATTGCTGATATTTTTCTCTGTCTTATTTACATTTATACTTTACTATACTTTAACTGAAAATGACTGAAAATGTTACGTTAAAATACAGCTAAATATAAAAAAAGAGGGAAACATTAATAAGAAACTTAAATGTAAAAAGAGAACTAAAAATATATCAAAGCTAATTAATAAATATAAAAGCTAATTCTAAATGAATGTCAAGTCAAAAAATAACATTGGTGATTAGCATCTTTTTTTGTTTGACATATCTTTGAGTTTTTATAAAGTCTTAAAAAACCACAACATCCCTTTTCCACAACCTACCCCAGACAGGTAAAAAAAAAAATCCACATAATTCTTATATATCATAACTTATAGTCCAAAAACACCTCCCAGATATCCAAAAATTCTGAGTTTCTTTAGCATTAGGTAAGTTTTTCAAGAGACAAACATGTTATTGTTTTTAAGCCATAGACTAATGGAAGGGCAATAAGTGTTTTCCCAGCAAAGAGCAATAGAACGTCTTCATTGTAAAAGACACAAATCCACTAACTTTCTTTGGTTATTAGCATCTTTATTGTATCTATGCATTAATGGTTCAATATGTCTCCTAATGAAGGTCAGATGCAATACGTAAGCATTATCATTTCTAAACGAAAGACATTATCAGGTGTTGAGCTCAGTCTTCACAGATAATGAACTGAAACTGGTCCCACATGTTTTTCATATAAATTCCGGTGGCCCCTTCCCTAATTAGGGAGGGTAGTCTTTGGGTCAAAGTGTCCTAGTGTCAAATTGGGGACGGCATTTCAGTTGATTAGCTATTTCCTGCACTACAATGTTCTCAGCTGAACTCTCATGTTTGGATGTAAATTTATGTCGCCAAGGGAATATCTCTAAATTGAAAAAACAAACAGACACACCTCCACCGTCTCCATACAGATAGTAAGGCCATAGTTGATGGGAACTTGAAGCTGATCCTGGGTCTGGTGTGGACCCTGATACAGCATTACTCCATCTCCACCCCAGTGTGGGAGGATGAGGCAAACGATTCCGTCTCCAAACTGACTCCAGAGATGAGGCTTCTGGGATGGATCCAAAACAAAGTCCCTGAGCTCCCCATCACTAACTTTAGCCAAGACTGGCAGGATGGCAAGGCCCTTGGTGCCTTAGTGGATGGACTGGCACCAGGTAAACCAAATTTCTTATACAGTGCTTTTAAACTCCCTGTGATCATGTGATTTCTCTCTTTTTGTATGTGTTTGGGAAAAAAACGAAATGCATTTGGCAGAGGTTTTTCTCTTATGAAACGATTGTTCTGGTTTGTGCAGGCTTGTGTCCTGACTGGGAGAGCTGGGAAACGGTGCATCGGGTGAGTAATACTAAAGAAGCCATGCAGCAAGCAGATGATTGGCTTGGAATTCCACAGGTGAGTTCAGCCAGACTGGCTGTTTTCTGATAACATTTTCAGTTATTGTTCATATCAATTTGTAAATCTTTCTTTTAACTTAACTTGATCAAGGTCATAGCCCCAGAGGAGATTCTTGATCCAGCTGTGGATGAGCAGTCAGTGATGACATACCTCTCACTTTTCCCCAAAGCCAGACTGAAACCTGGAGCTCCACTCAAGACAAAGAAAGGTTGGGCACATTATAAGCCCCCTTCTGTTTACTGTTTTGATTTTGTCACGAGGCAAGCGGGAAAAGATGCATC
>JAUYWG010000061.1:8013847-8031505 GCA_034779775.1 Enteromius afrohamiltoni
AAAGGTTGGGCACATTATAAGCCCCCTTCTGTTTACTGTTTTGATTTTGTCACGAGGCAAGCGGGAAAAGATGCATCTTGTTTGTTTTTTTTTTTGTTGTTTGTTTATATCGCCCTCTGTTCAAAATCTTATTTTCTGTTTTTTTTCAGTGCCTAAACCCAAAGCCTGTCGTGCCACAGGACGGGGACTGCAGTCCAAAGGCATGAGAGTAGGTCAGCTGGCCCAGTTTAAGGTGGACACCCACAAAGCTGGGCCTGGAAATCTAGAGGTCAACATTAGAGACCCCAGTGAGTGATAGCCAATGATCTCTAGATAATCTCTAGATTATGTTCTAACTAAGATGTTATCCTTTTATTCAGGTGGTAAGAAAGTGGCTATTACACAGAAGGATGCACACAAAGGTGTATATACCTTTGAATATACACCCACTGCTACAGGAGATCACACAGTGGACATCACTTGGGTCGGTCAGCACATTGCCAAGAGGTTAGCTCTCATTCAACAATGATAATAGCAGGTAAACATTTAATGTTAACTGACGTTTAAACTTATTATTTTTCTGTTACAGCCCATTTAAAGTCCATGTTGGTTCAAAAGCTGGGCCGCAGAAAATCCGGGCATGGGGACCAGGACTGGAGGGAGGGGCTGTGGGTTTGTCTGCTGATTTCTTAGTGGAATCTGTTGGTGCAGATTCTGGCATGCTGGGTTAGTGGATGTTTATGTTGCTAATACAACTTTGTTAGTAATATATATTTATTTTAGTTTATTTTATATAAAACGGATAACATTAATTAGTTATAAAATGATACAGCCAATTTATACTTTTTACCAATTATTTTTTTCAAGGTTTTGCAATTGAAGGTCCGTCTCAGGCAAAGATTGAGTGTGATGACCATAATGATGGCTCTTGCCTCGTGCGGTTCTGGCCAACTGAGGCCGGTGAGTATGCTGTACATGTCATGTGTGATGATGAAGAAATCCAGGACAGTCCCTTCTTAACCTCCATCAGACAGAGGAGAAAAGATTTCCGTCCTGACAAGGTAAACTATATCCTCTCCTATAATAAAATTCTGTCATGAATTACTCATTCATGCTTGGAAATTGAAATCGATCCCATCAAGGGAGAATTCTGAGCCTTTTCCAGTTCATCAAAGCTGAAAGGATTTAGAAACGAAATGAGAGTGAATAATCAATGACAGAATTAAAATTTTTGGGTGAACTGTCCGTTTAATCTGTTTTGCAGACGTGTCTAGTGTGAGAGCCCTCTCTATTCTCAGAGAGGTACATTAGATATGAAATCGTATCATTACTTAAGCATGTCGGGTTTCAGGTGAAAGTAGAAGGACCAGGTGTTTCCCAAACTGGCTGCGCTGTGAACCTTCAAACCAAATTCACTGTAGATACCAGGCGAGCTGGTGAAGGAGAAATTAAAGTTTATGCTCGGGTATTAAATACAGTAAACTATTTATGAATTTTCTTTACACCTAAATTAAAAAACAGTTTTAATTTTCAGAGTGATTCGATTTGTTCACAGAGAGCAGATGGAGAGTTTGTAGATGTCGGTGTTACTTCTGAACAGTCTGGTGTCTTTGTCTGCTCCTACATCCCTTCATCTCTCTCCAAACACGCCATTGCTGTGGCTTGGGGAGGAGTCATGGTTCCTGGCAGTCCTTTCATTGTGAGTGCATATATTGATCTTAAAAAATAGTGGTAAACATGATCGCGTAATATGCAGGGATAATGTAAAGCTATGAGAATGTGATGTACAACAACACCAACTGAAGCTCAATCTGATGCATTTCATTTACATGGTCTAATAGAGTTAAAGAGAACTCATTTTCCCCAATTTGGTTTGCATCATGTTGCATTAATGTTCCAGCATCTGTTGCCTTATTGAAATTCCATTTCATCTCGCAGTGGCTTTAAACCTGTCTGGTGATGATGTACTGCTGCTTAATGCTGCAGCCAGAGTTCACAGGAATGTAATAGGATGTTTATTGCTTTATTTGTACTGGCATTCCCTCTGTCAAGAGGGAATGAAACTGTTTATTGAAGTCACATGTGATAAAACGTATTAAAAAATGAGCCATTGATCACTGAAATATATAGCTGTCATCTTTAGTTCTTTGGAAGCCTGTGATTGCCGCGCTGTAAGATTTTGTATGATCTCTTTGTCATTGCTGTTTCAGGTGACACCTCGCAGGATTAAGATTACACCATGTAGCCCAGTCTGGTTTAAGCCAGATGGATCGGAAATGTATTACTCTGGTGAGTTTAAAGGAACAGTTTTTTAAAAAAGGAAAATGTTATCATTTAAATGGAATGCAAAAGGAGAGGTTTTGAAGAATCTTCACGTAGCTTAGTGTATGGAGCAATCAGTTTATAAATAAAAACTTAATTAGATTTCAAGATGCTAAAAAATAATAGATATAAAAAGTAATATCTACAACTCTTCTAAAAACGTATGTCAAAGTAACAATAATACATTGATTACAATATACATTTAAATTTCATTAAAAAAATAAATAAATAATAATAAAACTTTTTCCATTTTTGCCAAATATTTTCTTTACTCATTCGCCAATCTAAATGATAAAATATCAGGATATCAGTCTGGACAATGCAGTATATGGCTTTGATCAACACGATTCAAGATTTTAATGAAAATTATTTCATGTAGATGATGAGATGGACCTTGATGAAGACTTTCCAGAGAACGTACTGCTTGGTGGACATGGAGAACTTGTTATGAACATAGTAAACCCGTCAAACATTCAAGCCGACGCCACAAAGGTACTGAGTCTTGCACATTTTTGTGCATTCACTTGAACAATGTAGTATCAAATGTTTGTTTCTTCAGGTAAGGGCTCATGGTCCAGGCCTAAGAGAAGGTTTTCTTGGAGAACAGGCAGAGTTTATCATTGACGCATGCAGAGCAGGCAGTGGAAGACTTGCCATAAGAGTGGATGGACCTTGTGAGGTTACACTGCAGTGTCTGGACAATCAAGATGGCACTTGTACAGTGTTTTACCTCCCCACAGAGCATGGGATGTACAAAATAAATGTCCTTTTTGACAACTCTCACATAACTGGCTCTCCATTCCAGGCTGTTATACAGAAGCCGATTGACCCCTCTAAGGTTTTGGTAACAGACCCTGATCTGCTACTGGGGAAAGTCGGTGAACCTTGCATTGTAAATATAGACTGTGCAGTAGCAGGATCTGGAGCTCCCTCTGTGCTAGCTGTCTCTGATTCTGGAGTCATTGTCCAAACTGAAGTAAAGGAGAATGAAGATGGCACGTACACAGCTGTTTATGTGCCTGTAATTGGAGGCGTATATACACTGCTTCTGAAATACGGAGGGAAGGAGGTTCCCTTTCGTAAAGTTATGGTGAATCCAAAGGTCTACAAAAGCCATGTAAAAGTGAGCAGACAAGGTAGGTTTGTCCCATTACCATTGGTTTGAATTTGGATTATATCTTGATTTTTCTCATCTGTTCTGTTGTTTCAGGCGTTGTGGTTCATGATTGGGAAACTGACACAGTTGAAGTTGTTGCAAATGGTTTGGGTCTCCAAAAGGGCCTCACTGGACATACTAATGTGTTTGGTGTAAACGCCAGGTAAGAGGAAGTTAATTTCAAAAATGCATTCAGAGCCAAAACCGAATTCGATCTACAATGTTTATCTTTCTCACCAGATCTTCAGTAAATGATCTGGACATAACAGTGGAGGGGCCATCTGAGTGTCAGGTGACATGTAAAGATGGCGGTGAAGGCATGTATAATGTGGAGTATACTCCTTCAGTGCCTGGTGACTATAAGATCTCCATTGCCTGTGGAGAGAACTACATTCCAGGTAAGCTTTACATTTACGAGAAACGATTGCTATTTTATTTACTTGAGTGAAATAAATCCTAGCACTGGAAAGTGTTGCTTTTACTAGGTGCCATGTAGGTCATTCATATTTTACATTGTTTTAATTATGTAAAATATTGTGTAGACTATTTGTATTCAAAGGTAAGGTTGTTTAACTGGTAAATTATAAAATGCATCACCTGAATGTGATTTAGAATTTCTTAAGATTTTTTTTTGCCATTTATAATGATAGCACAGATCAGAGAATTGTATCTTGAATCAATCCTGAACATCATCTATATAGTTTTGTTGATTGTATGACATGTGTTACACACTTTATTCTCACAATGATGATTGAACTGCTGCTAACCTGTTTTATTTTTAATTCATAATAACAGGAAGTCCATTTATTGCATCAGTGAAGAATGTTTTGAGTATTGCAGACTCTGGAGGGAGTTGTGTATCTACAAATACTGATACTCATGGTAAGTATTTGCATACATGTTCTTGAGATTAAATGTGTTCGACACAAGAAGTGATGTCTGCATATTTGGCACAGACGGATCAAATTCACCTCCATCAATGGAAGACAGACACTCTTTCATAGATTCTAAGGGACCTTGTGGAAGCAGGAGGTTTGACTTTTTTTTTTTTTCAACGTAAAGCATAATGTTATACAATAATTATCAGAAAACACCTATATTCTCTATTTTTTTTAATTGTAGTCCCATCCAATTTCAAGCACTGCCTAATTGTGATCGTGATACAGAGCTTCCTTCAGCTCATGGTAGGAATATGGCAGAGATTATTGTTCCTGGTATTAAAGGTGGAATCTGTGGTAGAACCCCCCAAAGTTTTACGATTGACTGCAGTAGCAGCGGAGAAACACCAGAGACTGTTGCTGTGATGAGACCTGATGGTAAGCACAAAGTAAAATGTTTCTAACATTCACATTTGCAGGCAAGTAGAGTTGGGCGATGTTGACCAATTTGGCATCTTACGATGTCTAATGTAAAACATTGCGATGGACGAAGATATCGTCGTCGTAGGTGGCGGTTGTGGGGCTTTAACTAAAACACCAAGCCCCGCTCCACGACTGACAAAAATAACAGTGTTCGCGCGAGCAGGTGAAAGAGGATCGAGCGCAGGAATGATCGAGCGTGAGTGCTTGAATTGCGCACGGATGACATATGGAGCGCGTGCGAGGGTTTGAAATGATCTGTTTTCCTCTCGCGGAAATGATTTACCACGCTCGCCAGCATCAGTGGTGCGCTCCCTTATTAATGGCATAGATTTGCCGCCATAGATTAAGTGTATTTTTCGCGAACTTGGTGCTGCTGCTGCGGTGGGTCGGAGCATCGTGATGTCTATCGGCCATCGGCCCAACCCTAATCGCAAGCACTATTTCTTGAAGTTTTGAATGTTTGCACGGCAGGTTCTATGGAGCTTCTAGAGCTGACAAACAGTGGAGATGGCAGATATACTGTTGTCTATTTGCCCACCATGGACGGCTGTCATTTATTAATGGTGAAATTCACTAATGAGGACAATTTTAATCGGTGAGACATTTTTATATATAATATAAGGAATATGTCTTTTTTTTTTTTTTGTAGTGTTTATTTTGAGTCAAAAAATGAGTAGTTAATTAAAAAAAATTAAATAAATGTAAGGATATTTAGAAATGGTTCTATACTTTTTAATGTAGATAGATTTAATAATAATTTAAATGCATTTATTACATATTTTATATTGTGATTTCCATTATTTGTATTTATTTATTCATTTTAACAGACAATTCAAGTTTGAAGTGTTGCCAATAGATGCCAGTGCTCAAGTTGATGTATCAGGTCCAGGTCTGACATCAGGGATGTGTGCCTGGTGTCCTCAAACCTTCACTGTCGACTGCACCTGCACAAGAAAAGTCCCACAGTTGGTTGCCATAATGACACCAGATGGTATTAGACCACATATTAAATTATATTGGATCTAAACTACTAATCCAGTATTTCAGTAACAAGTGTTAAAGCTGCACCTTTTGTTCATCATTAAATAGGCTTGACTGAGACAATAGAGGTTGAAGACAATGGCGATTGGACATACACTCTGAACTACTCTCCTTCAATGGAAGGGCTTCATTCCTTGATGGTCAAATATGCTGAAGATGATTCCTTTTGCAGGTTTGAAGGCACAAAATATTAATTAAAAGTCTAGGTTGTGTCCTATTGAGAAATCTGATGCATGTTACTGTTTGTTTACAGTCCTTTCAGTTTTCATGTGTTGCCTGTTCCTAATGCTGATGGATGTAAAGGCTCCAGGAATGATACTCCAGTTTTCGGACTGGGCTTAGGGGCAGAAGTGTGTGTAAATTCTCCTCAGACCTTCACAATCAATGGCAGCAGCACTGGAGAGCCTCCAGAGACTGTAGCTGTTGTTACATCTGATGGTAAGAACGTACTGTGGAGGATGTATCATTAGCATTTCATGTCATTTTAAACAACAGAATTTGACTTATTCTTCCCTTTGCAGGAAAAATTAATCTATTAAATGCAGAAGACAATGGAGATGGAACATACTTGGTATCGTACTCCTCTTCTGCTGAAGGATGCCACTCCATTATGGTCAAATATACCAGTGACGATTCATTTAAAAGGTACTTTTAGTCTGAAGCCACCCAGTGCATGCATTCCATGTCCACAGGTTCTGATTTCATGCTATCTTTCAGTCTTCTCAGGTTTCATGCAGTACCTCCTCACTCTGGTAGCAGTGATAAAGATGACTTGAATAAAGAGGAACTTTTGAGTCAAGAGGGAAGTGTCCATGCAAAGGCTCCTCAGATATTTGCTAATGGCTGCAGGGTTGCACCAGAGTCTGTGACCACAGTGAAAGATAACTCTGAGAAACGTGGGTTTGAAATATTGCTGATATTTGCATAGCAGTATGTTCGATAGGGTAATCAGTTACATGGGGTTTTTATGCATGTAGGTTCAACTGAACTTGCAGATGTGATGGACAACAACGACAGAACTGGTGCACCAAATATGGAGGGCTGTAATTCCATAATGGATAAATACAGCAGTGAAGAGAGTTTAAGAAGGTAAAATGGTCATTTTGAGTCAAGTCTGATTTAGGCAGTGCTGTCATGTATAGACCTTAAGACTTTTAGTCATTTCAAGGGAGCTACTAGAAACATTTGGTGTTATATTTGTGTCTCAGCCTCTCTGAGTTTCCAGAAGACTTCCCAGAGCCTAAGATTTGTGCTCAAACCCCTCAGTCATTCAAAATCAACTGTAGTAAATCCGGGAAGCCCCCTGAGTGTGCGCTGATGATCACCCCCAGCGGTGAGGATCTGTTTTTTTTTTCTTGAAGACCAATCAGATTTATATTGATGTATCTTGTGTAATTGTCAAAGCTTCATATCTACAGGAGAGGCTGAACTGACGGAGCTTAAAGAAAACCCAGATGGGACTTACTCTGTTAAATATTCTCCAACCATAGAAGGTCTTCATTCCTTGATGGTCAAATATGCTGATGATGAGTCATACTGCAAGTAAGAAAAAATTGGGTTTTATCTGAAATAATTTTAAAAATAATAGTAGCATTGATTCTTGTTTATTTTTATATAAGCTGTTTTTATAAATACTAATACATTGATTGTAATATTAACAGTAAATGTTGCTATATTAACAACATGATTATTATTGCTGTTATTTGTTGTTGTTGTGAATATGTATTATTAATTAAAATAACTCAGAAGTTTATTGAATTTAATTAAAACAACAGTAATAACAAAATTCACCTCAATAGTAGTGTTTTTTTTTTTTTTAAACAATTAATTTTACTACGATAAAAATAAGAATCATGACGACTAATAATAATAATTTAATACACTAATGTTCTAGTCTTTCATGCTACTTGTTTTTCAGTCCTCTGAGATTTCATGTCCTGCCTCACTCGGCTATGAAGGATCAGCATGTGCCCAGTAAAACTGAAGGTTGCGGTGGACAATTAAAGGAAGATGTCTGTGCTCAAAATCCTCAGACTTTCACAACTTGCTGTAATGCTAGTGAGGCCCCAGCGACTGAGTGTATGAAAGTCGACGGTGAGCCCCTGATTATATGATCTGAATCAATCTGTATGGAAGTCTTCAGATATTGACACAGAAACCTTGTTTGTTGCTGTATTGATTTTGCAGGCAGTACAAATCCTGAAGTGTTAAATAATGAGAACAAGATCAATGCTGCAAATCGCACGTCCTCCGCCGAAGGCACTCACTCCTCAGCCGTCAGAAATCCCAGTGAGGAGGATGTTCAAAGGTAAGATGGTCATTACAATCCAGTTTCTATCTAAACCATATGCATTAATCATTCTATCATTCATTATTCACTCATTTGTACTTTATTTATTCTTAATTAATTGTGACATGAATTATAGCCACCAGCCTTCATCTTCATGCAAACCTCAAGGTTTTCAAAACAAGGTATGAAATTGTGAAGTTCCTTCAAGGTTAATTGCAATCCGTTTAATAATGTCTTGGGTCCTTGAGACATTTCGCGCCCTGAATGTCTTTAACATCTTCATTATTTCTCATCAGGTTGAGGGCAGAAATGCAATTCCTGCTGGTGCCATTAATCAAGCAGGGTTTCTATCATGTGATATAGTCTTGCCGTCAGACTTAAGTGAAGGCGAAATTACAGGTAAGCTGTTCCCCGAATTCACTTGTTCATTTTAATAATCGCAGCCTCGCTTCATTGTTTTAATGGTATTCACAGGTGAGGTTATCACGCCGTCTGGAAAGACAGCACAGCCCAACGTGATTGATAACAAAGACGGTACCATCACTCTAAAGTTTGATCCTTCAGAAGAGGGTCTTCACCAGCTGCTTATTAAATCATCCATAAGTGATCTACCAGGTTATGGAAAACATTGGCTTGTCCCTCTTTTTTTAGTTCTTTATCAAACCAGATCAGATTTTTTAGTGTTTGCTTTAGTTGAACATGCATAAAATATTTTAAAGCTTTGCATAACTAGAAAAATGTGTATTAATTATTATCTGTCTTTAAACCCATAGGCCCGGTTTCACAAATGGGGCTTAGCTTAAGCCAGGACTAGGCATTAGTTAAATTAAGATATTTAAGCAACTTTTACAAAAATGCCTTATTAGAAAATATTACAGGTGTGCATCTTAACACAGAACAATGACACTGACATGTTTTAAGATCTATCAGAGCAAGATATTTTTATCTGAGACAGCATGCAGTTTAGTCTGGGACTAGCTTAAGCCTTGTCTGTGAAACTGAGGGATAATGTTTTTTTTATTATTTGTTTTTCATTTACATTACATTACTTTATCAGATAAAGAACTCAAACTTACTTATAATATTTCAATGCTTGTTTTCTCTCTTATTTTTTAATCATTTTAAGTAGTGATGTCAAATGAGTAATTACAATCAAAGCATCCAATATAAAAGTTTTTGTTTGCATAATACAGGTATTTGTGCTGCATATTTATTATGTGTATATATAAATACACACACATAAATGTGAATATATTTCAGAAAAAATATCAAATTACAAATTAGTATTTGCTCTTTTTAATTTGGACTTATTTAATTAATCCTACAATTAACCTTTGTGATATTTACTGTTACAGTTTAAATACAGTTCTTTCTCCTTTCTGCAGAACTTCCACTGCAGTATTATGTAAATAGTCTTGCTAATCGGAGCACTATGGCCTATGGACGTGGCCTTGTGTATGGAATTGCAAATGAGACAGCAACATTCACCATCTGTCAGGACGATTCAGCCTCAAGTGAGCATTTGTTTTGTGATTCCATAATAACAGGATGTGCACATTTTTGGTGTGCAGTTATACTGCATATTGTTTGTATATCCAATATTATTTGACTCAACTGTGTATCAGTAGAACTGAGAACCGTAACAAAGTCAAGTGGAAAGTGTGCTAAAATGGATCATGTTCATAACGTTGCTGCTATCAAAACATAATAACCTGCCATTCACTGCCATTATAATAGAGAGCATTATTGTTTGCCCACGTTCTCCAGTGAACCAAGTTATCATGAAAACTCTCCGTTTCTCTAAGGAGAAAAACTCCTGAAACCTGACTGTTGCATAGTTATTTTTTATATCGGATTTCTTTAGGTGAACTGGACATCACAATTGAGGGTCCATCTGAGGCAGATGTGTGCTGCTTGGACAATGAAGATGGCACTTGTACTGTGAGCTACTTTCCAACTGAACCTGGAGATTATGAGATTCAGATTCAACATGATGATGTGTCTATCCGAGGTGGTCCCTTCAAGGCCAGAATTGCTGGTATGGAAACCCCACCAAACCTCAAACCAGTATTCATAATGCCATAAAATGAAACTACTAGATGCATGGTTTTATAACCCAATACAGATGGAAATGTGAGAAGGTCACAGGTAAAAATGGGCAGTGCGGTTGACTTTAGCCTGGACATCACTGAACAAGATATAAGCCAGCTCTCCGCCAGCATCATGTCACAAGCAGGCAATAATGTACCCTGTTTGCTGAAAACACAACCTGACAGCCATCTTGGTGAGCAATCTGTGAATGTACACACAGCTGCAGCTGGTAGAAATGAAATGACAAGCATTAATAAGCCTCGGCAAATACGTTTTAGCATTTGATCACCTCAAGGATACCCACATCATTAGTGCCACTGTCAAATTTCATCAGAGGTGTGCTTTGTTTGTTAAGCAGGTGTATCATTCATCCCCAGAGAGGCCGGTGAGCATCTGGTCAGCATCATGAAAGACGGTGAGCATGTGAGCAATAGTCCCATCTCTCTTTCCATCAGTCAGGCAGAGATAGGAGATACCAGCAAGGTGAAGGCCTTCGGCCCCGGCTTACACACAGGGCACACATTCTGCACATCTGAATTTGTGGTTGACACTTGGGATGCAGGTATGTTGCTGTTTAATAACATTATTTGACTTGTGCCTTACATTACGGTTTGGATTGTGCTGCAGATTTATGTAGCATACAACTACAATATTTCCTTTTTTTCTCCTAAACTTGCTGCCTGCAGGATACGGCGGGCTAACAGTTGTAATTGAGGGTCCCTGTAAAGTAGACGTTCACACTGAGGAGCTGGAGCATGGAACCTGTAATATATCGTACTGCCCAGTAAAGGCTGGGAATTACAAAATCTCCATTAAATTCTCAGATGAACACATTCCAGGTTAGTATAGCTGCCTTATGCAACCACATGCGCTTCTATGTATTTTGATTTAACCTTTATCACAGGTTACTCCAAAATCTCCAAAAAAACTCCAAATCAACATCATTTCAAAAGTAATGGCTCCTGAAAATTCAACTTTCCCTTTACAGGAATAAATTACATCTTCAAATATATTAAAACATTTTAAATTGTAGTAATATTTCGTTGCAACACTGAATAAAAATTGCATAACATTGCAATTTTTTACTGTATTTTTGATCAAGCAAATGCTGCCATGTTGAGCATAAGAAACTTTTTACATTTTATTGTAAGGTAATGTATAAAGAATTGTAAATTATTGTATATTTTGGGTCAATTTGTAAAAAAAAAAAATAATAATTTAAATGAATTTTTAATATAATTTTAACTTTTTTGTGCAGTTGCTCTTAAAATCCAGTTAGCCGACAAATTTTAAGTGACATTAGGGCATTTTTAAGGACATTTGTGTAAAGTATAATAAATGAATAAATATTGTATCTTTATCAGGGAGTCCTTTTACAGCAGTGGTGACAGACCGTGGGCTTATGAGAGAAAACATCAAGTTCAACCAGAAAGCAGCTCCTATTGCCAAAATTGGAAGTGAATGCAGCTTGGCCTTCAAAATCCCAGGTTAGATGAATAGCCTATCACACTAATCCAGCACTATGTCTGACTTCTCCAGGACTAACTGTCCTTTTCATTACAGGCACTGATGCTGAGACTCTGTCTGCTTTTGTGCATGAGCCCTCAGGATGTCCAGGAGGTGCTGTTATTGTTGCCACAGGCAGTGACACCTATTCAGTGAGCTTTCTAGCTAAAGAAACAGGAGTGTATAATGTGACCGTAAATAGCCAAGATCAGACAATTCCTGGTTGGCCACTGCAGTACACCGTCGGCCCACTTGGACAGGGAGGATGTGAAAAGGTCCAAGTGTGGGGGCAAGGCCTTCAGAAAGCTCTAGCAAGTGTTCCAGGTCTCCTGCTAATATTTTTTTACTCTTTCTGTTTTTTGAGGTGTTTTGTTATGGACCGCTCTACTGTGAGTCATTTCAAAAGAATGTATTGATTTCATTTTGCAGCTGACTTTAATATTTGGTCTCGTGAGGCCGGAGCGGGAACTCTTTCTGTCTCAGTAGAGGGTCCTGGAAAGATTGAGCTCCAGTTTGACGATCAGCTGGATGGTTCTTGCACTGTGTCCTACATGGCTCAGGAGCCTGGTGGGTAATTACTGTAATCCTGTATATGCAATGTTTGTGTTTTATGAATCTGAAATCTTGGGTATGTATGGCTTTTGGTTATGTACACAATGAAAAAGAAATAAATATAAATGTACATTCAACATCAACATATTGATCAATGATTTTTTTTTTGAGGAATAGAAGAGAGAAATTTACAGAATTGGTTCTCTTGCAGGTGACTATGAGGTTTCAGTCATGTTTAACGAGGAGCATGTTTCTCAAAGCCCTTTCTATGTGTCTGTCAGTGCCGCCAAAGATAAGAGTCTCACACAAGGACAAAACTTCTCTGGTATGAATTAAGTGTTTGGATTAGTGTATTATGTTTTAGAGATCCTTTCTATTTCATATTGGAGAGTGTGTGGGTCTGATGGTACTTTGTTCTTTTCCAGCCATAGATCATAATCAGATGTGTAACAGCTATGAGGAACCCTCTCTGTCAGACACGGAGATAAACACAACATCTGACAGCAGTGCTGAGCCAGTTTTTCTGTCTGATGCTAGTAAAGTCATCTGCCATGGCCCAGGCCTGAGTAAGGGCTTTCCAGGACGCAAAAACACTTTTTATGTGGACTGCAGTAAAGCTGGTCAGTGGAGCTTGACATTAGCAAGAATGTTAAGTAACTCAGTTCGCTAAGTAATGTCTCTCTCAGAACTCAGTGTAGCTGCTTTTGTGTTTTAGGACGAAACCTTCTCTATGTCGGCATGCATGGCCCCACCGTCCCCTGTGAGCGAGTGTCAATCATTCACATGGGTGGACATCAGTACAGGATCAACTATGCTGTGAAAGAAAGAGGAAAATACATATTAGCAGTGAAGTGGGGAGATGAACACATTTCAGGATCTCCATTCCATATTACTGTTCTGTGAAATACCTTTGTGTGTGTGTGTACATTACTGTTCAAAAGAAAGAAGCTAAGGATGCATTTAAACAAAAAATGCAGTAAAAATAGCATAGCAATATTGTGGATTTGATGTTTACATTTAAAAATAACCTTTTTTATTTTCATATATTTTAAAAAGTAATTTATTACTTTGATGCAAAGCTGAATTCTTTTAGTATCATTACTCAGTTCTCATAAGTATCACATGATCCTTCAGAAATAATACTAATATGCTGATTTGCGGCTCAATAGATATTTTTTTTATTACCATTGATATTATATCATGCTGCTTCATGTTTTCTGCTTTCTTTAAAAAATGGAAAGTTCAAAAGAAAAGCGTTTTAACAATGTAGACGTCAATTTAATGCGTCCATGCCCAAGGAAGGTTTTTTTTTTATGTTATAATGTTAAAATATATTCTCATATTTTCCAAACAAATTTAGCTTTTACTATAACTAAGTTAGATGGCTGGTTGAAATTTTAATTTCAGCGCTGAAAAATTGTGAATTAACTTTGCTCATAAATGTGCAGTGAACATAAATGCAACTAAATGGCTTTAAATGTCAAATGGAATGCATCTGGAGAAAATTTCCATGCGATTAGTCAGTCTATTATTAAAGAAAAACAACTCTGTCTCGTCATTTGCTATTATTTCTTGCATTTTTATTTATTTGATTTGTTTTATTTTCTTTTTGGGGAGTAAGAGGAATATTGCATTTTCCATTTGAATTCATTGATTTCTTGGGATCACGAGATCACCACACAGAGCTTTCCCTGGATGTCATCTCAGTGTTCATTGGGGTAAGCAGACAGCTGACATGGACTTTTATTAAGTTATAAGAACAGACTGACCGGCTACAGTTTGATGTTTAAATGGGACTTTTGGAGCTGTCATGTAAAACTGCTTGATTAGATCTTGACTGACGTCAATGTAGGATTAACCTTATAAAGTAAGTTCATTGCTCTCAAATTGTTCCAGATCTATTTGTTGACTCATAGGTCAATTATTATTTTAATGAATTACACTTTTAACCGCAATTCAAAGGTTTAATGTTTTAGTGAGATGCTGTATTTATAGATATCTGTAAAATATCTGTCAATATACAAAAATGTTATGGAACATTTATGCCTTTTCTAGGCAGTGACACTAAAACCAAGGGACAAAATGATGGTCATGTAAATATTTTAAGCGCATGGTGAGATATCTAGGTTACATGTATTGATTAGACACAAACAGATGCAGCCAGAGCCTCCCCCATGCATCCCTCACCCTCATTCACTCTGACCTGTACATATGCAGTCTTATAGCAGGACAACAAAGGTATCTTGAAGTTTTACTTCATATTTAGCAGTGATTTCAGTGTTTCTGTTTGTAATGGTGTGCTGTGTTGCTCTGCAGGGTGTTTACTAGATAAAAACTGAGTTGCCATGGATCAGGATATGGTGAATATGTTTGCCATTGCTGCAGGGACTCTTGCTATCCCTCTCCTTCTTTTCATGGCCTCTTTCATGCTGTGGCCTTCATCACTCATCAAAATCTATTACTGGTAAATACCACTTATAAATATGCATAATACTTTATAATAATATATTCATACTATTATTGAAGCCCAATCTCCTGGTTGTCATTAAAGGAAAGTAAGTAATTTTAAACTCTGAAGTATGATGGTAAATAAATAAGAAATATTTAGGATGTTTAGGTCACCATATAATCTTTTTCAAATTGTATTATACATGTATTAAATTCAACTTTAAACTTTTTCATAGTATCGGTCATTTGGTCCACGCTGTACACATTTTTAAACCTCATTTCTAGTTGCATTCCAAAAAAAGTTTCATATTCATGTATTTGGATGTTGTATAACATTTTGATTAATTTGAATCATACAGTTTTAACAAACTCACTAATAAACTAAACTATGCATATTTGTCATATTGGCAATACACAAACTCTTAACTCTTTGCATCTATATGATTTTATTTAAATATTCATTAAATCTTCTGTCTTTTAATCAAAGACAAAAATTGAAGTGAATCTGTTCATTTGAACAATTACATGTATTTAAAGTAGAAGTCAAATATTTTTGAGTGTATGCAGGCAGTTACATGCATCTTTTATAGTAATGCATTTGTTCATATTGCGTGTTTATATTTGTTTGTGAAGGTACTGGAGGAGAACTCTGGGTCTGCAGGTGCGTTATGCAGACTGTGGGGGTTATCGCTTCTGTTACTCATACAGAGGGAAACCAGGCCTTAGGCCTTCTGTACTCATGCTGCATGACTTCTCTGCTCACAAGGATACATGGCTTCCTATGGTGAAGGTATAGTATGATAAGTGGCCTGGTAGCGTGGTAAGATTGCTGATCTTTATAACAGAGATAAACATATTGCGTCTTCATCCTATACAGTACCTTCCCAAACATCTGCAAATATTGTGTGTCGACATGCCGGGGCATGAGGGTACAACCCGTACCAACACAGACGACTATTCAATCCAGGGCCAGGTCAAGAGAATACGGCAGGTAATTGCTGGATGGGTATGTTTTTTTTTTTATGAATAGGGTATATTTTTTATGTCTTTGTTTTTATGGCCATACAGTAGATGCATAAATACTACATGTCTGCTTTGAGAACTATTAAATATAAAATGCCATAAATGACTTGATTATTCAATTAATGTTGTACCAAATGATTATTTTGTTCAGAAATGACTGGAGTCTATATTCTGAAATTGATTTAAACCATATTCAAACTAAACTAAAATTAAATCAGTATGGCAGTTTTATTGAATGCAATATTTATGTTTATTTCAAGTTTATGGCTAAACAATTGCATAGAGTGTTTTTTTCTTTTATTATTAATTCCAAAGACTGATGCTATTATTCATACAGAGATTGTAGATTTACATTTTCAAGCCCTCCCCGACCACGCCTGAACAAATATGCCTCGGAGGATGATAATTAATCATCACACTCAAAATGATCAAAGAAAATAATAATAGTATTAATACAAAAATTATAATATGAGTGAGCATATTAGAATAAGGAGAATCGTTTTTTAAAATCTTACCTGCCCCAAACAGTACGGTAAAATTAATTTAACATTTTTGCAAAATCTGAAATATAAGTAGGCAAAACCTCACAGTTGACAGTCAACCTTTCCAAAGAATTTAAAGGAATAGTTCATCCAAAAATGAAAATTTTGTCATTTTGTCACCCTGGTGAGTAAACAACTCTCAAACTTTGGAGGTTTGGAACCCTCTCAAGGGTTAATGATGACAGAATTTACATTTTTGGGTGAGTTATTCCTTTTAAGCACCTTTTTAGATTTTTTTTTAGATTCAGGTCCTATTATGCAGGCTTTTCATGGAAACTGCCAATATTGCTTTCATGAAAAAAACTCTTTTTATAAACTTCAGCATATAAAATGTTTGTATTGACCACATTTGTGAATATTCCCTACTTTTACACTACTCAGTTTGTAGAGGCCATTCGGCTAAACAGAAAGCCATTCCATCTGGTGGGCACTTCGATGGGTGGGACTGTGGCCGGAGTATATGCAGCCTGTCATCCCTCAGACCTCTGCGGTTTGACCCTCATCTGCCCAGCTGGTTAGTCAGTATATTTAGTCTTAAGATCCACACCAACACAATAAAGTTCTGCTTGTACTGCAGTTTTGTCATCTGCAGCATTAAAAGCTTGTGTTCATCAAAGCGGCGTAGATTCTGATTGGCTGTCAATCAGATTTGCACTTTTGGGTGAATCAGTCTTTTAATATCACTCCTGCATGCTCACCTTTTTCTCTGAAGGTCTGAAATACCAAAACGAGAGCAAGTTTGACAGTCAGATGCATGACGTGGAGCACAGCCAGTACACGCTGAATATTCCTCTTATTCCGTCCACCCCAGAGGAGATGGAGGAGATGCTGAAGCTCTGTTCTCACATGCGCTTCAGAGTGCCCCAACAGGTTAGTCACACTTATGCAATGTAGAGTTACTAAAGAGATTCAAAACACACTATCTGTGCCATTTATCTTCCATTATAGATTCTGCAAGGACTGGTGGATGTACGGATACCACACAATGACTTTTATTATGAAGGTCTGTATAGGCTTATCCACTGCACTGGGTATATTTTTACTATTTGCTATAGAAAGTGTTGTTTGTAATCATTTATTTGCCCTCTCTCTTCTCTGCCACAGTTTTCATGGAAATTATGAGTGAAAATTCAAAATATGCCTTGCATGAGCATATACAGCAAATAACTACCCCTTTACAAGTAATCTGGGGCAAACAGGACCAGGTAAGTGTAAGCCTGCATACTAAAAATAATAATAAATGCTTGGGAAATGTATTTATATATATATATGTGTGTGTGTGTGTGTGTGTGCACCTGGTATTTATCACCTTATGGGGACCAATTGTCCCCACAAAGATAGGAATAC
>JAUYWG010000061.1:8031605-8055018 GCA_034779775.1 Enteromius afrohamiltoni
ACAGTCTGTACAGTATAAAAACCATTACGCCTATGGAATGTCCCCATAAAACATGTAAACCCAACGTGTGTGTGTGTATAAAATAAAATACAAATCAGATAATATATATTTAATATCTTATTTGAGTCAATGTTTATTTTATTTTGTGGTTTTAGTCAACTATAACAGCCATCATATCTTAATTTTGAGGTGGTGGATGTGTCTGGGGCAGGGTTGCTCATGGAGGCTCTTCCAGGCTGTCGTGTGGATCTGCTGGAGAACTGCGGTCATTCTGTTGTGATGGAGCGACCCCGACAAACAGCCAAACTCATTTTAGATTTCATCATTTCTCAGCAGAGCTCAGAGAGCGCCAGCACCAAGAAGAAATCCTGAGGCCTCACAGGATATCAGCTGTATATTACTATATAATACTTAAATGAAGCCCCCATGTTCATTTCAACATGGTACTTTTTAAAATCATAAGCTGTATCTGTTGTATTTGTACAAGCTAACATTTACACAAATGAATTAAATGGTATATTTAAAAAAAGATATTGCGCATTGTTAATATTAATGGATTAACTAATATTAACCAGTGTTGATTGCTGTATGTTTATAGTACTTTCATATACTGTAGTACTGATTATTATGTACCAGTAGACTTTATTCTTTTGGTCTAAGTAATTCTGAGTACTATGATTTTATAAAGCACCGAGAACCAAAGCTCTTTAAGTTTTAGTTTTATATATATATATGAGGAGTTCAGATGCAAAAGCCTTTAAGTAGTTCAGTAATTTCACTTTCATGGAAATTAATAGGTTATTTTAATTGCCATTAAAAATACAATTTCAGACGGCAATTAAACTCTTCATTCATTAGGTGGGGGGGTGATGATTGATAAATTGAAATAATAAAATAAGGATTAAAACATAACATTCCTTGCACTATGCGAAGCACAGTGTGTGGGTTAATTAGAAGAAACATAGGCTACATTGTATATAACATTTATTCATTATGTTCCTACATTAACCCTGCTAGAATTGTGAGCTTCTAGCATTTTTCCTGCCTTTCAGTAGCTACAGCTTTTGTACCAATAAAGTCCAATAAACTGATTTCCATATCTCAAAACTGCTGCTGTTTTTGTGTGTGTGTGTGTGTGTGTGTGTGTGTGTGTGAAATTTGTTAAAAGTCACCTTTTTGTAATGATGTGATATTAGTCCAAAGCGACATTTTATCCCCAGCTGTCTCTAATTAGATCAACATAGATTCCCTTAACACGGGCTTCTTCAGCACAGATGTGTTGTGATCCTGTCCCTGCCATTAATGTACGCTAGTGCGTGGGTCACGTGACAGTGCGGCAGCTGTATTCTCGCGCAGAGCAGCTAACGCTCAGTGTCCTACACAGCCGCTATCAAAAAAGACGATTAAACCCCTCAGACCTGGAGACAGGTAAGGATAGGGTTATCCCATACAGCGTGATTGTCGGGGGAAAAAACGTTTATTTGATTAATTCGTCACTGTTACATTAGGAGTTAGCGGGGAGCTAGCTGTGTGTTATAATAGCTGGTTAGCAAAGGTTACAAAAAACGCTTCATTTAATTACAACGTTTTCATGTTTGTAGAGTTACATGTCACCAGGCACGTTGTTAACTTCTTTCGAGGGAAACTCTTAGTATTTACGTTTGAGAAAACCTGTTTACATGTCTTACCAAAACAGCTAACATGCTATTGAGCATCCAATTCATTGCGCTTTCTCACTCAGTAACCTTAACGCACACTGTATTTAGCTCCTTGTGCTCTTCATTGTTGTCTTAGATGTGTTACAAAAAATGTTTATTATTAAGTGAGGCCTGTACGTATTTATGTACCGTAACGTAGGGCTAATAAGTGTCTCTTTTTTTTTTGCAGGTCTTCTCAAGTATAAAAGCCGAGCTTCTTCTGTGCATCAGAACAGTCTATCTATCCTTATCAAATGGATAATGGGGACTGGGGGAATAGGGTATGTATGTGGGAAGATATTTAACAGTTATTGTTATCAAGTGCTTATTAGGCACTGTTGTGTGCTGAACTGCTATTTAAATGTATAGTTAATTATATTTACATAACTGTAATATGTGCTTGTAAAAAAAATAAATAAATAAAAAGATTAATTATGATGCCGGAGGATTTGGATTCTCACTGCCAATTATTTTATTGTTTATCAGCTAAACGGTGATTTCAATCATCTGTGTTGTTAACATTATAGATATGGTGTGGATCTCTCTATTTGTCATACAATTAGAATGATTATTAAAACTTAGTGGTTATGGCTATTTTTCTTTAAATCTTGAAAGTCCTGTAGCTTGAAAACGTTTAACTGTAATTCTTAAGCTACCTCCATCATCATTGGCACAGACTTTCAGCCAGATCTGACATGGCTTGTTCGAAGATCAAAGATTTTCCCATAACTGACATTCAAATGGGTTCATATTTCCATAGATAGGGGTATTAGGTCTGTCTTTGTATCCGACTCGCTGTAAGGTCTGAGTAACCTTAAAATTATAAGGGGCTTTAAGGGAGTTATTTAAACTTTTAAAGCAAAATGTCAAGCCTTCCTTTTCTACTCCAGTTCAGCATCCTGTAGGCTGTCTGCAATTTGATACTTATTCCAACACATGAATTAAAAGAGTCGTTTCCTTCATTTTTTTATTTTTGCCATTATTAGTAAGGCACAGAAATTCCAGGTCCCTAAAAAAAATTAATCTAATCCAAAAAACATTTATTAATGGCCCTCCAAAACAGGGACGTTTAATTAGCGCTTCTCCAGTGATAGATGAGCTACATTTAAATTACCAAAGAACCCATTAAGTGTTAATGATTTTCTGCTGTTGTCCATCTCTTGCAGTTGACTCACCCAGTCACCTTAAATGTTGGGGGTCACCTCTACACGACCTCGATCTCCACTCTTCAGCGTTACCCAGACTCCATGCTGGGCGCCATGTTCCGCGGTGACTTCCCCACCACACGGGACGCTCAGGGAAACTACTTCATCGACCGGGACGGGACGCTTTTCCGCTACATATTAAACTTCCTGCGTACATCTGAGCTCACTCTTCCTGTTGACTTCATGGAGATGGACCTTCTGCGTAAGGAAGCCGACTTCTATCAGATTGAGCCTTTAATCCAATGCCTCAATGACCCAAAGCCTCTGTATCCACTGGACACCTTTGAACAGGTGGTGGAGTTGTCCAGCACTCGCAAGCTGTCTAAATACTCAAACCCCGTAGCGGTTATTATCACGCAACTGACCATAACCACCAAGGTCCACTCGCTACTGGAGGGAATATCCAACAACTTCACTAAGTGGAACAAACACATGATGGACACCAGAGACTGTCAGGTGTCCTTCACCTTTGGACCATGTGACCACCATCAAGAGGTGTCTCTAAGGGTCCACCTCATGGACTACATCACCAAACAGGGATTCACGATCCGGAACACACGGGTGCACCACATGAGCGAGCGTGCCAATGAGAACACAGTGGAGCACCACTGGACTTTCTGCCGGCTAGCATATAAAGTGGAAGATTGACCAATCGATGACCGTGCTACCAAAGGCGGTTGCTGCTGTTACCAATGCAATGTTTCAATATGTAGAAATTCCATTGTCAGTTCAGAGCAAGCAAAAGAAAAGGGAATGAAATGTAAAGGATCACATCAATGCAATGCAGAATATTTCACAAAAGCATTCAAATAATATATACAAACGCAACTGCAATACATATTCAGTTAATACTCGAGCATCTTTCAGAAATCTATTAACACCTTGCCAACAATCATTTAAAGAAAGAAAGACCAGAAATTGTTTCAGGTATTCATTCATTCCATCAGATCAGAAATCTGTCAAACGTTGTGCACTATGTGCAACATCAAGATGTTAGCGTGCATGTATTTCTAACACATTTTGTAAGCATTAATTGTCCACATGCTGTAAATGGAAATAAATTAAATTTGTCCATCAGTTTCATTTAAAAACATCAATGTGAGTCCGCTGTCTTATTTTGTTTTACACAGCAAATGATCCTGCTAAATAATAGAGGCAAAGGTAAATGTTTTAAATCTATTTAAAATCCATTTCGATTTGCACCTTGCCATCACTATTCTTTTTATTTTTTTATAAGACAAGTAATAAAAGCAAAAAGGCCTCTACCACTCTGTTTCTTTTTTATTCTGTTTTCTTTTATTATTGTTGTTAGAAGATAAAAGCAATAAAAAGGGTAAAACCATATTAAAGTACAATAATCTATACAAAATCTGTTTTATTTGTTATATAATAAAAAAACTGTATTACGTTAAGCTAACTGAGACTTGTCATAGGACTTGTGTGTCATTGTTCTTGATGATTTGTGTAAAAGCATCTGCTAAATGACAAAATAAAGCCATAATTCACTCAAAATGTAAATTCTGACATCATGTCATCTTCAGGTTTCTCCAGACCTATTTTAGTTTCCTTCTTCTATTGGACACAACGATCTGAAGAAAGTTGGTAGCAAACAGTTGCCATATTATGTTACTGTCCACTTTTGGTTACCAACATTCTGGACTGTATTTTCATTTTTGGGTAAAAATTTCCCTTAGTGTAAATATAAACAATTGTTTATATATCTTATGTTTTTTATATTATAATATCTATGTTTTTTTATTTGTAGCAGTGAGTGAGACCTATCAGTTAGTATAGTATTGTCCCTGCATGCAACAGACTTGGTAGAGTCCTGGCAGCGGACCTATTAGAGCACACTATCAGTGACGTTCGCTCCGCCATGTTTCCGCTTCCGTCAGAGCAGCGGTAACATGCGAGAAGACCAAGATCTGTGTTGAAGGACAACTGTTCGGATGTTGTGTTCTAGCGATTATAACTCCTTTTCAGAAGTGCATGCGCTGTGCTTTAGAAGTGTCTTGGCGTTGAAAGAAAAAGATGTTTAGAAAAAGTCAGAACCTAAAATATATATTAAGCCTTGTACCTGGGAAAAGACGTTTTGGGACGTACAGATTTTTGCCCTTGTTCTTCTGTATCGGGGGTGTCATGGAGTGGGTTATGATTAACGTGAGAATAGGAAAAGAAACGTTTTGTAAGTATGCTGCCAAGTCGAATCGCGCCTCTCTTTAAAGCGTTTCTGTGCATCATTCTGCCTTCTCTTTGCGCAGACATTTACTTCATCTTTAAAACCAAAGTAGTTTTTATTATTATTGATCTTAATTAGGTAGGGTACAACGGTGCTTAATTGGCCTTATTTTAGAAGAGGATTTTTTACAGTGTATGAGTATATGTTGGCCTATATTAAGAATTCGTTTTAAACTATGTTATGGTTATGGACAAGTGTTTTTATTATTTTCTGGCTTCACAGATGATGTCTACAGAAGAAAAGAATCGGAGAGGGAATACCAGCACAAGACTGAGGAGGGTTTTGTGCTCTCAGACTCTAAAGCCAAATAAGATCATCAGAACACATTGGAAGTGATCATGAAAAAGAGACTGAAACCAAAAACTTTGCACGCTAACACGCCTTTAAAAAAAATATTATTGTACAGAGGCTGTGACATTATAATGAGGACATATGAGGTGCAGGACGCTGCCAGTGTTTCTTTCTGTAAGGAGGATTGCATCTTTTGTATTGTTTAAATTATAAAGATGCTTATTTATACAATATAAATGATCTGTCTGTTCTGTGATTTAAAATAATACATTTGGATGCCTGCAGAATCATATTTTGTTACATTATAATAGTCATTATAATGAGAAACCTCACAATTAAAATCTCTTATTTCTAACAGCTTTTATACATTTTTTAATTATTGCTCATTATTAAAGTAACAATTTTAGCATGAGTTTGTATCATTAAAGTTAAATTTAATCATTACAGAATATTGTTATGATGACTTAGAAGGAGAAACGTTCCAAAATCATATGCTAAGGTATTATGAGAATGTATTTATTCTTTACTTATTTTTTTTACCCAGCTTTAGTGAAAACAAATGGTCTATTATAGTGTGCATACTTTTAAGTTTATGAAGATAAGGTCCAGTAAATATGTCAATCCAAAATGAGTTTATTTACCAGCATTGGATATCAGTAACAGTAACCACTGAATATATTTTCCCCATTTAAAGTTCACAGATATTGCTACAGTTTTTACTTGCAGAAACATTAACAAAACGATTACATTGTTAATCAAGAGAAAGTTGTTATTGTCTGTATAAGCTTCTAACAAATGATCTAAATGATCTTAAATGTCTAAAGGCTTGATGCACTCAAAAGTCAAGATTCTTTGTTAAGCTGTTAAATCTTTGTTAATGTGCGGTCTAACATCTTAACAGTGGTTGCCAGTTGGACGATGGCTTTAGGAACATTTTCTTCTTCTCAGCGGATCACTTGTAGTGTCCAATTGGTAGAGCTCTCAGACAGATGAAGCTGTTGGGATGCTGGGCCAACGTTATCGGGTTTCCGTCCAGCCGAACCTCCTGCATGTTGTACCTGATGTAGTGAGTGTTATTTCCTTTGCAGAATGTGTCATCCGTCAGTGACGTTATGTTGTTGTTCTGAAAATGAGTTTAAAGGAATTTATACGCTAAATACTACAGTCTATTAATAGGCTACATTGAGATTACAATAGTGGTGACCGTACATGCAGATGAACCACGTGGAGGCTTTCCGGCAGCAGAGGGATGGCCTCCAGCCCGTTGTCTCCAAGGTACAGGTATGATAGCTTGGTGAGTTTCTAATGCAAAAGATAGAAGCCACTTATGAGTAACATAGCAATGTATATTTTCAGAATCATATTCATTTTTACCTTGAAAAGGTTTGCTTTTATTCCTTTTGTTTTCAGTAGATTGTGGTTGACATCGAGAGACAGAAGCTTAGCCGGGAGCATTGGCAGTTTGACCAGTTTATTCTCCGCTAATGTTAGTTCCTCGAGCTGATCGAGTTTTGAAAAGGCTCCATCTTCTATTTCAGAGATCAGATTGCCAGTCAGGTCAATTCTTCTCAGTGTGGCTGAAAAACAACATGGATGTATTTACTGATTTGGAGCTTCACACTAGGCTTCAACTGAGTATGATTCTGTCATCATTTACTCACTCTAATGTCATTTCAAACCAGTATTTCTTCTGTAAAAACTTTTTTTTTGTCCTTCCACTCATAAAAATAAATTTTCCAAAAGGTTTTTTTTTTTTTTGGAGAAATGTCACAGAAGAATTGATTTGTTCTAAATAGAAGCATAAACAGTTTTTAAAATGACCATTTTTTTTCTTGGTGTGGAGAACATTGTTTCAATGTCAAGAGAAGCTCTTGTGTATTGGAAAGATTCTGTGGATGTTAAAGTTCATGGAATCACAGGTGCTAGTAAAGAAGCTTAATTTTTTTTAAGCTCAGTGTACAATAAAAGTCCAGGGGTTCTGAATGTCTAAAGAATTTTTTTTTCCAGTCAAGAACCATTTATGTACTGAAAAGATTCCATGGATGTTAAAGATCCTTCATGGAATCATAGATGCCTGAGGAGAACCAGTTTTAAGAGTTCGCAATAAAGGTCAAAATAGGGTCCAAATGTTTACAAAAAGAAAGTCACAGGGGTTCAGAATGACATGAGGGTAAATGATATCAGATTTTTTATTTTGGGGTGAACTGTCCCTTTAAATGCACAAATCCGCGTAGGTTTGCTTCCCCTTCTATACCAGTGACTCTAAGGGACCTAAAAGCACTTTCTCAGTTCTGTTTTAGAGCCATTAAAAGTCGCAAGGAAAAATTCCCTTAGTTGCTTTGATTACATTGATCTGGTTCCAGTCATTACACATTGTGTCATTGGTGGCCACACCTAAAAACTTTCCCTCACCAATATCGGCAAAGTCTCTGTTGGTAATTTTAGCGATTTTGTTGAAGCGTGCATAGAGGAAAGCTGTTTCCTTTGGCAGATGTGGAACTGTTGTCATGTCAGGAGAGACCTCTTCGCAGTACACCGATCCAGTTAGACACACACACATCAGGCATGTGGGAAGTTCTGAAAAAAATGATAAATAGACTTCAGTATTGTTTTGCATCAAATGATAGCATAATTGAAGCAATGAACAATTACCCTTGTCATCTTTATGGTCTTCTCCTGGACCTTCATCTGTGTCAACTGGACTATCGTAGTCTGTGTTAAGAATGACTTTTTTCTAGTAAAGCGGATGAAAAGAAAACTATATTATTTTGGTTCCTCAACTGTTTCACGTGATAGTTTGCAATTTTTTTCAATGAGCTCAAATAAGCCCAGATAACTTGCTGATGGTGCTGTTGGATATAATCCCATTATGGATTTAACAGGTTTTCCATTGCATACCTTTCTTGGAACAGATGTACGATATCTGGCTTTTTTATTATACAAATATGTATATTCGTTTTAGCCATCAAAACCATTAATATGTTTAGCAAATATCCATTGTAATAGCACAATGTATGCAAATAAGCATTATCAGCATTAAATTGCCATACCTTTGGTTTCTTGGCTTCCATGACAGTTCTGCTTTCTGAGATTAATTCTTCATCAACTACTACTTTCAGTATTCCTTTTTGTTTAGGCACCACTTTACTGGTTCTTGACGGTTCACAAAATATCCAGGGCACGGTCACAAAAAACAGTAAAATCCTCAGATCCATCATCATGTGAGGAGAAATGGATGTTGTGGTGTGTGAAGAAGAGAGGAGCAGCGCAGTGTGTCACAGCCTCGGAGTAAAACGAGACCTTTAAAGAGAGTCTGCAGTGACTGCCTGTGAACCATTAAAAAACACTTCATGAAACTCGCCTTAACCCACTCCGTGCTGTCTTAACTGCACTCGCCTCATTCCCGCCAAAATTAATTCTTTTGTCCATATGTTTTGAAACTCTGGAGAAACATTGGAAATGATACATTAGTGAATAAGCATAATCTGACAACAATAACGTGTATTTCATCATTTTCTGATATAATGAGACATTTTCAGGGAACTGTGTGATACGGAAAATACTGGGGGGAATGAACAGTGCTGGCCATGGAAATAAAAGGCAGAATTCAACAGGAAATTGTTATTAGTTAAGGAATCTTGGACCGCGTGTTTGAATATGGTGAACTTTTAAAATGTGCAAACTTAAAATCCATCGCAATGTGATGTTGAAAAGCTTTATTGTTAGAAATGCAGCTGGGTTTGTTTGAGAGGTATCAGGGGATGAATTGAGAGAAGCGGGAGAAAAATGTCTGTCCCCCTGGTTTTGATTTAGCCAAAGTGAATCTTTTAGATTTGGGCAAGAGAAATTATATCTGTAAACCGGAAATGTAGGAGAAAATGCAGTGAAAGATTTAGCTGACATGCTGTAACATCACCACCTATTTGCTTCTAAGAAGAAAGATCTGATGGCATTAACAGAGACCTGCTGGTTTTTGGGCATCGTTAGAGTACTACTTGTTATTCCATCTTATTTTATCTGAGGCACTTGATAACCTGGGAACAGAATTAAGCAGGTGTTCAAACAAACGCATGCCAAGACTTCCCAAAAGCACTTCCTCGACCTCCCTCTGGGTGCCGTTACTTAACATGATGGGACACAGGATAAAATGAAAGCAGTAGAGACAGAAAGAGCCTAGACAGACTAGACAGTTTAACATGCAGATAAAGAAGACGATGGCCAAAATTAATAGTGTATAGGCAAAGCATCTTTTTGGTTAAGTCCGGATATTATTCTGCACGGTTTGCCTGCAGCTCTACCATTTGATACATCACAGAGTAATGTAATAAGAATAAAATTAGAGTAATTAGAATAAAATATTAGTTAATTATCAAAGAAAAAACTTAATAGCCATAATATTAACTTTTGTAAATGTTGTGATACTGTGATGCTCAGATATGCTATGGAAATCCCTTTATTATAGAGCTTCTAAGAAAGAATATACAAAATGGAAGGTTCCTTTTAAAAGAAAAAATGTCTTTGTTCCTAAAACAATATAATACATTTTAGTATATATTTCAAATTATAATCATTATAGTTTTAGTTAATAATGATATGACTAATATATAATTTTTGGAATGGTATTTGCTTTTGAGTTTTTAATTTGACTCTAAGGTCATTTGTAAAATATTCCTGATTTATGTAGCTATGAAAAAATATGTAGATCAATATAAGATACAAAGCCTTTGATATTTAAAGAATTATTTCCTTTAATATATTTTTTTTTTAATAAAAAAAAATGGTTACTCGTTTTGTCAAAGTAGCTAAATAGAACATATATAAATGTTTTTTTTAATGATGTCAGAAGCATTTTCATTTGATAGCTTTTGCCACATTATAACCATACCCCTTGGGAACCTATACTAAAGATATTTCTTTATGTATTTTTACTCAAATTGTGCTTTTCCATTGATTAACATTCAGTATTCATTCTTGAGAGGAACAATAGTACATTCATACATGATTCATATGTGAAATCTTCACATGAAAGTGAGTGTTTTCATTTGAAAGCATCCACATAGCTTTGATAAAAAAAGATTACATATCGTCCATGATCAAATATGAAATCATCATGATCTCTGTGTTTGTAAATGAATGTAAGATGCAACATTTATGTTCCACATTCTGTTTCTTCTTTAATGTTTTAAACAAGTGCAAAATCTACACAGAGGAAGGGTTTCAGAATCTCTTACGACAGAGAAGTTTCAATTACGTCGAACCGTTTTAATCAATCCGATCATCTGGTAGTCTCTTCCTGTTGGCTGATGCATCTTGGTGAGGTGGCACTTTTAGGCCTCGCCGGTGAGGACTTGTAGAGAATACAAGTGGATCCATCCTCACCGATCCGATAGGACACCTCGTAAGGGTCCACCCACAGTGTCAGCTCTACTGGAAGTGATGAGAAAAGCTGCTCTTGTGTAAATCCAACGGCAGAGGCTGCTTTTCCAATAAGCGGGTCCATTTTATGGTTGATCCGTAAACATCTGTAGCCAGAGCCTCTGCAGGGAACTTGAGGAAACCAATGGTGCTGATAGTGATCTGAGGAGAAAAAATGCATTCAGTAGCTTCATTTTAAAACATTTTTATTCATACAAAAATGAAAGAATTTCATCAGTGTTAAAAAAAAATCTATTTGGAAAATTCAATTAAAATAGGTTATAGGTCTAGAACTGTAGGCTAAGGATGATATCAAGATAAATAAAGAAAATCAGTGTTTCTAAAAGAAAATGATCAGTTGAAATTAACGAGTGTCATTTTATGAGGAATGAATATCTATTCACTTATTAAAGAAGGGTCAGGCCAGCCCAGACTATTAGCCTATATCTCATCTCACCCAGCAGAGCATCAGTGAGTGTGTGAGTGAAGATCTGCAGCTGATCTCCAGATAGAGAGTCGCTGCTGCTCAGGAAACTGCTGATAAAAGAAGCAGCGACTGACACCTCTGTTTTCATCATGTTCTCAGAGGCCAAGTACTTCACCGGAGAGATAAGTTCTATGCTGTACATGTGCAGATAAAGTGAGATTAGGCTACATGAAATTCCACTATTGAAGGCAATTATTTGTTCTAAAGATGTTGTATAACGTACCTGTCATTTGTTTTTCAAGAGCACAAAACAGATTTTAATAAAAAACCGACAAAAATAGACTTTTTGTGCAACTAGAATATTAGCTACATTAACTCTTTGCAAAGCACATGAATGAGAATTCTGAGCCAATTACGTCATAGAAGAGAAGCAGCGCGCCCCTTTAGCGCCATCGCCTGACAAATCAGCAGTCACGTGTGCAGACAATCCGACTACACGCGTTTTAATGTTTTAATTATAGTAGTGGGTTATAATTATAAATTGACACTGATTTTTTACCTACTAAAACTAGGCTTATTTTAGGTCAATAACGCGACTCGTGCAGTGCAGAACGGTTTTTTTCCTGTATAGTAGACTTAACGATGGTCAACTTCTTTGAGTTTTTTATGTTCCGTTATAATTTCTTTGTGAAAATCTTTGGAATGTACTTAAAATGTGATCAAATTGAACTAGTAGCACATTTATTGGTTTTTGAACGCATGATCAAATTAGAAAATATTTATTTAACAAATTCTCGTGAATAACGTGTGTGAATAACATGCAAAACCTGCGTTTTTCAGAGGCATTCTGGGTCTGCTGACAAAGGCTATGATTTTAGTTATCACCTCACTGATTTGCCAACTTCACTTTTTTATGAAAGTGGAGTTCACCGATCATTGCACGTGTATTGTTAATCTGGAACTACATATTTGATAGGGAATAAACAACATTTATTTATTCATTCATATGCATATCATTAATCAGTAATTCGCTGGAATTTACAGACCTTTGTACTTAATGATTTATGTCGACTTGTTCTCTAAGTAGCCACAGACGCTTATGCAGCCACAGTAAAGCAACAATGATGTTGTCATAATGGGCTGAGTACAAGCAGTGCCCTATACTAGAAAAACCTGAAAGATGAGTAAAGAGCAATAAACATTATGCACGACACAATTCCGTTAACTTTGCATACTGTATTGTTGCATACCACTGCAGGGCAGGGAAAGCCCCACACTCCATACACCGGATCGCTCCTCCCTATATCCACGAATAACCAAGCAGAAAAGGGTGCGTCTTTGAGCTCTCCGATTATAACCGCGGAAGGAAAAGAAAGAGAGCCAGAGAGCTGTTGTTGAAGTGAAACCGAACACAATTCAAATGAGGTAAGGAGGTTTCCTTTATTAAGTATATTAAGCTTTGTATGTAGTCCCCTGTTCTCTGTGCTGGGTTCTGCCTTGTAGCTACTAAGTTAGGCAAACTAGTTTTATAGACAAGTTCTTTAGAAAAACCTGTTGCAGACTGTTTGTAACCCTCTTACCCCGGAGACTGTGTTTCAACATGTCCCTGCCAATAACAGCACATGCTATTAACGTCACAATAGGTCACTTAACATTTTAAGCAGACATGCCTGACCCCTGACACAGTCTATCATTAGGTGTCAACTGTCACTTTCAGACAAAACTGTTGTGATCAGAACGATTAAGTTTGTTAATCAGGCTTTCAATGGTACATATAGGTTTTTGGTTCTTCAAACCTGATGAATAGTTACTGTTCTTGTGTGTGTTGTTTTTACTTCAGAGGAAGGACCATTTTAGGATTGGAATGGGACACTTAGTTAATAATTGACGGAGAAAAATCATCTAAAGATATTTTTATTAAGCAAAGTATTAAAAAGAGAACAATGCCACAAACCACAAACACATGATGTTTCAATCTTACTCATCAGTTTCCAGATCACATTTCTCCAAACACTGAGTACAGTCAAATTAGTTTACTTTACTGTTGCATTATTTAATTTAGGCCTTTTTACTGTTGTTAACATTTGAACCCAGTTTTTTTTTTTGGCTCTTCACGTGCAGGATGTCTGTCAGACTGTTCCTCCTCACTCTCTCTATTCTTTCTGGCCCGCTGAGCTGCTATGGCTTCAGAATTTGTGCCTTTAATGTTAAGAGTTTTGGTGACTCAAAATCAGCAAATGCCAACATCATGAATTCTTTATCACGGGTAGGAGCATTAACATTACAATGCTTTATACTTGTTTTTATGGTGTATAAAAACATGTCTCAAAATGTTCTGTTTTGTTTATTTTGCAGATTGTATCTCGCTGTGACATATGTCTGCTCCAGGAGGTCAGAGATCAGAAAAATAAAGCCATCCCCCGCCTGCTTGATAAACTCAACAGGTAGACAATATGCAAATAAAAAAAAATAAAAAAAACACGCTAACCAATCAGATTTAAGATATACACAAACGTACAGTACATAAAATATGTTTGTTTTTTTTCAGACTTAATGATAATGATTATGTCTATGTGGCAAGTGAACGACTCGGGAGGACACCAACATATCAGGAGCAATACGTTTTTGTTTATAGGTATGTCTTCAGCACGTCTGTACATGATGACAGTACTATATAACTCTGATATTAGAGTTTTAATTTATCTTTTGTTGTTTAATTGTGTTGCTCATTTCTCTTTTGCATTTAATTTGCTCAATAAAGTTCTTTAAGACACTAAGAATTTAAGTTGACTACATGTATTCTTCAGCAAATATTTACGTATTCATTACGTTGTGATGCCTAAATGGACATATTGCATTTAAAATGATTGGTTTTAGTTCTAAAATAGTGTTGAATTTTAATGTCAGCCATTTATCAGTTATCAACCATAAAGAGAAAATAATAATTATTATAAATATTGCCATATACCTAGTAAAGGCATGGTATTAATAATATTCAATATTGCTTTGATGTATGTCTTGCACTACTTTGATTAATACTAATATTTTCTTGGTCACCATAATAGGATTTCGAAATTTCATGTCTTGCAAGACAATTCTTTCTTTTTCTTTTTTCTCACACAGAAAAAGCAAAGCGAAGCTGATAAATAAGTATCAGTATCCAGATACACAAGAAGGGGATGAAGATGCTTTCTCCAGAGAGCCTTTTGTGGTACATTTCCAAGCCCCCCAAACAGGTAAAAATACACAAGGAATACTTTGGTGCTGAATTAGTTTGAAGACAAATCATTAAAAGGCTGAAGCTTGATTTTGGTTATGTGATCTCATGTCAACAGTGGCCAAGGATTTTGTCTTAATCCCACAGCACACCACTCCCTCAAACGCAACCAAAGAGATCGACAAACTCTATGATGTCTTTGTGGACATTAGAACACGCTGGAAAATTGAGGTATAATGATGGATTTCTTATTTTATATAGAGTACAATATCTTAAAATCAAATTACGAACTTGGCTTTTTTTCATCAGAATGTGATGTTCCTTGGGGACTTCAATGCAGCTTGTGGTTATGTAGCTAAAAAGAACCGTAAGAATGTCAGACTTTTCTCTGACACGTCTTTCATCTGGCTGATTCAGGATAATGTGGACACCACAGTAAAAGAGTCAACTGACTGTGCGTATGACCGGTAGGCTAATAAAGAAAACTTAAATCAGCATAATAAAATAATGCTGTTCATGATTTACATATAGGCACTGAATGTGGCCAATCTTTTATGCTTGTTTAATATTTTACCATAGTTTTGTATGGTTAATCCTCAGAATTGTTGTGCACGGACAGCCATTTCTCAGAACAGTCGAAGCGCTTTCAGCACAGCCGTTCAATTTTCCCAAGGAATTCCATCTTACAGAGGCACAGGTAAACAAACTCGACATTGTGGTTTTTTATTTTGCACATTTAATGTCATTTAAACTACAGATTGTCTGTTACAGGCTTTAGAAGTGAGCGATCACTACCCCATTGAGGTGCTACTCAAAACTCAGAAGTCTGGGTTCTCCTCAAGAAATGGCAAAGCGTCGTGTCTTCTGCCTGCAACATTCATTCTGATCGTTTTACTACTCCTGCAGATGAGCATATGAACACAAACGGAATCTCATCTGGATGAAGTGGGGATTTTACTTCGCTGTTACACAGCTGTTACGTACTTCAGCTCATCCACATCTACAGAACGTGCTGGAGAGTGGATGTGACTGAGACTTTCTAAAATTGATTTTTTATTGTATGTTTTTACTTGATTCATTAATATGAATAAAATATTTCTGTAAATCACTTATCCTTGTAATAAATTATATCTTACTGTGGGAACATAATTTGTGAATAAAGTACAAAGAACAATTCACTGAAAACTATGGAGATTTGAGAAAAAAAAAATTAAAATTATATTTATATGCAATGTTATGTCTCAGTGGTCCCTTAAAGGGCCTAGCACTGCACAGCTAGGCTCATACACAACCAAAGACTTACTGTCTGCAGCTTTTGCACACCACACAAGTACATATAACCTGTCTAGTCGGCTTAATAAGCTGCAGTTAAAAGTTACAGACCACACAAACGCTCACCTATCAGCTCCGGTAAAATAAAACTGAAGTTGAGCTTCGCCCTTGAGGCTAAAGCAAAATGCCATCGGGGGAGCTTAAAGGTGCAAAAACACAAAACCATGAGATCCATTTAGAAGGAAATGTTTTTTTTTCCCAGATTGGCACCTCTAGAAAAGGAGAGAAGCAAAAGACTGTAAATCAAAGAATGGACTTTATTTGTGATCAATAGAGCCTTGGTTCACACAGATGAATAAGTGTGATGCTTAGTTGGCGTGCAGGGCCTTCCAGTGGCTCAGGGGTCCACGGCTGGGGATGTACTTCACCCCACAGCCATCAGGGATCACTCGCTTCTCTGCCAGCATGTCATCAAAGTCACAGGCATTGAACTTGGTGAATCCATACTTCTTGGAAATGTGGATCTAAAAAGATTGCAGACGAGTCAAACAAACCACTTTCACAAAAATCTTAACTAGATACGGTTTTTAACTTCATGTTACGCACCTTCTGACGGCCAGGGAACTTGAACTTGGCTCTCCTCAGAGCCTCAATCACATGTTCCTTGTTCTGGGCCTTTGTGCGCACGGACATGATCACCTGGCCAATGTGCACGCGAGCCACTGTGCCCTGAGGTTTACCAAAAGCACCACGCATACCAGTCTGGAGCCTGAAGGAGGTGAACAAAGACCAAGTTACAAAGACTATGCAACTTACTAAAAACTGGTCAAACAGAAGATTTGGGTAAATAAAAAGCAATGTTATGTCTCAGTGGTCCCTTAAAGGGCCTAGCACTGCACAGCTGGGCTCATACACAACCAAAGACTTACTGTCTGCAGCTTTTGCACACCACACAAGTACATATAACCTGTCTAGTCGGCTTAATAAGCTGCAGTTAAGAGTCACAGACCACACAAACGCTCACCTATCAGCTCCGGCACAGGATAACATTTTGTTGATACGGATAACATGGAATGGGTGCAGGCGCACACGGATGTGGAAACCATCTTTACCACAGGTCTTCACCATGTACTTGTTGGCGCAGATACGGGCGGCCTCAAGAGCTAAAACATACATTCACAGATTAGAAGGGGGGGGGGGGAAACAAAACACTACCATATGGATCAGAAGTCATTTGATGTAGAATACTGAAGTATAAGATATGAACAGAACTGTATGAAGAAGCCTCACCTTCACTGGACAGCTGCTCATATTCATCAGATACCATGTGAGCACACAGGGGGAACTCATCAACCTTAGCCTTCTTCCTGCCCAAGTCGAAGATCCTGATCTTGGGATCTGAATTTGGGAGAGGGATGCGCTCAATAAAAACAATTCTTGAATGTTGTTACAGACCACACATTCAACATACCCACACCATTTCTAGTGAATTCAACTTCATAATGAGTTCATTGTTTAAATGTGCTTAAAATCAAGTTATAAAAACATTTTTTACCGACTTTTAAAGCGTTAAATAAATTCCAGATTGTCTATAACCATTGGGATTGTCAACGCTATAATAAAAACACTAGATAGGAGTCTTCCTCCGTAACTTACCAGGAACACCTCGACAGAAACGGGACTTGGGGTAAGGCTTGTTCTTACAGTATCTGTAGCTGCAAGAGACCACTGACAATTAGCAAGACTCGTAATCATCAACATTAATAAAAGTTATTACAAGAGAAAAACCTGATTACACAAATCTGAACCCTTTAAACATAACATCTGCTATAGAGACTGAAATGAGCCCACAATTACAATCGCTGCTAAAAAGCTAAACGTCAATCAACAATAAGTGTTCAACCGGGCGCTAATTTGTGGATTTGGCATTTTTCAAATGTTTTTTTTTTTTATATATATACGATGCATTTTAACAGAAGCCAAAATTCTCCTGAGTGGACATTCGGGTTAAACACAGCAAGCAGCTTTAGCTGGGTACTGTCAGTGCTGTACGTGGCCGGTGTGCTGCACATGGTTAGCGGGCCCTGCCATTTTCACTACGGCCGGATCGTAAAACACCAAATTCCTAACTTACCAACGGGCTGGACGGCGGCCCATGGTTGCAATCTGTAACGTACACAATAACAACGACTTTAAAAGAAGAAAACGTGTACTGATAAGTGCATAAATTAAGTATTTTCCGACAAATCTGAAGAGAGCGACGAAGCGCGCTCTCACCACGCACTCACCTAATGGAGGAAAGGAAGAACACTGGATTTCCGCTGCGTCATAATGCGCCGAGAGAAACTTCTTCCGGTTACATATTCGCGCTATTTTTATGCTATAATTAAAAACTAATTTTATACTCTATCTCGCAGAATCTGGTGTTATCAATAGAGTAATTCATATTAATAAACGCGTGTGGGCTATCACACAAACGATCCTTTGAATTTTCAGCGCCCGAACTCGAACGTGGACTCTGTAGTTCGGCGCTCCTCTTGCTGCTGGTACTTGTAGTCCGTTTTGGGTGTTACCATTAGCGCTGATAAA
The DNA here is from genome assembly GCA_034779775.1 of Enteromius afrohamiltoni. Taxonomy (NCBI): domain Eukaryota; kingdom Metazoa; phylum Chordata; class Actinopteri; order Cypriniformes; family Cyprinidae; genus Enteromius; species Enteromius afrohamiltoni. Next base: position 8,049,958 of record JAUYWG010000061.1, read on the forward strand.
CTGGTGCCGCACACGAGCCCCGAGGAAGATTAACTTATGCCAACATGAATAACACCGTTTAATGAAAACAAACATATAAATGTTTGTCAGCGAGATAAAAAGTGTGTCTTTGTATTGTCCACTGTGTGTGTGAAGGCAAGGAAAATGCGTATAAAAACACCAAAACAATTCAAGTACCAAAGGAACACTGACATTACTAAGTTTTACTGTTAGTAACGTAAGCTACTTGTTTAAACAAACGTATTTAGTGCTTTGTCGAGTAGAAAATACACTAGGCTCAAGGCCAGTAGACGTTCGCTTGTAAAGTCATGCAAATAACAAAAATAAACCAGCGACATCATCGTTTTGGTTAAAAATATATCGTGTAAATGTGTGACTGTTCCCACTTCAAACAATCTTGGATCGGCTTGAAGCTGTCTGAAAACACAAGAGGGAGACAAAGACCTTCACAAGCATCCACGGGTTAATCGTCCCACATTGTCTCGAGGGAGCGCTGTTGCTTTGTCCTTCTCCAGCTCGGATGTGGTTATGAAATCCCTCCTGCACACTCTTAATCTTTTAGAGAGGAATGACCTCATATCTCTGAACTGTGGATAATGAGGGCCAAATGCTCGGGTGGTCATTGGAACCCATAAAATCACAAATGTTTGTTCAGATTCAGTGTAAAAATGACTCCATATTACAAAAATCCAGTTTCGGTTCTAACATTTGATAGAACAACAGTTCAGATGTAGACCACTAAAGCAGCCCTAGTGTAAGAATGTCGAAGAGAGAGATTTCATTCAGGCCTTGACAAAGATCATTTATAATCAAAGGAAACATCCACTCTATCATAAACTGAGGCCAAGGCTCTGTAAACAATCTGAAATATCCCTCTTGTGTCGCTCTTGGGTTCTTCAGCTAACTGGGGCAAGCAGACATTCTTACCTTAGATGGGGCTGTGCACAGGTCAAGCCAAGTCGAATCTACCTCCTCATTCATTTGATCTCAGAACTGCTGCAGAGTCAATCTAGAATGGTCAACTCCCACCGCAACAAATACTGGAGATACAGTACGAAATAATTTATGTCTGTAAGGTTTATAATAAGGCTTTGGTAATAATATTAAAGAAATAATAATGGAAAGCAATTTTCCATTTGTCGGATTCCCTCCTGACATACATAGTAATTCATTTATTGATACTTGAACTGAATGTCACAACAATTTTAGGAGGTTTTCCATTGATGTGAGTTTACGTGATGAATCAGACAACCGTTGCGTTCTTATGTTAGAAACATTCATTTTTAAAGTACATGGCCGTTTCTAGACTCACATTTGAGGTTTGACTGTGTATTTAAAGTTGCAGAAGAAAACATGACAGTCTTTTCAAGTAGCCTAAGTTCACCACAGATATGTTTTTGCTCATAAATCATAAACCGCTATTCTAAAAACCCATCTGAAATTCCTAAGGTGATCCATGGTGAATTCCACACTGGCTTCATGACAGAACAGCCCTTTTACGGGATCATGATGCAAACATGCAACGTAACCACCGCAGTATTTCTTTAGTTTAATTGTTTAAACCATATTTGGTTTACAGTTACACAAAACATGACAGCATGATCCAAGTGTTTTTGCAAATGCTTTTTTGTCGTTGTTGCCCTTTTGGTTTTCGTCATTTGCATATAGCATGAATTACATATAGTGAGGTGTGTGTTATGGTGATGGGGAGATCACACTTTATAAAGGGTCTTGTTTCCTTTCTTCAAACCACAAACTGGGTGTGGGGCTTCAGATACCACACCCAAAGCCTTCACACATCAGTGCAGAAGAGTTGCATACTCATATAATGCACAGCATCAGCTTTTGCTCGCAAGCAGATTGAGTTTTGCATGTCATTTTGTCTTGGCCTTGTACAGGTCCTGCATGGTTTGCATATGCAGGCTGTGCTTGTGTACAGGTATGTATGTGTGTGTGTGTGTTTAATGCATGTGTGTGCTGTCCGGAGTAAAACGTGGTGTAATTAAGTACGCAAAAATGTGAGGAGAAAAAGAAAATGAGAACGGGTGTGTGTCATGAATCATCATGTTAAAGAGGAATTAAAAACTTGAGGAAAAGGAGAATTATATGTATCAAAAGGGCTGGGTTGGATATTGCTCACTACATCCTGTTTTTAAAACAACAGATTAAGTGTGTTTTTTAAATTAACCTAGTCTCCTAGATGGTTTAAACTGACCATGTTGGTGTTTTGCTGATCAGCCAGCTTAAAAGTGGCGTTAAAACAAACCAACTGTTTAATATCATTTTTTTGTGTTTATTTTAAGATATAATTAATCATTTGATGACCTCTTGGTTAATTTTCCATTCAGCTGTGTGGAAAACACAGCCATAGTCTAATTCCTGCAGGACTTGTATGGTTAATGTAATGATCCCCCCAATGAGTTGGAAGTCATTTTGTTGATGTTGTGCTGGTTGAAATAGTCACTGTCTTGGATTTGGTGTAAATGTAACATCAAGTGTTCATTTAGTGACGCTGTTTCAGATATCCTATTCACTGACTGCCTTTATTGAATTTATTAAACTGTGGAGTTACTGCAATAAGTCATTTTCAGCTCATAGTTTTAACATAACATAATTTGCAGTCTAACATCGTCAGTGACCCCGATGAGGTAATCCACTTCATTTAAAATAAAACATTATTATTATTATTATTAAATATTATATTAAAATGAGGGCTGTAAATTATTTCAAGCTTTTAATCTAATAAATGACATGTTGTGCAGCGATTTAAGAAATCAAATAATCACAAATTAAATTTGGCTGTGAAAATACCCTCAAAAGATAAGTAGACGTTACAAAAAGTATGTTTTTTAGATTCAACATAAAATAATGATATTTTCTTTGCTTTAACAGCCTCGCATAAACTATTGAACATAAAAAAAACAAAACAAAAGTTTTTTTGGTCATACACTGAAAGTCATTGATAACCAGCAATGCAACTGAAATGTTCCCAGGCCCAGAAGGGCATCGGTAAAATGGTCCATGTGACATCAGTGTAATTCAGCTGTTATTTAACGAAGCTATGAGAAAACTTTTTATATGCAAAGAAAACAAAAATAATGACTTCATTCTTGTAGTGTTTATAAAATTATGGTATCACTGCTGATGTCACATGGACTGTTTTGTCTGATGTACTACTTATGTTTCTGAGTCCGGGAAGATTTCAGTTGTGTTGTTGTCTATGCAGGATCAGATAGCTCATGGATTTCATTTAAAAATATCGTAATTTGTGCTCTGACATTGAGTGAAGGTCTTACGGGTTTGGAATGACATGAGGGTGAGTTATTAATGACAGAATTTTCATTTTCGATTCATTAATGTTATTCATTTATTCAAATGGCTGATTCATTAAAATCAGCATGAACCAGAAGTTTGGAAGTTGGAGGGGCATGGACAAGGATGTGGTTTTAAATGTTTTTTAAAAAAATATATTTTAATTGCAAGTGTCAAATAATTTCACGCCCAAGCCATCAAACTGATGTCTTTAGAGAAAACTCGTAATTTTTGAGGGGAACTTTTTCAGATTTTAATTAAAGAATATAAAGGCAATAAAAAAAAAATGTGTGGATTGACTTGCACAGGTGAATCGTTCACCACAAAAAATGTGAGCTAACAAAATAAATATATAAATATTTTGATTCCACACAGACTTTAAGCAAATGGCTCCATTCATAAAGTTCAATTCAGTTCAGACAATATTGTATTTCAAGTATAACACAATATGAACTTCTTATTTACTGAATTATTATATAAAATCACAAATGCATATATTGCTCCTGCTGCTCATGTAACTTATCATTTTGCCCCAAAATCTTTAATTCTACGACTAAATAATTGTATTTTTAGACTACATCACGCATCACATCAGTTCTTGGTTTTAAGGGTAGAAGGGATACATATGGCACTACTGGGCACGTGCACATTAACACAGCATAATTTCTATCACACTGTACAACAATAATTGCTATTTTTTCATTATTGTAAGGGTAGGTTAAGGGTTAGCTAGGTGTATGTGTTAATAAAACACAATCTTATATGTAGAAAATTACATTTTATTTTTAATTTCCAGTCAGAGCTGTATCCCTTCTTGCCACAGTCTGAGTCCTTGACCTGCTTTATGCTTGTTATCAATGTCTCAGTCTGGGGTGGGGCATTTTTTCATAACCAATTAATTAGATTAAAGCATTAAATCGTCATCCCTATTTAAAATACATAAACATAACACATACTTTATAATATAAAGACTGTAAATGTAGGCTATAAATAGATAGATTCAAGAAGTCTTATTTTTTCTATTTCCTTAGAAAGACAAAATATATTTTGTGATGGCGCTGAGAAACTTGATGAGCTGGCATACTGCACCATAGCATCACCTTAAACAGGAAGTGAAAATATATCCGTTGCTATGGAGATGACCACTAGTTTATAAATAACAAAAGCCAGAAAAGCCTGCAGCTACAGTATGACACATCATAACTTTCCCGTCTGCAGTTCTGCAGAAATCAGCAAAGACAGAAGAATTCCCTACATTCCCTGCTCACTCACCATCTCTGGTCAACTGATGTGTGTAGGGCTGCTCAGCTCAAACGTGTGCTGACATGTCAACTACCATAGTCATGAGATCATGTGATGTCATCCCGGGTCACTTAAAAACACATGTCATAACGAAGTGTATAAAGGGGCCCTGTCTTCAGGTTTCATGTTTTTAGTTTATCTGGAATGGCAGTGAAAAAATGTAAGTTACAGTGCTGTGCTTAAAGTGAACAACGCAAAATGAAGAGAATGGTGGAAAAATTACAGACTATTATCCTCTTTAATATTTTAAAGCTGCTCTGACACAATCTGTATTGTTAAAAAAGCTATATAAATAAAGGGAATTTAAAACAAAATAAAAAGCACAATAAATGTGGGGGTTGCTTCAGTAATGAGCACTTTTTGTCCCGTTTGTGTCACACGCACCGGATCACGTGAGGTCACGAGGACCCGGAAGTAACCTCACGCAGGTATATAAACAGGAAGTAG